>CAMAPE010000015.1:10395000-10945000 GCA_945859875.1 Cuscuta europaea
CGGACACGCCCGGTCTAGGGTAATCGGTTCCGGGCCTAGGCCCGGTTGGGGGATTGGGGCGGGGCGGGTACGGGCCCTTAATTTAGTGAACCGGCCGGGTCGGGCCCGGTCCGGGCCATTTTCTTTTGTTTTTTCAATTTTTTTTGGTTTTCCCCGGGTAGGGTTGGGTGTTTTTTTTTGGGGGAAGGGGGGGGGGGGGGGTTGGGGTGTGGGGGTGAAAGGGGGGTTAATTAGAAAAGCAAAAAAAAACATTGAATCGGACAGGACCAGCCCAGGATTGGCCCGACCCGGCCCGGAACCGTCGGTTACCCGGGTCGGTTCCGGGCCTCACTTCCCCCACAAAAGCTCGGTCCGGTACCCGGCTCGGAACCGGTCCATCCCTACCCGAACCGATTGAGATCAGAATTGGCTGGTTCACGGGACTGGACCGGAATCAAATAAGCCAATTTGGGTAGGGGACCGGTGCTCCACTGGTGCTGGTCCCGTGTTTGAATAATGGGAACTGTTGCTAGTCCCCAATCGCCATTACATTCCCTCCCCTCGTTTTTTCTTATTGGCTTCATAATAGAACTGTTGGGGGGTGGGATGGAGACCGGGGGTTCGAGCCTCTTCCAACAGTCCGACGACACGTGAGACCATTTGAGGGGTGGGGGTGGAGGTTATAAAAATCTACTAATACTTCATTTTCCCCATTTTTCTACAACTCTCAAAAAACTAAATCTCTTTTCTGTTAGATTATTGGACTTAGACTACATGTAATATTCACAATATATTATTTATCGGGTTTAATTGTATGTTATATGCTATCTTATATTTAGGCCCAAAAATTAGTGGTCCTATGAATATTAATTTAAGTGGGCTAATAAGTTATCTAATAAGGTATAGGGCCCAAATGTGTAGAGACTCATGGGCTTGACCTAATCAATGATGGGCTGATTAGGGTTAAGCACTCTATAAATAAGGGGTTATGGTCCCTAGTTGTACACGTCATTCTGTCTTTCTGCATCCCATCGCTAGAGAGATAATCCCGAGGGTGTGTATCAACTAGAAGACGCAAACCCTAGCCTCCGTCTCCCGGATCTCTAAAGGTCATCTCCCATGGAGTCAGGTACGCTTCCGCTCAGTTAATTCTCTAGATAATTTCAATATGAAGAATAAAGTATTCATGGATTTATTCCAACAATTGTTATCAGAGCCTCCTTCATATTGAATTATTTGGAGTATTCATACTTTTATTTCAATCTTAAACGATTGAATTTCGGATATTTCTTTTGTCATATGATCTGCCGATTAAGTGGAATCATGGTAATGCAATTTTGCTTTTATGCAATTAGTTCTTAATGATTAATCAGCGGTCGATGATTAAATAGAAATCAAGCATGTTGATTTTCTGTGGTTGCTGCCGATTTTTTGTCAGCGGCATAATGAAGTTGATTTTGGTTTCTTTGCCTTAATTTTTAGTCTGATTTGCACAGTTACGGTTTGAGTTGTTTGCGTTTTCTTTTATTATCAAATTGTGATTCTATTGCCACTCACATGTTTGTGATTGAACAAAATATCGTTTGTTCCTTGTGTCATTGGGTTTTACGGAATAATCAAGTAGTCAATTGAATTACTTTTGATTTATTTAAATTTTGGAAAGGATCTGCAATTCAGTTTAAATTGCTATGTGATGAAGTGGAATTTGAAATTCTTTGTTTCACTTTGTATACTGTCGAGCAATCTGTTATACTTTTGTATACTTTTTGGCACTATCCAATAAATTTTAATGGATCGCATTTAATTTGGGGATTCTCTTGTATGTGGTAAATATATGTGAATCGTGATTGTTTCCAATTTTTTTTGAGTCAAAAGTATGAGTATCAAATTAAATTTTGATATGTTACTTTTTTTTTGGGGGGGTGATTCAATTTTGGTATTTTCTACGACTTTGGTAATTAAATACTTATATGTGATCACGGCCAATGTCAGTTCTATTAGAATTGCATATTTGGAAATAGATTACTTTTATTGATGATCATGACTTACGGCTTGAAAAATGTTTATTGTGTGTTATGGATGTATAAACCCTATTTTGTGATCACATAAAGATTGGGTACAGGTTTTACAAATTTCGTTATACATAACACATTTGCATGTGATTCAGAAAAATTTGCCCAATTTTATTTTTCAGATTTTCGAGTTAATATTAGCATGTCTAATATTTGAGTTAGTTAATTGATACAACATGCTGCCAAAGTAGTCTCTCTTGTTGAAATTAATTAACTCATATATTAAGATGATTGTGTACTTTCTTATTTCATGCGGATAATAATCGGCCCAAAGGAAGGTTATTATTTGACCGAAATTTAAGTACATTTGTGATAATAAAATTTGTGATGATTATGAAGTTTTTCGTGTGAATATTAAGTCGGTCCAAAGAAAGGCTTTGTATTTGACATGATTTTATTATCAAAATTTTATTATTACGCCAAGAGTACCACTTGCAAGTCTAATTTATGTCAAAAGACAAGATTAAATGTTGCGTTAGGTATCTTGTGATGGGGATTGCTAATATTTAAATTTAAAATTAATTATAAAATTAATTTCAATTCCTAGAGCATATCATTTATATTATTTTTGTTCTCTTTCAGTCAACAATTCTGCTGCTACAATATCTGCTAATATTAATAGCATCCCAGTGCTTAACGGCACGAATTTTAAGGAATGGAAAGAGAATGTTATGATCGTTCTCGGTTGCATGGATCTAGACCTTGCACTTCGGACTGAGATACCCGCCGCTCTTAAGGACACATCTACCCTCGATGAAAAGAGGGAGATGGAGAGGTGGGAACGCTCAAACCGCATGAGTCTAATGATCATGAAACGTGCAATTCCAGAATCATTCAGGGGCACAATGTCTGATGAGGCCGATGCCAAATCATTCCTTGCCGAACTTGAAAAGCGTTTTGCTAAAAACGAAAAGGCGGAAACTAGTACTCTTTTGAGCACTCTTGTTTCCATGAAGTATAAAGGCAAAGGGAACATAAGGGAGTACATTTTGGAAATGTCTCATATTGCTTCAAAACTAAGTGCACTAAAGCTTGTTTTACCTGAGGAATTGCTTGTGTATTTAGTTTTGATCTCTCTTCCTTCTCAATTTAATCAATTTAAAGTCAGTTACAACTGCATTAAGGAGAAATGGTCTCTCAATGAGCTCATTTCTCATTGTGTTCAAGAGGAAGAGAGAATAAAGCAAGATAAGACAGAAAATGCTCATTTGGCATCTACCTCTAAGGGCAGCAATAAAAGAAAAATTAAGGAAGCTGCAAATTCGGGGCCTCCCAGGAAGCATCACAAGGAAACTAAGGAAGAAACTAAGGAATCTGGATGCTTCTTTTGCAAAGGGACTAATCACAAGAAAAAGAACTGCACTAAGTACCATGCTTGGCGTGCGAAAAAGGGTATGTCTCTTGCTCTTGTTTATTCTGAGGTTAATTTAATTTCGGTACCAAAAGACACTTGGTGGGTAGATTCCGGTGCTACTACTCACATAAGTGTATCTATGCAGGGTTGCCTGAGCTGCCGAAAACCAATTGATGGTGAAAGATACGTCTATGTCGGTGATGGCAAGCGGGTTGAAGTTGAGGCTATCGGTGTTTTTAGATTATTATTAAAGACTGGTTTTTATTTGGATTTGAAAGAGACATTTGTTGTGCCGTCATTTAGGCGGAATTTAATTTCTATTTCTGCATTGGACAAATTTGGTTATTCTTGTTCATTTGGAAATAGTCAGTTCAGTCTATTTCAAGATTCAAAACTTATTGGTACTGGTCTTTTATCAGTTTATGATAATCTATATTCACTTGATATAAATACCTCATATAATGAAACCTTGCATGTAAGTACTCGTGGTACTAAAAGAAAATTAACCAATGAGAATTCATTTTCACTTTGGCACAAGCGTCTAGGACATATTTCTAAAGAAAGAATTCAGAGACTTGTGTCAGATGGAATTCTTGATTCTCTTGACTCCTCAAATTCTGATATTTGTGTTGAGTGCGTTAAGGGAAAACAAACGAACAAACGGAGGTTAGGTGCCGAGAGAGCTTCAGATCTATTAGAATTGATATATACGGACATTTGTGGACCATTCCCTACACCATGTAGAAATGGCCAAACATATTTTATCACATTCATAGATGATTACTCTCGTTATGGTTACCTTTATCTCATTCATGAAAAGTCCCAATCAATAGACGTGTTCAAATCTTATAAGGCCGAAGTTGAAAATCAATTAGGCAAAAGAATAAAAACCGTTAGATCTGACCGTGGTGGTGAATACTATGGTAGATATGATGGTTCCGGTGAACAACGTCCAGGGCCATTTGCTAAATACCTAGAGGAATGCGGAATTGATCCTCAGTACACCATGCCAGGAACTCCTAGCATGAATGGTGTTGCTGAGAGACGAAACCGTACATTGAAGGACATGGTTAGGAGTATGATTTGTCATACTACTTTACCCGATTCACTCTGGGGAGAGGCACTGAAAACTGCAGCTTACATACTTAACAGAGTTCCCACTAAAGCTACAACTAAAACCCCTTATGAAATTTGGACTGGAAAGAAACCCAGTATAAATCATTTCCATGTTTGGGGTTGTCCAGCTGAGGCAAGGTCTTATAGGCCAAATGAAAAGAAACTGGACTCAAGAACAGTTAGTAGCTATTTTGTAGGATACTCTGAGAGGTCAAGGGGGTATAAATTTTACGATCCCACTACCAGGACTATTTTTGAGACGGGTAATGCCCGGTTCTTTGAGGATATTGAGTTTGGGGGGTGGGGAGATAAGGTTAGAGATTTTGTCTTTGAGGAAGAACATGTTACTCTTCCTTCAGTTGTCATTGAACATGATCAAGATATGTTTATTCCTAATGATGTTCAAGAAACAACTCCAGTTCATGACAATCTCGAAAACATCCCCAATCAAGTACCTGAATTTGTTAATGAGGATCAAACTCAACAACCTCAAGAACCTGAGGTGCCATTAAGGAGATCCACTCGAGAGAGGAGAAGCGCAATTCCGGATGATTATATTGTATTTCTCCTAGAACATGAGGAAAATTGGGAATTGGTGGAAGAAATAATTGTCTTCCTCCAAGAACAAGAATCAAATGTTGGTTTTGCGGAAGATGATCCAATCAACTTCCGTCAAGCCATGGAAAGTTCTAACTCTCAAGAATGGATTAATGCCATGAAAGATGAGATGAAGTCTATGAGTGACAATGACGTTTGGGAGATAGTCTCATTGCCTGAAGGTATTAAACTCATTGGTTGTAAATGGATATTTAAAATCAAGAGGGATTCAAAGGGCAATGTTACAAGGTTTAAAGCTCGTCTTGTTGCTAAAGGCTACACTCAAAAGAAAGGAATTGACTATAAAGAGTCTTTCTCTCCGGTATCCTCGAAAGACTCTTTTAGAACAATAATGACATTAGTGGCACATTTTGATCTTGAGCTTCATCAGATGGATGTAAAAACTGCGTTTCTCAATGGTGACATTGAGGAATCAATCTATATGGAGCAACCAGAAAACTTTGTTTCGGGGGATTCAAAGAAAATGGTTTGCAAATTAAAGAAATCCATCTATGGGCTCAAACAGGCTTCTCGTCAGTGGTATCACAAGTTTCATAAAATCATTATATCTTTTGGTTTTCAACCAAATGTCAGTGATGATTGTATATACCACAAGTTCAGTGGGAGTAAGCATATTTTCCTGGTCTTGTATGTTGATGACATACTGCTTGCTACTAACGATATAGGCTTATTACACGAAACTAAGAGATTTCTTTCAAAGAATTTTGAAATGAAAGATCTTGGTGAGGCTTCTTTTGTATTAGGAATTCAAATTCACCGAGATCGCTCCAAAGGCGTTCTTGGACTCTCACAAAAGAGCTATATCGATAAGGTTCTCAAAAGGTTTGGTATGCAAGACTGCAAACCAGGAGATACCCCAGTTTCTAAGGGAGACAAGTTTAGTCTCATGCTGTGCCCTAAGAATGGTTTTGAATCTAAAGAAATGAGGAACATTCCTTATGCTTCGGCTGTAGGAAGTTTGATGTATGCCCAGGTTTGTACAAGGCCTGATTTGGCATACATTGTTGGGATGTTAGGCAGATATTTGAGAAATCCGGGAATGGACCATTGGAAAGCAGCCAAAAGGGTCATGCGGTATTTACAGAGAACAAAGGAATATATGCTCACATATCGGAGATCGGATGAGCTTGAGATCATTGGGTATACCGACTCTGATTTTGCTGGATGTCAAGATAGCTTGAGATCCACTTCAGGCTACATCTATATTCTAGCTGGAGGAGCTATCTCCTGGAGGAGTATCAAGCAGACTCTTACAACTACTTCCACCATGGAAGCAGAGTTTATAGCATGTTATGAGGCATCCAATCAGGCATTATGGCTGCGAGATTTTATTAGTGGACTACGCATAGTGGACAACATTGAAAGACCACTCAAGCTATTGTGTGACAATAGATCAGCAGTCCTCTATGCTAAAAATAACAGTAGTTTGACCAAGGCAAAACACATTGGGGTCAAATTTAAGGCTGTTAAGGAACGAGTACAAGAAGGAAAGTTATCTATAGAGCACATTAGCACAAACTCCATGATTGCGGATCCGCTCACTAAAGGATTACCACCCAAATTGTTTCATGAGCATGTTGCTCAAATGGGTGTCAAATCAGTTGAGGATTATGAGTTTTAGTGGGAGTTTGTAATGTTTCTATGTTTGGTTAACTCAAGTTTTAATGTTATTTTCTGCAGAAATAAAGTTTAAAGTTTTATGTACTCTTACAGTTATATTATTGATCTCAGGGTGGACCAGTTGGAAATAGACATTCCATTCCAGACCACACTATATGTTATTTCCACGCTACACACCTATACTTGATCCATGTCGTTTATTATATTAATATATGTGATCATCGATGGGTCTAGTTATTCAAATATAGCAAAGACTTCTTTGGTCCTATGTTGATATAATTAATGGACCGGATTGATTAAGGATGACTACAGTTTGATAGCAATAATTTGGAGCTCCTAAAGTAAACATACAATTCTAAGGATTGTGTATTCATGTGTATGTCGTCCAAGTGGGAGATTGTTAGATTATTGGACTTAGACTACATGTAATATTCACAATATATTATTTATCGGGTTTAATTGTATGTTATATGCTATCTTATATTTAGGCCCAAAAATTAGTGGTCCTATGAATATTAATTTAAGTGGGCTAATAAGTTATCTAATAAGGTATAGGGCCCAAATGTGTAGAGACCCATGGGCTTGACCTAATCAATGATGGGCTGATTAGGGTTAAGCACTCTATAAATAAGGGGTTATGGTCCCTAGTTGTACACGTCATTCTGTCTTTCTGCATCCCATCGCTAGAGAGATAATCCCGAGGGTGTGTATCAACTAGAAGACGCAAACCCTAGCCTCCGTCTCCCGGATCTCTAAAGGTCATCTCCCATGGAGTCAGGTACGCTTCCGCTCAGTTAATTCTCTAGATAATTTCAATATGAAGAATAAAGTATTCATGGATTTATTCCAACAATTGGTATCAGAGCCTCCTTCATATTGAATTATTTGGAGTATTCATACTTTTATTTCAATCTTAAACGATTGAATTTCGGATATTTCTTTTGTCATATGATCTGCCGATTAAGTGGAATCATGGTAATGCAATTTTGCTTTTATGCAATTAGTTCTTAATGATTAATCAGCGGTCGATGATTAAATAGAAATCAAGCATGTTGATTTTCTGTGGTTGCTGCCGATTTTTTGTCAGCGGCATAATGAAGTTGATTTTGGTTTCTTTACCTTAATTTTTAGTCTGATTTGCACAGTTACGGTTTGAGTTGTTTGCGTTTTCTTTTATTATCAAATTGTGATTCTATTGCCACTCACATGTTTGTGATTGAACAAAATATCGTTTGTTCCTTGTGTCATTGGGTTTTACGGAATAATCAAGTAGTCAATTGAATTACTTTTGAACAAAATATCGTTTGTTCCTTGTACGAAAAGAATGTATGTTTAGTTTTGACCAATATTTTAATTATTATTGAGCTTTACTAAAATTTATACACTAAAATTGTTTGGAAATGTCAAGTAATGGAAAATAACTTGAAACAAATTAGGGGGGAAATCGCAATTTCTATCACTCAAATAGTACTCACATTGAAATATAATCATATATTTTTTGAGTGGATAAATGAAATCCCTTAATTTTCTGAATTATTGTAAATGTGACTCCCGTCGTTAAATCTAAACTAACAGCACAAAATTTTGTAACTTTCGACACAGTTAAGGACATAGCGTTATAATAACTGTGCGTTATAATAACTGCAAACGCTAAAAACGGTCTTTTCCATTAATATTACTAATTAAAATTCAAAAGACAAAAATATGACGTATTTTAAAATTTTTACATAAAAATGACATATTTAGTAACTAGTTCATAATAGTGATGGACCCGGGCCGGTCCGGTTCCGGTTGCAGGCCGGGCCCGGGCGGGCTTTTTTTGCAATTACTTGGGCCCGGAACCGGCACAAGTTGATACCGGGTCCGGGCCTAACCGGGCCGGACCGGACCCGATTCCATGTTAATTTTTTTTTTTGCCTTGTTATCCCCTGACCCCCTACCCCCCAAACCTCCCCAAAACACCCAACCCTACCCTAGGAAAAGAAAAAAATTGAAAAAAAAATTGAAACGGGCCCAGCCCAAACCGCCCGAGACAGTTCAACAAAAGTTGGGCCCGAGCCCAGCCCTCCCGACCCACCCAAACTGGCTAAAAGCCCAGAACCGGCCAACCGGTCCAGTCCGGTCCTGGCCCGCACAGTAGCGGTCCGAGCCGGTTCCGAGCCAGCCCGGTTTAGTCCATCCCTAGTTCATAATGACTCACCATATACAGTGACTTCATTCTATAAAATACACTAGTGACTAGTTCACAGTAATTCGTACATAGTGACTAGTCATATTTTTGTCCGGGGATGTAACTAGTTCATAGTGACTAGTCAAAATTCGTACATAGTGACTAGTCATAATTCGTACATAGTTCAAAAATATAACTAGTCAAATTTTTGTCCGGGGAAACTTTATTAGTAATATTCATGTCATTTTTTCCTTAAAAAATGCATTAATCTCATTTTATTGTCCTTAGCGCATTTTTTGAAAGTAAACCAAAACATAAAAACATACTTTCTTCTATTGCCTTTTTTCTCTAGTATTTTTGGGGATCCAATCATGCCCAAGGTTCAAAATCTAAGATAGATATCATACAGTCATCGTACAGGAGTACACAGTTTCACCAAAAAGCAAGAAAGCCAAAATAAGAATGACTTGGGGGTAATCTTTTATTTGATGATGGAAATATATAGCACTCAATCAGCCTCCAGAATTGGGAGCACAATCCGCAGGATCATCATTCCTTGTATTTGCTGCTATCACACAAAAGCACGCAATCCTTCATTGTCTCACATAAAATCATAGTCGTCATAACCATCATATGCATTGACTACAGCTTCATCATCTGCTCGATCAACAAGCAGCTGCTTCTTCTTTCCACCTGTTTTGCAGAAGGAAAAACGAAAAATCAAACTAACTTCTTTTAAGCTTTATTATTATAAGGTCCATTTGGTTACTCAAAAAAAAAAAGAATGACACTCCATTCCTAAGGGCCCCCAGAACCGACCAGACAGTTATAGTTATCTAGGAGGATGTAAATTGAGCTTTGATCTCACTCCGATGGAAAGAGAGTGGGGTCGTATCCCAAGTCATTGCTTGGAGTTGAACCCGATATCTCTCCCTTGTGGCACCCCCTTCCTAACAGGTGAGCTAGGCCCTCCGATAAGTTATGTACTACTCAAAAAGTAGTACTACTTTTAAGTAACTTTTTGGTAAGTTACTCAAAAAGTAACTTATGTACTACTTTTTCCATCAGCCCATTTAGTCAGCGCACTTAAGTAAACACTTCATAACCTGGTAGGTATGACAACCAAACACACACTAAATCTGAATTTGAAGGCAAAAAGTCTATTTTGTTTGGTGAAGCAATACCTGTCTTCTTTTTTCCAGCATTGGCTTCTTTTTCGGATTTGATTTTTTCATTTGCAATTGCAGTAACTGAAGATGCCAGTTCTTTAGCATCTTGCCCCTTCAATGATGTCATTGCCAGTCTCATTACATCCTTGAGTAACCCAATGTAGAAGTAGCTTTTCTGCGTACAGAAATGACAGCACATCCATAATTCCAGATACAGCATATATAAAATAAAATCCACCATTGTACTTCACATTTGGCAAACCTCATAAGGCCGTAACTTATGAGAAATGAGCTCTGCGTATTCGACAAAGTCACTTTCGCTTTTGGGAATGAAATTTTCAAGGGTCTTCTCATCACCTTTCTTAGCAAACAATTCTGCTGTTGACTTATAATCAGCTTCTTCTACTAACCTGTGAAATAAGAAGATACTATGGTTCATGAAGCACTAAACATACAGGGAAACACCAGCAGCTGTATATGAATAATTGAGTTCTAGCTTGTGGGGTGTTTGAAGAAAAAGGGAGAACTTGACCCTTTAAGCATTATATTTTCATGAATGACGCTTATAGAACTGAAACATCATACCATAGATCTCTGCAGAGGGGATATCTGGAAAAAAGTTGAGTAATTTACTACAAGACACTCAATCTACAATATACTCCCTCCAGTCCCAAAACAACTTCACACTCCTTTTTGGGTAGGTCCAAAATAAACTTCACACTTCTATTTTGGCAACTTTTCAACATAAAGTTACCCTTATACCCTTACTTTATTACCTACTTTACATTCACTTTCTCTCTCCCACTACACTTTATCTACTTTATTGGGGGCATAATAACCGTGAAGTCAAACCGTGAAGTTCTTTTGGGACAGGAGGGAGTAGTCCCTAAAGTAAATATAAATGACAATTTAACCATATAAATAGTCATGGATGATACATATAGCATTGAAACATCATAGAATATATAGATATTATCCAGAATTGTGGGTTTCCCAAAGGTATTTATATTTTTATTGTACCTTAAAAAGTTGCAAGTAATTTAGTCCAAAACACTCAATTTCTACTAATATCGAAATAATATTCTATAGTATTTCAATTTCATTTACGAAAATATTTAATGATTAAGTGGTGTATTTGTCAATTTCCAAAAACCTCAAGGATTATATGGTAATTTCACTAAACCTATTGATTGGTGGATGTAATTGATTCAAAGATTGAAAATAGATAGGACACATTATTGTTGTAATCTCCTCAATTACACAAGTCCATCCTTTTAAATTTTAGTGAAAGATACTTCTGTCATTTTAAGAATAGTACAAACTACAAAGCATCAAGGCTTTATCTTAGAAAAACATTTTCTCTTATCTTTCTTTCCACTTTCTGCATTCTAAACGACACTATTAATACACTTAATTGCACCTATTTCTTTCTTCCTGCTGTCATTCTCAATGTACCTTCTAAACATAACAAAACATCAAAGAATCTCTATGAAGCATGGAAACTCTCGGGAAATAGTTTGTTTCCACTTCGGAAACTCTTACGAAACTCTCCATAGTCCAAGCAATTGTTTTCTATTAGAAGATGATATTTCTCATTTCATGTTTTCCACAATTCCGTGAAACATAGAAGAATTTAGAATGAAAGGTAAGATTAGCAAAAATATAACACATGTATCATGTGCACAAATTTGTTACCTCTGCTGGCGTAGTTTCTCAGCTACTGGATCTAAAGGCTCCTCTTGTGCAATTTTAACCGCTTTCCCTTTTGCTTCAGTTGCTTTGGCGGCAGACTTCTTTGAAGCCTTTTCAGCAGGAGCCACAGGTTGAGGTGCCTGATTAGATTAATATGATCATGGTTTAAATAACATAGATGTATGAAACTTAAATATTTATAAATCAGAAGATGAGAGTGACTTACTGGAGTAGGATCTTCATCCTCCTCTTCCCAAGAGTCTTTAATGTCATTTTCATCAACATCCTCATCATCCCATTTATTCAGGGGTTGCACCTTTTTTAGAATTTCTGGAATAAGCACTTCATCCTCTGACGAATAAAATGGCGTTAGAACGTTCCAGAAACAAGTTCAGTTCACAAGCTAATTGGAAACCCATTTTTGCCTCATTTTTTGGTACTCTATCTACGGTTTAACCCAGTTTGACAATAAATACTACTTCACTTCTGCATTTGAAAAAAATAGTAAATGTGGATACTAAAATACAAAAAAAAAAGGTTTAGACTTTAGATCACAATCTATTGGGAAAGTTATTTTCCAATAGTGACTTGATGTGTTACTTAGAGAGAGATGAGTAGAAAGAATGACCTAGATGTGGTGTGTACAGAGAGATGACTATAAAGAGTGTCCTAGTAATCATAGACTCATAAATCATCATATTTTATGGTTTAACCCAATTTGAAAGAAAAAACCGTTTTGGTTTTGCTTTGAAAAAAATGAACAACAATACATGATAGAGTGATGATAGTAACTAACATACTATGTTAAAGATATCAAAGTCTCACTGAGTATTTAGTATTTTCTTTACCTGTTTACTCCCACCCAAGGTAGTCAAAGTCGAGCGCCTGGGCGCTTAAGCGCACCAGGCGCAGCGCACAGAAGCCCCAGCGCTTGAAGAACGATCAGGCGCACCCAACTGCCTAAGGCGCAGCTTAGACGCAAAAGCGCTGAAGCGCAACTGCGATAAAAAGCGCTAGCTATTTGCGCCTGATTGGGGAACACGTTTTTTAAAGTTTAACTATATAAGAAGGATGCAGTTCAGACATGTCGTCAGATAAGAAGCCCATATTTTTAATATGGCCTGTCTAAATAAGGTCAACACAACATATACCTATGCTAAATAACAAACTGTAAACCTGTTCTGCTCTATTCAAGTTACCTGTTCGCTCCCCCTGTCCTCCACATCAACTGCAGAAGTTGGCAGCAGTAAGCTTTCTTCTCCATCATTCCATTTTTTTTTCTTTTTTCAGTATCTACTTCTTCTTATATACTCTATACAACTTAAATATATATATATGTAAACTACCAGTATAATGGTCTATCATGTGCATTAACACTCTTCATTGTGCCATTTCTTTCTTCTTTACTTTTTCAGCATCCTTCTTATATAGTTTATACTCTATTACTCTAGATACCTAAAATCTAATTATGTTTTATTTTTCCGTTTGAAAGTTTAGACTTTAAGTTATGGATTCTAAATTTGGTTGTTTTGCTTTTGTGAATCATGACCTTATTTTGGTTAATCATGACTTTATTTTGATGAAACGTGACTTTATTTGTGAGAAACCTGACCTTTTTATGTAGTTAGTTCAATATGGTGTTATATACATCATGTTTTATTATTGAAGAATAGTATGTGATACTTTCTAAGCAATGCACCTGACATGAGTCAGGCGAGCGCTTTTTTGCGCCTTGCGTCTCAGGCGCTGGGATTACCCTATCACCTTGAGTGCGCCTTACGACTTTGACTACCTTGCTCCCACCTAGCTAACTAGCTCCATTTATCTTACAAGGCATACATCTTTTGGCATTTTGAATCTCAATTCTTGTGGTACATTACTAAAGTTGAATTTATAATGAAACAATATGTCACATTTGGTTAATTTGACCAAAAAACAGAATAAATAACAGCATCACGTCAATTGATCAATAAACATAGAATTATGGAAAACTAGATAATGGTGTGTGTAACGGAAAGCACACACGACACACCTTTTCCAGTATACCAATTTTTTAATAGATAAAATTCGAGAACTAATTTTTTTTCTAAATTTGAAAATAATACTTTTGAGTGTGTTCTCGGCCATAAGAAACTCTAGAAAAACAGAAACTAGGGTGCTATAATGGCGTGTTGTTTTTATTTGCAAACTGGAAAACAATTTTAAGAAACGGAAGATTGATAACATGTTAACTTATAGAAGCAAACAAATTAGATTCCTGATATTTAAGGATAGGAGTGTTCTAAGAATTAAGGAGCTCTTAAGATCATTTGCAATACACAATAAACTACATCTAGAATCAGTTTGGGAAGTTTTATTCAGGGTTCATCCATTAATTTCATTATTGAATATAGGATAGTTTCGTCTGAAATATCCTACAATCTATTTAAGTAAACTGTAAAAGGAGTGTAGAAGTTCTAAATAGCATGTGTAGATCACTTGTTAAATAATTATACTGAAGAAGTATCAGTTTGCAAAAGTTATACAATGTAGGATATAACTTGATCCCCAAAGGGGTTAGAGAACTAATGATTAGTTGGTTCAGGAGTTCGTGACATGCATGTGCAAAGGTGAAAACACCTTAAACTCAGAGTCTTATAATTGGTCTTCATATTGAAAAACAAAAAGTTCAACACTTTTCATAAGTGATACAATTCATCCCTTTTTGCGATAAGTAAGAAACTGAATCTACAAATAAGCGCAAATACTTAAGCGATAAAATTAACACAGGGTTATGAGTATAATTGTGGTAGTAAAGAGTAACGTACCCCACGTTTCCATCTCTTTTTTCTTCTTTATAGTTCACCAACAGTTGCAGCTTACTATCTGTGTTTTCAGATTAAAGGGAGCAAGTCTTCCTTATTATCACCTACCAACCAAACAACATAGAAATTCTATGATAGAATTTTTAAAGATCAACATCCGCATAAAGGCGATAACTTTCTACAAGGAGGCGTCATTATTGTATAAAATCCCAGGAAGAAACAACTGTACAATCCCAAATCAAAACTATTGTTTTAGTTTAGGAATATTTGATAAAGGTTGGAAGTTTAAGTAGCGAAGACCGGAGACGAGGCGTAGAACACAAAATACCTGGATTTGGAAGCAGAGTGAACCGTAATTTAGGAAGCAACACAAGGGATCAAGGGAAATCGTGGACTGCCACTAGGGTTGTAGTATTATAATAGAATGATTTGGAGTTACGCGAGTAAGGTAGAATGTAAATTTGGGCCCATGTCTTAACCCGGCCCAAATATGTGTTATAAATACTACCTCCATAACATTCATATTTTCTCATTTAAAAGTTTGTGCGATTACAAATAGTGAAAGAAAATATAAATTGTTGAAGATAAAATGGGGAGATAGTGAAATAGTATACTGGAATGGAGGATAAGTCCAAAGAAAGTAGTTGTAATAGTGTATTATTTTCAAAATTATTGAGATTATGATTGGAAGATTAAGAAATGGGAAGATATGAATGTTACGGTTGAAAAAGAAAAATGAGAAGATATGAATGTTATGTAGGAAGTATTACGTAATACTCACTCTTTCACGCTAAGATTGTCCCATCTTTCTTTTTAGTCCATCCCACTAAGAAGTCTCATACCAAATTTAGCGTAATTTGTGTGCTTTTAGATCATTCGTATTTTATTGTTACTATATTAATTCAATATAACCACATAAATTCACTTTTCTTAATAATCATATCACTTCCTCATGTTCCATTGTTAGTGGGGCGGAGGTACTAATTATTTCCTTTCTCATTCATCCTAAAATTATCATTCATTGCATAGAGTAATATACATAATATAATACTCTCTCTATTATGAAAAGTTATATATCATATGGAGTACTATTTCTATTTCTTCCTATCGTCTTCTCCGATCAAAATGTTCTATACTAAGTACTTTTTGAGAGTATATTTGCCAACTATTTATATCTCATAATCATTATTTCTTTTACAATAAATAATTATAAGGAGTGTTTGCTAAGCGCGCTAGAAGTTAGTTCAAACTTTTAATGGATTTCATTTTTGTGTCATGTGTGCTTTTACATTGTTTGATAAATAGCTTTAATTATTACTACGTATTATTTTGTTTGGAGAAAACATAGTTCAGTAAAAGAGTAATAAAGAATGAAAGATAAGTGCAAGCCACACAGCCTGAGACATTCATTCAGTATAGAATGAAAGACTCCACTAGCTAGCTAAACTAGCAATTTATTTTCTAAAATTAACATAAAGAAAAATCTTATTTTCACTTATAAAGAGATCGGATTTATGCACCCCCTCTGAATTGCACAAGAAATCGTCGTGTTTTGCATGCTTATACCATTATAAAATTCATCAAATACTAGTAAAAAAGTTGTTGATTTCACCACTTTCAAAATGTTTATAAGACTTCATTTCACAATTAACTACCTTAAAAAGGATTTCACCATTTTCACCACTTAAAAATAAGGCTGAGCCTCTGGTGCATACGGGTGTATGGGCCTACTGCCATTCTGCTGACTGAATCATCGTGACTAACCTCCCCACCATCCTGTCGGGTCGGGGTGGGGGGCTCCTGGGGTGGGAGATTCCACCTTTTTGGAACAATAGCTACCTTAAGAAGGTGTCCACTTCTGACACCAACAACTAAGGCTGAGCACGGATGTGAGATTTCCCGCTTCGTACTGAGAACCGTCCCGAACTGTATCAGAACCGAACGAAATCGGGAAAATATAATACCGCACCGTACTGTACCGAACATTTTTAATACTATGGTACAGTACCGGTTCTTAAGTGAGAACCGTCCCCGAACCGTATAAAACCGAACTGTCCCGAACTGTCCCGTATCGTCCCGAAAAATTGGCTATATAAATTAATATATACTACGTATATTATATTATATATAAAAATGTATGACATTTTGAAGAACCGAGCTTTACACAAATGTTATATTATATTATATTACATTTGTCATGTGAACACATACCTTTTATTTTTTGAGTTTGACTATCACTTTCAATTTTAGTTGAATGTTACCTTTCTTTATTATAGTTTTGACTATTACTTTAGTATTTCAGTTATGTTTGATTTTAATCTTGCGGTACGTCTACTTAACTTTCCATATTGCATTTTGAGTCTAATAGTATTCAACTCTCTCTTCTCTATAGAGAGAGAGAGAGAGGAACCCTAGCAGCCGTCTCCGCTCTTTGTAGGGGTTGAGATTTTCCGCCGCCCCTATCAATATGGGGTTGAAGCGACAGATTATACCGATTTTAAGTGTTCTAACACTTGGGATTGCAACTACGTCGAAGGAAATAGGGTTGGCGGATGAACGAGGTGCGACTGAGAGGTTGTACCGAGTCTGGATCGTGAAGCCTTGGTCAGTCATTCCGAAGGTGGTGGAGTTGGTATTCACCCATATTGCAAGCTAAGAACTCGTCCTCCTCCGGAACCACCTTCATACCAGGAAGAGCTTTGTGGAAAGATTTTATTTCAGTATTATTTTCTCTTTAGTTGCAATTGTTTCTGTTTTAGTCCGAGAGGATTTGGTTTGAATGTTTGGAGTTTAAGAGCTCTTTTGATAGATAGGGTTTCGGTTCTAGTCGTTTTAGGCCTAAATTTGCCCGTTTCAGGTTTGGAGAGTCATGTTGCTTTGTATGAGGTGGCTGACTCTACGTCTATTCCTAGGGTTCACGATTGGATCTGTAAATGCTATCTGAAGGTTGTCTTGTATGTGTTCTCGATTTTAGTATAATGGCTGCTCTTTTATGATAAAAAATATCTTGCAGTACGTCTCTTCTCTTCAACTTTTGTATAGTACTTATTAATGCTAAAACTTAAAATATTTTTGACTTTGTAGGAGTTAATTATTTAGGAATCGAATAGTACCGAAGAACTATATCGAACCGTAACGAACCGTACCGAAAATAAGTACGGAATGGGACAAGTTCTTTATATATTCGGGACAGTACCGGTTCTTTGATTTATAAAAGAATCTCACTTTGGGACAGGACATGTTTTTTGAAATAACTGTCCCGTACCGTCCCATGCTCACCCCTACTAACAACCACTCCTCCTGGCCCCCATGAATCCTTCACATAAAATACAAGGACACATTGAGGGGTTGCTCCCCGCTTAAATTTCTAGGTAATAAAGCATCGTAGCCAACTCAAATGATTAACTTAGAACTCGGTAACTAGTTGGATTTAAACACATGTTGGATTTACCTATAAGGCATTCTTTAATAAAAGTCTTAGTGACACTGGATTTAATGAGGACCATTTATGGTTTTCACGAAAAGTTTCCATTAGTTAGATGATTCACAAGCTCTTCTATTCATTAATGTGGGAACAATGAAACACTTATATATGTTTATGTCTTCACATGTGTCAGACCAAAGTCTCATGGGCTCTGCTCAGATTCAAAATCCGATGCTATGGGGCGTGTCAAAGCATTAGTACATGAAGTCACACATTTGAATTTATGTTTATAGTTTTTTGACCAATGTTTACTGTTCTTACCCTATTGTATAGTGTGGTATCTTTTTTCCGAATGAACACGTAAATATATAATAACACCCAATAAAATTAAAATACATAGTTTTAGAATGGCGTTCTCTAATATGAATGCTTCATTGCCATGATACAAGACAAAAAACACTGACATTACCGAAAATATGCTTTACAAAATCTTATAATTAAAAATCTGTTTGACTTTAGAGACTGATTATGTATTTGTATTGACAGTAATATCAAATATAGATGCATTCCTAGTCCTCCAAATCTGATAAGTAGTGCAATAAATAACAATTTAGATGCCCTTTGATTGTACGAGTGCGCCTTTGTAAGCCTTCTTGATACACTTCGCCCACATGGAAATGATGTCATGTAATGGTGGGTGTTCAACCACGTCTTAATCTCCCTCCAAATCCTCAAGTAAATGGGCACAATAATGAAAGATGTGCTACCATCTCTGGAGCTACAAAACACACGAGAGTTAAACATATTCACTTAATCTAGATTATCATAAATAAAGAGTCTATTCTTAAAGACCAACCAAGTACATAGTGAAAGTAATGTTGGGAGGGATATAGACTTTCTAAATGAATTTCATGTGAGTTTTCATAGAGACATTGTCTTAAGAAGGTCATACACCCTAGAGGTCTATTGAAACACATATTCATCGAGGACTGAATGGTTTCGACTCTCCCATTGAAATAGAGACGAATCTAGCTAGTCTTTTTATGAGGACCAATCTATTCATCAACTTGAAGTTTCTAGGATGGGGAAACACGTCTGTTGAGTATGTTGTTTTGTTGATGACTAACCATGCAGGTGGAACGACGGACAGAACTGCTCTTAGTTCTATCAGGAACGGAAATTAGAACTATACTTAGTTATGTTCTATGTGACTGATTGTCGTGCATAATGAATAAATTAATTGATATGTGCCTGCATGATAATACCTTATCTACGTGCCTAGATTGATCATGCATATTCTTAATGTATGTGGCACAATTTAAATATCTTTTCATGCATGACTAAGCACTCACCTTAATGAGTTGGCCTATATAGCTTTATAGCTTTTGGAAAGAATCATTGCTTATGCTACATAAATATCCTGCAGCAATTGACCGTAGCATATTTGGATCCACTAAGTAAATATTTCCTTATCACTTAATGTTGAAAAGTCATTATTAGTTAAAATATTAAATGAATATTTTTGGAAAGTATCTTGGCTTGCATGATCTGTAGCACCTTATTTGAATATCTTACTTATATGATCGTTGCATATTCAAATTTGTTAAGATAAACTAATCATTGATTGCATAAATATTTTATTGCTACATAATGTCCGTTGCATGCTTATATTAAGAGAATAAATTATTTCCCTTTATATGTGATGATATATATTCATTGAATATTTATATACGTAATATATTGTAGCACCGTCCCCAAGCATATTTACTTTTGGTAA
The DNA here is from genome assembly GCA_945859875.1 of Cuscuta europaea. Classification (NCBI taxonomy): domain Eukaryota; kingdom Viridiplantae; phylum Streptophyta; class Magnoliopsida; order Solanales; family Convolvulaceae; genus Cuscuta; species Cuscuta europaea. The sequence goes on from CAMAPE010000015.1 coordinate 10,414,796, forward strand.
ATTATGTAATAAACCTTGAAGGATGATTTATGAATTTGCGTGGTTGTAAATTTTTATTATTTCTTTTACGTGAATAGTAAATTGCATGTGGGGCCCACGCCCGGACCGGGAGGCCGCCCGATAATTCCTGAACCCCATATTATATTCATCTTGGTCTAGATGACATCTATATGGTGATGGATATCCTATTTGGGCCATAAGAAAGGCATGGAGTTGACCGGTCGGTCAAACGGGGCTCAATTACCGGTATCGGTAATTGAGCGGATAACAGCCCGAAATGAGTTTCGGAGGCTCCCAAATTAATGTTGGGGAATGTACTTCTATTCTAAAGGCCCATAATTATTGGGAACACGTGATATATTTTATTTGGTCCGATAAAATAAAATATGATTAAAACGGGCCGAGAAATACAACTTTCGGGGCCGATTGTACACACCGGGACGTAATGGGATGACCTCCCACATAAGTGGGGGCCACCCCACGTTTTTATGGGTGCTGATTGATCAAATAATGGGAGAGGGGAGCAGCAAGACGTGCTGGTACGCACAAGGGGGAGGGAGGAAGTCTCCTTGAGACAAAAACTTATGCCAAGGGTCCTATCTCACACAAATCAATTGTGTTGATTGAGAAGGCACCCTCTCTCCACCCCTACACTCATATGACCGACACAAGAGGTGAGGACCTCCAGGAAATCAAATTCCCAAAGCCTCATTGAGGAAGAAGAAGCTAGAGAATCCAAGGAGAAGAGCTAGGCTTGAGGTAAGAACACCAAATAGCTCTTTAACTAGTTTTATTGTGCATGATTTTTAAGAAGTCATATGATGGATTAAATCATGAGTTCTACACGTTTAAAAGTGTAGAATATTGATATAAAGTGGTGGTAATTAACTTAGGAGAGTTGGCCAATCGATAGGAGTCGAAACCGCCGGAAACCGCCACTTCAAAGGAGCTAGTCGTAGTTGCAGACCACGAAAGCCGCCCGGCTTTCGTGAAAGCCGCCCGGCTTTTGCCCAGCAGGTCAGTTTTACACCTCCAATCGGCCTAGAACGGGGATTGATCGAGGGGCTTGGCAAAGGCAACTATTTCAGCACTTCATAAGGTGAGGATGGCTGACTATATTGCTTATAATTAGTGGGTTAATTTCATAAGATTTCCTAAAGTATTTAGATGGGATTTTTCATGGATTATTAATGATTAATAATGCCAAAATGAAAATAATATTGATATGAGTGAGTGAAGCATGATATACAAATTGAGAACAATTATGTATGATTATGTGAAATGAATGGAACAGCATGTTAATGAAATTACTATGATGACATTGTGATAAAACATACTTTTACTTCATGTATGAAATCCATGAATGGTTAAAAGTGATAGTGTTGATATTTGGATTAAATTATATTTGGATTGGAAAATCAATCGGGATGAATTAATTTGTTATGACTTAAGAACTTGGCGGTTCTAAGATTATCCGACTAGCGTTGGAATACTAGTCGGGAGATTAATATAAATAAATGATGGAATTAATCCTAAAAGATAGGATTGAAAATGAGTATGCCTTAAGTAGTCCTAAGAGATACTTTAAGGTTGGATCATATGAACACTAAGGTGTGATAGGGGTAGGCCTAAGGCTACCCAAGGAAATTGATTCTAGACATAGGATTTGCTTGAGAATTGGGCTATGAAAATAATTAGAGTTGGATTCTAGGATGACATGGAAATGTAGTTGGGCCGAGCCCATGCCATGTAACATGATTTGCATGGAAACGTAGTTGGGCCGAGCCCTTGCCATGTATACGTGATCTATGTGGAAACGTAGTTGGGCCGAGCCCTTGCCACGAAGTTATGGTTGGTATGGAAACGTAGTTGGGCCGAGCCCTTGCCATACAAATTTTGATATGATATATTGAGCTAGAGGATTGTATAGAGATGTAGTTGGGCCGAGCCCATGCTATACAATTGGGGCTCGATGGGACCCCACGGGGTTATCGTGACTTGCGGTCATGGGGGAATGGAAAGGATGTATTCTAAATGAATATGGGCCTACGGGCCGACTACTTGACTTTATATAGAGTAAGTACAGTTAAAAGAAAGAGGGGTAACCGAGGGTTATGGCCTATAATATAATAGTACCCTAAGTTGAGGGTCTTGGAAATTAAAACGTTGATTATACTTAGTATAGTTGCTATTGTACTTGTCAAATATTTCCAAGTACTGACCTCCCCTTCACGGGGGAGGCCACCTCACAGTTTCAGGTAGAACTTGAAGGTCGCTACCATTGCCCGTTGCTTCGAGAGGAATCAAGGGAAGAAGACGTGGTTCGTGCTTCTCCCGTTCTGTTTTAAAAACAATTACATTAATGCTCATGGATAATATTTTCTGAATAATTACTTTGGGGGCTTGCATGCCTAGTTATGCCAAGTGTGGCTTGAACAATTGTATTAATGCTTCCGCTGTTTTAAATGCATGTTTTACATTATGTTTGTTTATGGATGTACTATGTGTGAATGATATTCATGACGCCTTGTATAGTATGGATGAGTTGGACTGCGGTTGACTATTCGTACTGTACGGCGGGTTGTTGACGTGTCCGGCTAGGTCCGGGGCGTGACATATACTCCATATCTTTTTTGTTATTGAGTGATTTACTCATAGTATGCACGTATTCACTTGCTTCCATATATATATGGTTGACCGAGGATCACCATATTGGAGAGCCGGAAGAACTTTGAATAAAAGGAAAGGTTTTTGAATAACATCAAGGAAAGTTAAAATATTCAACTAAGGAAAGGAGAGGCTACGGATGCTATATATATTGGACTGAAGACCAGACGAAAGGTGTGTGTTTGACCGAGCTTCTATTGAGAAATATACACGAGAATATTTACTAAGTCCAAGGCACCTGAACCTGCTCACGGAGTTCCAGACATAGTTTCTTTTTCCCTTCTTCATATTGTAATTGGATTTTTTGAGGATTGGCTAAGTGTAGCATCCTCGGGTTGGTTAGTGTGTTATGAGAGCTTTGTTGTAAAGCTGAGAGGCTCTCTACCCGCAAGGTAGAGATGCATAACTCTTCCTAGAGAGGATAGAGTTAGGGTGGCTCAAGGGTAGACTAGGAGAGTTTCCCTTGTAATCATTCAAAGGCTTTTTAGTGGAGTTGTTCAAATTCCTCCGAGGGAGGTCGAGGTTTTTTAATCCCTTTGAGCCAAGGGATTTTTCCTCGTTAAATCCTTGTGCACTTTACTATTTCGCATTTCCCTGAATCCCACACTAGAACTGTGCGAAAATCTGCCACGGTTCCACACACACACAATTCACCCCCCCCCCCCCCCCCCTCTTGTGTTGCTAACCGTTTCATCAATTGGTATCAGAGCCGGTCTTCGCCACATAAAGGTTAATACCTTGGGAAGAGATCCGGCAACATGAATACGGTTGAACGATTGGAGGAAGGATACTCGACTCAATGACCACCGTTGTTCAACGGCAAATTTTACCAATTCTAGAAGAGTCGGATGGAGAACTTCATCAAGGCTGAGAACTACCAGGTATGGAACGTAATTGAGGTAGGCGATAACATCATCAGTAAGGAGGATGACGAAGGTAAGGTTATCCCTAAACCCAAATCTGAATATACTTCTGATGAATATCGTAAACTCGAGCATAATGCCCAAGCATTGAAATATCTGATTTGTGGACTTGGTCCGGCTGAGCACAACCGGGTTCTTGGATGCAAATCCGCAAAACAAATGTGGGATTTACTCGAGGTTACGCATGAGGGTACCTCACGTGTAAAAAGATCCAAAATTGACATATTTATGCGTAATTACGAATTGTTCGTGATGAAACCTAAAGAGTCAATTAGGGATATGATTACACGCTTTACTAATATTATAAATGAGCTTTCAGCACTTGGAAAAGATATTACTGTGGAAGATCAAGTGAGAAAAGTTATGAGAAGCTTGCCCTCCGCATGGAAGCCTAAAACTACGGCTATAGAAGAAGCTAAAGATCTCTCTACCATGACGCTAGAAGACTTGACCGGTTCACTCATGACATATGAGCTAGGCCTACAAGAAGAACAAGATGCCGAAAATGTGAGAAATGAGCGAGGAATAGCTCTCAAGGCTCGAGAAGAAGAAGAAGAATCCGAAAGTGAATCGGAAGACGAAATGAGCATGTTCGCCAAGCAATTCGGGAAGATGTACCGGAAATTCAAAGGCAACCGAAATAAGCAAGGTAAAAAGGGGTTTCAATCTTTTAATAACCAAGGTTGTTTCGTTTGTGGTTCCTTTGAGCACATGGCAAAAGATTGTCCCAAAAGAAAAATGATAGAACCTACGACAAGAACAAGACCAGTTCCCATCGGAGGTCCAGTGAAGATAAAGGGTTCAACAGAGACCTCAAGAAGGCAATGATGGCAGCTTGGGGAGACTCATCCGATGATGATGAGGAAGAAGGTGAAAAAAGTTCGAATCATGCAGGGTTGTGTCTTATGGCTAATTCCGACGAGGAATCCGACCAAGAGAGTTTCGAGGTAAATTTGGAAAACTTTCTATCTAAGTTTGATTCTTTGCCTAAAACCAAAGTTCGGAATTTTTTTAAAAGGCTAACTATCGAGCTTAACCAAAACCTTTCCGAAAATGAAAATCTAAAATCACAAATCACTAAGCTAGTGATGATGACAAATCTGATCTAGAGGCTGAGCTAGCTGACTTACAGAAGAAGATGGCACTGCTGGCCAAAAGATTTGCTAAGAAAAACACCTCCTCCAACAGGCTAAGAACTTCCTCCTCAAACTACAAGCAGAAGAACCATGATCAAGGATCTTCTAGGAAGGCATCATTAGCAGAAGAAGCTCCTTGCGGCAAGCATGGACATGTGATCAAAGATTGCCGCCTCCCAAAGAAGAAAGATGCTAACTTCTACAAGCAAAAGATGATGTGGAATAAGCAGAAAATGCTGATGGTGCAGAAAGAAGAAGAAACCTCTGCCATGATTGCTGAGAATGAGAACTGGGCAGAAGATTCTTCTGAGGAGGAGGAGGAGGAAGACAACTATGCCTTTATGGCACGTGTGGAAGGAGATGAAAGAAAGGGTGATGCTGCGATCCCCGAAGGCGAGTGCACAACAAGCTCTGTAAGTACCTCCCATACTTCTTTAAATAATCAAATGCAGTCCTTACTTGAAAAGGACAATCTAATCAAAGAACTAAAGGAGAGACTAGACAATAATCATAGAGTTCTGAAACAGAATCTAGACCAAAAGTCTTCCTTAAGTATTCAACTTGAAATTGCAAAAGATCAAGTCAAAAAGGTGTCCTCAGATTTTGAAAGCTTTGAACTTAAGATAGCTGAATTAACTAAGAAATTTGAGGACAGTGAACGAGAAAAAAGCACAGCAAAGGCTGAATGCGATTTTTTGCATAACAAAAGAAGAACGCTTTTAAATAAAGTAAAAGAACTAGAAGATCTAGCTGCTAGAAGAGGTCAATCTGAACAAACTGTTTTTCTGCTTAACAGCAAACAAAAGGATGACCGATTCTACAATGCTAAAACAGGACTGGGCATAACCAACCCACGTAATCTTAAGAAAGTTAATTGCCTTCAATTCTATAACAAAGATTACATGGGACTAGGGTTTGGCGAGAAAATGTATTTTCGAAGTGATGAAGACTATGCTGAAGCAGAAGAAGAAAAGAGAAAGAAACCAAAACCTGCGAATTCTTGTGATTATCCCTCTGTAAATGAAAAACAACTTTCAGAAGAAAAACCTACTTCCTGCTTTAGTGAATGCCTTGACCCTTATGCTAAAGATATTCCTCACATAGGACACCCTCTAGACCCTCCCCCAAGAGTTGGTATTGCTAAAACTGGTGAGGAACCATGCATTTTTCCCATGGCTCAAAAGCTCAAAAACTTACAAAAAATTCTTGATGACGAGAGAGAGAGATTTGAAACTGAAAAGAAAGGTTTTGAGCGCAACTGGCAGGAACTTCTTCAAAAATTTAATGATTTGAGTGAGCAGTTTCATGCTAAAACAGACCCTTCAACGACCAAGCCTGACAGCTCACACACCTCACATGAGAAAAACAACGCTTTTAAAGGTTCGTCCACTCATCTCTCTTCTCCTTTGTTTACAGGGAAGGAAGTAAATAAGGAAGGAGAAGAGAAGAATGAGTGGAGGAAAAAGAGGAAGGAAATCGCAGATGGCAAAAAGAAAGTTTTCGAGAACAATGCCAGCCCTAGATCTAGTTCAATTTTTTACTCAAAAGTTAATTGTAATTCTGTCTCTACAAAGCAAACTTCTAGTAGTTCAGTCTTGAGTCCCAAGCTGAATATTTCTGAGACATCTTCTAGACAAAGTTCTATTTATAATACAAGTGTTGCTTATGGTTATTCTGTTCCAGATCCCCATAATTATGAATGTGATATGAATGTTGTTAAATCTAAGCCTTCCAGAAAGCTTAAACCTGAAAAAGAAACCAAGAAAGGAACTTCTATGGGAACGTTTTGTATTCCTGATATGAAATATGCCCTTAGAGTTCATTCTAGGAAACATCTTAATCGGCTTTCTAAGGAGGAGATTTTCAAAACCAAACTTAAGAAACAACCGTTCAATCACAAAGCACCTGTCTACTCTCCTCCTGAACCTAAAATGAAAAGATGGGTCCCCAAGATAAGACCCGTCAAAACTGAAACTGAGAGGTGGGTCCCCAAGATAAGACCTACCAAAACTGAAACAGATAGGTGGGTCCCCAAGATGAGACCTACCAAAACTAAAACGGATAGGTGGGTCCCCAAACGAAGACCCATCCAAACTGAAACTGAAAGGTGGGTTCCCAATCGAAGACCCATCATAACTGCAACTGAAAGGTGGGTCCCCAAACTTAGACCCACAAGGACTAAAATGGAAATGTGGGTTCACAACATCAGACCCACCAAAATGGAAATTGCTAGGTGGACTCCAAAAACCAGACACACTGCAGAAGCAGATCTGGCTATTGGAAAGCCCATCAAAGATAGATCTTTTGTTGAAAGAGCAGCTGACCTTGGATCACTGCTCAAACCTATTTGATTGTTTTGCAGGACGGTCATGTGTGGCACTTAGACTCAGGATGCTTAACCCACATGACCGGAATAAAGCACCTTTTGAGCAACTACACCAACTGCTACGGAGGAAATGTCAGATTCGGGAATGACGCCTCATCTCCTATCCTTGGGTATGGGGACGTCGTCTGTGCCAGTGTCACAATAAAAGATGTTTCTTTCGTCAAAGGGCTCAAACACAACTTACTGAGCATTGGACAATTCTGTGACAACGGGATGGAAGTGAGGTTCTTTGCAAAACAATGTTGTGTTCTTGACAGCATAGGAAATACATTATTAACGTGTTACAGAACATCAAATCTGTACACTATTGATCTGAAAAGCGTCCAATCCACCACTTCCATCTGTCTGTTGTCCAAAGCTTCAACTGAACAGAACAACCTATGGCACAGACGTCTCTCCCATCTGAACTTCAAACATCTATCAACCTTGTCCTCCAAGAAACTTGTCAAGGGGCTTCCTCTGCTAAAGTCTTCCGCTGAAAATCATTGTAGTGCCTGCAAAATGGGCAAAATGACACGAAGTTCCCACAAGTCAAAAACCGAACCTTCATCTACTCATCAGTTGCAGCTAATACACATGGATCTGTGTGGACCTATGAGAGTACAAAGCATCAATGGTCGCAAATACACTCTGGTGATCGTTGATGACTTCTCTAGGTATACATGGACAAAATTTCTCCGTTCAAAAGATGAAGCTGCGGAAAACATTATGACCTTTATCAGAACGATCCAGAAACTGCTACAGCACAGTGTTCGAATTGTGAGAACTGACAATGGTACCGAGTTCAAAAATCAGACTCTCACTGAGTTCTATGAATCACTCGGTATCACTCAGCAATTTGCAGCAGCTAAAACTCCCCAGCAGAACGGAGTTGTTGAGAGAAAGAACAGAACCCTTGTTGAAGCAGCACGCACCATGTTAATTCAATCAAGACTGCCTCACTTCATGTGGGCAGAGGCAATCAATACTGCGTGCTTCACTCAGAACAGAACCTTCATCCACAAGCGCTTCGACAAGACTCCATATGAGATCCTATTCAACAAAACTCCTGATATTTCTTTCCTCAAGGTTTTTGGCTGCAAGTGCTTCATACTCAATGATCGGACAGAGAGAAGTAAGCTGGATCCCAAAGCCAGAGAAGGCGTGTTCATTGGCTACTCACTGCAATCCAAAGCTTACCGAGTCTATCTCAGAGACAAGCGGACTGTCATCGAGAGTGTAAACGTTACATTCTATGAAATGGCAGACTTTGCTATTGAACATCTCCAGACCGATCCATCCACTGCTGTACCAGTAGCTTCTGATAAAGCTGAACCAAACACCGAACACGACGATGTGATTCTCGACTCTCTCTTCAGAAACTTTTACGAGAACTCACAATCTCCACCTCCTGCATACACTCCAGAGTCAACATCAACTCCAACAGCAGAGATTCCGTTCCTCACAGGACCAGATGACGTACCATCCACACCCTCAACCCCTCAAACCAATCCCAGAGGTGTGGATGATCACGGCTTTGCCATAAGTCCGGAATCATCTCCACTACACACCACAGCTGCCCCAGAGCCTTCAAACTCATATCAGGACTCAGATCAACCAATAATTACTCCAACTCCTCTAGCTCATGAGAGGAAGTGGACGAGAGCACATCCTGTTGAACAGATAATGCGTGATCCAAGTCAAGGTGTGCGAACAAGATCATCAACAACAAATGAATGTCACTATGCATGCTTTCTAAGCAAGAATGAACCGTCCAAAGTCTCAGAGGCACTCGCTGATCCAGATTGGGTGATTGCCATGCAAGATGAGCTCAATCAGTTTGACAGACTAGATGTGTGGACACTCGTGCCTAAACCCCCTCAGAAAACCATCATTGGCACTAAATGGGTGTTCAAGAACAAGAAGGACGAAGAAGGCATAGTGATACGCAACAAGGCACGACTGGTCGCTAAAGGATATAATCAGCAAGAAGGCATAGACTACGATGAAACATTTGCACCCGTAGCAAGAATTGAAGCAATCCGCCTTTTTCTTGCGTACGCGGCCCACAAAAACTTTACTGTCTTTCAAATGGACGTCAAGACTGCCTTTCTGAATGGAGTCTTGGAAGAAGAAGTCTATGTTGCTCAGCCCGAAGGATTCATAAATCCCAGATATCCCGACCATGTGTACAAGCTGAAGAAAGCTCTGTATGGGTTAAAACAGGCACCAAGAGCTTGGTACGATGCATTAACCGAATTTCTGGTTGATTCAGGTTTCTCAAAAGGGAAGATTGATACCACACTTTTCATCAAGCGACAGAAGTCTGACATCATCCTGATTCAGATCTATGTTGATGACATTATCTTCGCCTCCTCAAATCCACGCCTGTGCAAACACTTTGAGAAACTGATGAAAACCAAGTTCGAAATGAGCATGATGGGCGAACTGAATTTCTTCCTAGGCATGCAAGTAAGACAACTCTCTGACGGAATTTTCATCAATCAGTCAAAGTACATTCTGGAAATGCTTAAGAGATTCAACATTGATGGCAAATCTTCCATGACGACCCCCATGTCCCCAAACAACAAACTGGACTCAGACCCCTCCGGGAAGCCAGTTGATGCTACAAACTACAGGGCCATCATTGGATCTTTGCTATATCTCACATCAAGCAGGCCTGACATTGTTTTCTCCACATGCTTATGTGCACGCTTTCAGGCAAATCCGAAGGAATCCCATCTGACCGCTGTTCGAAGAATTCTGAGATACCTCAAAGGCACTGTGAATCTAGGCCTTTGGTATCCCAAGCACTCAGGTTTTGACCTAGCCGGATACTCGGATGCTGACTTTGCTGGTTGCCGGATGGACCGCAAAAGCACATCGGGGGCAGCCCAATTCTTGGGCGATAAGTTAGTCTGCTGGTCTTCCAAGAAACAGAACTGTGTGTCAACATCTACGGCCGAGGCAGAATACGTCACGGCTGCTAGCTGTTGTTCACAAATATTATGGATGAAGACTCAGCTAAAGGACTACGGTTACACTCTCCGCCATATCCCGATCTATAGTGACTCACAAAGCGCCATAGCCATCACCAGCAACCCGGTTCATCACTCCCGCACCAAACACATCGACCTGCGCTATCATTTCATCAAGGATCATGTGGAAAAAGGAGACATTGACATGTATTTTGTAAGCTCAGAGCTTCAACTGGCTGACTTGTTCACTAAGGCATTGGATGAAAAACGATTCCAGTTCCTAGTCTCCAAGTTGGGCATGTTGAACCTCGAGCCCGTTTAATTATGTCTCCACTGATCTAAAAAGTGTGTGTGTGTGTGGGACTTGTAAAAAGTGTGTGTGTGTGGGATTTGTAAATAGTGTGTGTGCGTTGCATGTGTTGAGGGGGAGAAAACCAGAAAAAAAAAATAGTGTGCGTGTGTTGCATGTGTTGAGTGTGTGTGAAAAATCAAAAAGAACAAAAAAAAATAGTGTGTGTGCGTTGCATTTGTACATATTTGTTCGTTGCATTTTTTGAGGGGGAGAACATTTTCACTGTTTAAGGGGGAGAAAATTTTCACTGTTTGAGGGGGAGCTAATTTTCACTGATTGAGGGGGAGCCTTTATTTTTTACTGGTTCGGGCTCATCTATTTCGAAAGAGGCCCAATCTTCTCGCGTATATAAGCCCTCGTGAAACCCTTCATTCTTATGTTTCTAAAATCTTTTCGCAAAGGCACAGACTTTTCGCATCTCAGAGCTCCTGACCGTTTCTCCTTCTTCTTCCTGAAATACCGTTTTCGAAATCCCCTCAGACCGTTTTCGCAATCTCCATCTTCCGTTTCTTATTCACAACTACTTACGAAGGTAGTTCTTCGTTCGAAATCATAATCTTCAACATCGTTCGAAAACGAACGATCATTCTCGCAAATCGATCGTTTTTTTTTTCAAAATCAAAATAAAAAAAAGGTTTTTGTTAGATTATAGGTCGAAATAGCTTGTTATCGTTTTGTTATATCGTTGTATTTGCAGGTGGATTCTTCGCTTCGAAATCACGATTTCGAGATTTTGGATTTCAAGATCTCGAGATGGGCATCTCGACATCTTGATCTCGAGATTTGAATCTCGAAATCAAGATCTCGAGATCTGCATCTCGACATCTTGATCTCGAGATTTGAATCTCGAAATCAAGATCTCGAGATCTGCATCTCGACATCTTGATCTCGAGATCTGCATCTCGACATCTTGATCTCGAGATTTGAATCTCGAAATCAAGATCTCGAGATCAGAATCTCGAAATCATGATCTCGAGATTTGAATCTCGAAATCAAGATCTCGAGATCTGCATCTCGACATCTTGATCTCGAGATATGAATCTCGAGATTTGAGATTTGAACTTAGAATTTTTTTTCAAAACTCCATCTGCATAAACTTATCTGAAAACAGCAAATTAAATTCCTTCAAAATCAAATCAACAGTTGAACTTCATGTGCTGACCCCTGCTTCTACAGTTTAAAATGGCAGGAACACTCAAACACAGATTGACGACGCCATCTACCCTAAGGGCAAGTGGATCAAGGTGCTGGACAACAACTTCCAGCTAGACCTCACCGTCTTCAAGTGCCAGAACCCGATCATTCCGGCCATAATGAAAGGTCACTATCTCTGGCCTGCACTTCACAACGCCAAACCAGTGCCAGAGATATACCTACAACAATTTTGGGGTCACATGCACACGGATTCATTGAAGGATCGCTCCAAGATCAAGACCAAGTTGAACGGCATGCGGGTGATTCTGACACCATCCACTCTACGGACTACTCTATCGCTGCCGATACATGACGAATACGATGCACTGCCGTCCATCCCAGATCTATTGAAAGACGTGGCGTCCCTAGGCTACACCTCATTACTGCCACAGCTCTCCAACTTTAACGGAGCATATCTTCACCATCCGTGGAAAAATCTATTTGGGCTAGTGAACAAGTGCCTGTCGCCGAAGCATGCCGGATTCGACAAGTGCAACAAGCAGATCTTGCTTATCTTCCATGGCATCGTCTTCAACAAGAACTACGACATGGCACAGCTCTTCTTCTCAGAGCTAATGGACCTGGTCAAGGCCAAAGAAAAGAATAGGCCAGGTACCATTCCGTACGCTAGATGGCTCAGGCTGATCATGCACGACTGCATGGCAGAGCACGCCTCCATACCAAGACGCAGTACAGATCCTCACTTCACAGCACCGAAGCTACAGTACTTCAAAGCAGACAAGAATCCTACTTATGGTCTGAAGATACCTGGATTTCTGCTAAAGCTGGTAAAATCTTCAAATCCAGCAGTCCAACAATACAAAGAAGCCACCGAGAAAACCGTCCCTATGGTTCAGCAAAACCCAGTTGGACCTACCCAAGGGACAAAGCCGAGTGTGAGTAAGGGTCCTAAGAGAGCCCAAAAGCCACAGAAACCAGTGGCCGGTTTGCCCAATGAAGGAAAGTCTGACGACTCTCTAGAGACGAGTCAGGCGGCTGAGGGCACCGAAAAAGACGCTGAGGATACGGCCAATGAATCGTCGAGTGAAGTCCAAACCAACACTGACGACGAGGCTTCCGAGAGCGTGGGCACGGAGAGTGAAGAATCTGGCTCGGATGATGACGATGATGACAACGACAGTGATGATATGGAGCTCACATATGCCCTTATCAGAAAAGGGAAGCTGCCCGTCGAATCTCCAAAGAAGAGGAGAATCACTGCTGAAGACGCAGCACCAATCATAGCTCGCAGACCTCAAGTCTTCACTATCAAAGAAAAGGCTAAACCAAGAGCTGATCCGAGCGAGACAAATTGCTCCAAGGATGACTACGATGAGGCGGATCACTCCATTAAGACATCAATCAACTCAAAAGAAGTCGTCATCCGAGAGACCAGGGCTAAGGTCAAAAATGACAAGCCTACCAAGGCTAAGACCCAGCCCCAAGCCAAAAAGAGTCTGTTTGATAAGGCAGACGAGCACATCTTTGCGGGCTGTGACTCCTTTATTCAGATAAGCCGAGCCGAATCCCTAAGCATAGGAGCCGATCTTTTCGGTTCCCGAGTAGAAGTCGCAGCATCTGGCTCAACTGCGCATGCACAGCCCTCTCCCAGCCACTCAATTGCCTCTCAAAAGGCTATTGTTTCAAAAGAACGGGACTCAACCCCCTCGCTGGTTCCTTCTGAATCAGTTGAGCATACAATTGACCTATCTCCCGAGGTCAAAACCCCTTCTTCTCTCACATCGAGTCTAGGTGTCACATTTCCCACATTTTCTTCCTTTTCTAGGACACCTACATTATTCACTGCACATACAGGTGCACTCACCCTGAACGCAACAACCAGAGCGCAAGCTATGACGGTTGGAAGACCTGCTACGCCCATAATGATTCCAACATTAAATGCAGGCCACACATCAGCAATCTTCACTGATGCCGTGTCAACAGTTACAACCCCCGTAACTGGTCACCCTACCTTTGAAGACGTAAACGTTCTACTGAATCGCTTCCTGGATTCCACCATTAAGCCATGGGTGCAAGATGCAATGACCGCTCTAGCACATGAATTTAGGACCACCCAAGCGGTTCGGTCTGAACAGACACCACCCCAACCTTCCCCTGAACCGTTCATCTCCCATACACAACCCATATCCTCCACCCCTTTATCCCACCAATCCATAAACCAAATTCCTATCCCTTCTATTTCTCGGGGAACCCAGGATACAGAACCAGTATTCTCCCCACACCCGACCACACCCTCCATCGATCTCTCCTCCCTATCCTTTGACACACTAGCTTCGGCTTTGCTGAATAACCTCTTAAATACCCCAGAAGACAACCTCACTCTTCATCAGCAAGCCATACTTGAAGCTCTTCTTTCTTCACCCGAAACCAAGAGCACTTGCAAGGAGAGTCTTCGTGGTCGCAAACGTTCCCATGAGGACCCCGATGGTTCGGATCCTCATGAGGGGGAGAACAAGCGACCTCGATCACTTGAGCAAACTGCTCTACCAAGCCAAACTCCACAGCCAATTCAACCTGAAACCTCAACAAACCAACAGCCACCATCCACAGCCAAACTATCTAGCATGGTCGAGCTAGAAATAACATCCCGAGGCGTATCTCCCAAAGATACCAACCGAGGAGGGGATGGAAGTTATGATGATGTTACCACTGGTACATCTTCTCCATCAGGCCATCAGTTGGAACCCAGTTCTAAGCTGATGTCAACGGGCAATCCTAGTGAACCCGGTAGTGCTACACAGGAACAATCACCGCCTAAACAAAGAATTCCATATATTTCCCCAGGCAAAGACATCCATGATGCACTGGAAGAGGCGGTGATATACGACAAATGGCCGAGAAAATGGACAGAATGGGATGATCTTCGGGTTGAAGCCGAGCAAGAGGACATGCAAAGAAACTGGTGACTACGAGAGCTGATCAACAAATGCTCTGAAGATATTATACGGCTCGAGGACGATGAACGCAAGGAAGGGGAGAATTACAAGGAATCCCAGAAGACTCTTGAATCAGTCGTAAGACAAACAGCGGGAAGACTTCCCAAGACAGAGAAACCCTGGGATAATGTTCGTATCAAAGCCCCCTTCCAAGAAGAAATCAGAGAGCATATCTGGCGTAGACCAGACAAAGTCAAGCCACTGAACGAACTGAAGCTAAGAGGCCTTACTCACTTGAAAGGAAAGCAGGCTGGAGGTCATCTGCATATGTTGCTGCAAAGGTCAACCGGTACACAGAGAGAACTAATGGAACAAGATCTGAAGTCGAATATTCTCCCGATTCATCAAATTCTACAAGTGAAGGCTGAAGACTATCATGGAGTAACATTCTACACTTACAGACTTCAACACACCGATGGGAGCGAATTCACTTGTCAAGAGAACGACTTCATCATGCTGAAACCGGATGACATCTACCAAATGCTCATGGCCTACAGATACCTTCCAGTCAGGCAGAGCATAGTATACAGCGAAGGCCTCGCAGCTATCAAGAGATTCATGCTTAGACAGATCCGAGTACACTCTTCACATGACCTACAGATGGCTATTGAATGCAATCTGAAGAAGACAAATCTGACAAAGCCAAGACTGTATGGTCCAGAACTTGAAGATTTCCCAGCCTACCACATCTTCTTCACACCGCCAGCAGTCACCTATCTGAACCACAAGAACGAAAAGCGTCTGATGGTAGTCAGTGAAATCGAGAAGTACTGTGACGGAACACTGAAGATAATCAGAGAGCAGATTCTACAGATGAAGGCAAAGCTAGAGGAAAATCTTCAAGAGGCATCGTCTTATGTTCAAAAGGAACACTCTACTGTAGAGACAATTTTAAAGGCCATTGACGATCGCCTCGAAAAGAGAAATGTGCTGAGGCAGTATGAACATGCACTTGGTTTGAGGAAGCACTACTTCAAATCACAGAAGCAATAAGAGAATGGCACTTGATCACAAAGGGGGAGATTGTTGGAGATATTTTATTGTGAATCAAGTTGGTCATAGATTAGCTTTATATTTAATCCTTGTATTTAATTAGTGCATGAACTAGATAGAAATCAGGCCAAGTGTTAGGCCCATTTAAACAGGCTAAAAGCCTGGCACGCCTAACCTAAACCTCGCCTATAAAAAGGGAGCCGAGGTTTAGGAAAAGGTTGAACGTCGTACTTATTATTCATAGCCTTACGCTTATCATTCTGCTGTACGTTCCACGGTTTATCAAAGAAGGTTTTACGGTGATTCATTCTGTGTTCATATTTACGTTTAATCTTCCTTGTTAGATCGATTATTCATTGCTGTTACAGAAACAGGGACTAACATGCATAATGAATAAATTAATTGATATGTGCCTGCATGATAATACCTTATCTACGTGCCTAGATTGATCATGCATATTCTTAATGTATGTGGCACAATTTAAATATCTTTCCATGCATGACTAAGCACTCACCTTAATGAGTTAGCCTATATAGCTTTATAGCTTATGGAAAGAATCATTGCTTATGCTACATAAATATCCTGCACCAATTGACCGTAGCATATTTGGATCCACTAAGTAAATATTTCCTTATCACTTAATGTTGAAAAGTCATTATTAGTTAAAATATTAAATGAATATTTTTGGAAAGTATCTTGGCTTGCATGATCTGTAGCACCTTATTTGAATATCTTACTTATATGATCGTTGCATATTCAAATTTGTTAAGAGAACTAATCATTGATTGCATAAATATTTTATTGCTACATAATGTCCGTTGCATGCTTATATTAAGAGAATAAATTATTTCCCTTTATATGTGATGATATATATTCATTGAATATTTATATACGTAATATACTCCATATCTTTTTTGTTATTGAGTGATTTACTCATAGTATGCACGTATCCACTTGCTTCCATATATATATGGTTGACCGAGGATCACCATATTGGAGAGCCGAAAGATCTTTGAATAAAAGGAAAGGTTTTTGAATAACATCAAGGAAAGTCAAAATATTCAACCAAGGAAAGGAGAGGCTACGGATGCTATATATATTGGACTGAAGACCAGACGAAAGGTGTGTGCTTGACCGAGCTTCTATTGAGAAATATACGCGAGAATATTTACTAAGTCCAAGGCACCTGAATCTGCTCACGAAGTTCCAGACAGAGTTTCTTTTTCCCTTCTTCATATTGTAATCGGTTTTTTTTTAGGATTGGCTAAGTGTAGCATCCTCGGGTTGGTTAGTGTGTTGTGAGAGCTTTGTTGTAAAGCTGAGAGGCTCTTTACCCGCAAGGTAGAGATGCATAACTCTTCCTAGAGAGGATAGAGTTGGGGTGGCTGAAGGGTAGACTATGAGAGTTTCCCTTGTAATCATTCAAAGGCTTTTTAGTGGAGTTGTTCAAATTCCTCCGAGGGAGGTCGAGGTTTTTTAATCCCTTTGAGCCAAGGGATTTTTCCTCGTTAAATCCTTGTGCACTTTACTATTTCGCATTTCCCTGAACCCCACACTAGAACTGTGCAAAAATCTGCCACGGTTCCACACACACACAATTCACCCCCCCTCTTGTGTTGCTAACCGTTTCATCAACGTCCCAAACCGCATGTCCCTTCACGTAAATGACATGCACCAACATAGCCATTGGTGTGGCTGTTCCAAATGATACATGCTAATAAGACATCATTCCACACCATAGTATCCCAAATAAAAGCCTCATATCTTTTGCGAGATAAATATCCCCATGACAGGTTTGGGTATCCCCCTGATAGGATGGTCCTATAAAGAGCAAAAATCTCGTCTAACATCATATTTGAGGGACATTAAAGACTTGGAATCAAAAGGATTGAAACTATAGAATAATGAAACAAATAAATTTAATACAACTTGCATAAGAGATGATCTTACCATTCCAAGCATTAATGTAATCGGTGGTCGTGTCCTAGGGGGTGCATACAAGGCCACCAATATATTAAGAGGGGCAAGAGGAATGCAAATGTATTTAAACAGGAAAGCCCCATGACTATACAAGAATATATTGGTAATCTTGAAGCCGCTAACCCGCCGATCAAAATATTGGACTTTCATGGGTAACCTTAAGGACACAGACATCACTAAACTCTTAGGGGCCATAAATGAGAATTTAATAGATAAGAACGTAAGTCATGATCCTTGAGAAATGATGGGTATTGGTTAACCCTAAGGAAACTCACATCACTAAACTCTTTAGGGCCATAAACAAGAACCTCAATAGAAAAAAACTCATATTCCTTGAGAAAGAAATAAGCTCATTTACACAAGCAAGATGATTGGTGTTGAAGGACATACATAGGGGGTTAACGATGCAATTTGAATCCTTGGTCCAAAACTTCATTAGCTTAGAAAGTACTCGAGGCAAATCAATAAAGCAACAGGGACATGGGAGTATGGGACCCCTTTGCGAAATCCCCCTCTTCCCATACTCCCCGTTGAGTGACACAATTAAAGTAGTTGTGGCAACACACTCCATAAAATGAAAACAAATAGGGGAATGATATAGCACGAAGGACACTCTTAAGAAACTCTGGAGAATCAGTACCACATGCCTTGTGGAGGCATAACACCTTAGTCATGCATCTAGGGATATCCATTTTGTAGTGTACTCTCTAACAAGCTCATGTGAAAGGAAGATACTATCAACAAAGAACCTTGTGTTGGGTTAATAAGAACATGTTCCCTTGGTAATATATGCTGCTTCACATTGTTCACACTTGCTACATCGTTGTTGCCATGGTAATGTCTTTAGCATCCTAGTGGTTGGTCACCCCTTGTCACATTGCGAATTCAAAACAAACAAAGACACAAAGGCCTTGATAATGATGCACAATCAACCTCTTTGGCATTCACACCGGTCTTGATCATGACTTTGTCTAGGGAGAGATGTCTTAGTTAGATACTTTCCTTTGTCATCAACATGCCCATATTTAGCAATAAAACACTCATGCATGGTCAATGATTTTCTCGTTGGCACTAGTCCCCTTCACAACATCATGTCCTTTTCTCAAAGTCTTTCCAATCCGATCCATTTATTTTCTCTCAATGTCCACTAGCACATCGCAAATGAAGGGGTGATGGCTGAAGGTCTTAAAACGTCATGATGAGAGTCTAATATAATGAGAAAGAAAAGCGGGGGAGATTTATCCTAGCGAAATTAGAGTGTGTCGTTTCAGGTGTAACTTCACTAATACCTTCTTCATTCCAACATGCCAAGGACTCAAGGAGGGCCTATGGAATTTAATTCAAATAGAAACTTTCAATAACCCTTCAACTTGAGGGAGAAGTTTGCATCTTCTCAGATGACATGTAACACTTGAGATTTAATTTAAACGGATTAATAGTACTACTCATACCAACAGAGGTGCATCTCCTTTTAAGGGAACTCATCACCCAAGAATTCCAAAGTTAAGTGTGCTTGCACGAGAGTAGTCTTGGGATGGGTGACCCCCTGGGAAGTTTCTCCAGGCGCGCACGAGTGAGGACAAAGTGCGCGGTAAAGGCTTGTGGCGGTTTATGAGGACAGTACTAGAGGTCCGGAAGAGGTCTGTAGTAACTACCTCGGGTCCTGCGGGGCGGTGACGAGCACTTTGTCACGGTGCGTCAAAATAATTTCAATACTAAACACTTATACGTAGTATAGCGTAGTAGAGTTCGTATCCACAGGGAAAGGAATAATTCTCTTTTTATGATACTTAGTAACTAAAAGGGGGATTTGGATTGAGTGATTTAATTTTAATTAAGAACTAAGATGAACAACCTATATGTGTTTAATTCAAAGATAAAAAGGACTTGGCATTTCTACTTTCCACTTGTTGATATATTTTAGTCAATCATTGTTATATCTATAACTTATTCCCTCTCGAATACTCAATCGGGGAGTATATCCACTTCATCGAGGGTAGTTATTAACAACGACCGTTCATTAATAACCCTTACTATTAATCAAATATAGAACAACGCCTTATACCGATTTAATAGTAGCATTTAATCTTTCTAACTCCTTGATGAAATCAATTGAGATTGATAACCTCAACACAAGCGGTTTCGGTTTAACCAACAAAATTAATCCCTCTTAAGTTTATTAACCACGACCGTGCATTAATAAACCGAAGTTACTTACTTGTGAAACCATCAACGATTAACCATCGGTTCGTTGATCGTTTCTAGTAATAATTAATATATGAAACAAAACTAGTTGATCCTTTAAGTAATGTTCAAAATATTAATATGAAATAAGAGTAGGAATTAATTAATATTCAAGGAAGAATATTATTAAAGAAGATGAATCCTACTATAATTAATATCAAGATGTTAACTAATTGTCATCTTAGCAACACTCCCCGACATTAATATAGAAGAAGAAAATACCATACTAACTAACGTCAAGATGTTAACTAATTGTCATCTTAGCAACACTCTCCAACATCAATATAGAGATGGTATTAAGGAAAGAACTATTAATTAATATTCAAGGAAAGAAGTTAAGAAAATAACTCACAACTTTAATAATCAACAAGCTTCAAGAGCAACACCAAGAATGGAAGTTTAGCTCCTCATTTGGAGGCTAAACATAGCTAGAAAAATATAAAGAAATGCTATTCTAAACTGAGCTAAAGAGTATGGAAGAAGGGATGATTTTTAGAGGAGAAAAAGAGTGCTATTTATAGGTGTTTTTCAACACCTTTGGCCGGGTACCCGACCGGGTATAGGTACATACCCGACCGGGTACCGGTCAAGATCAGATAATCTCCCACGTTTCATTGTTCCAGCACGTTAATTTGTCCCGGGTCAAGTCAGACCCGACCGGGTCAAGTGAGGGACCCGACCGGGTTTGGTCTAAATCAGATTTTTTTCCAAATCTTTGTGATCTTCAGCATGTTCTGGTGTTCCGGGTCATATCTGACCCGACCGGGTCGGGTAAGGGACCCGACCGGGTCTTACTTTTTCTTCTTAGATCTGTTCTTCAACTGACCCGACCGGGTTCAAGGTCTGACCCGGTCGGGTTTTTGTGCTCCTGGGTCTTTTTGTCTTCAGTTTTTCTCCCCTTTTCCTTGCTACAAACTCTATCATAGTTCTATAACTACGAAAAGAAGGAGAAAGCAATTACAAACAAAATAAAACAAGTACTTACAAACTAACTAAAAGCGATGGAAAATCCACACCCAATCAACATAAAAACATACATTTATGCACTACAAACTAGTGCATATCAAACACCCCCACACTTGAATTTTTACTCGTCTCGAGTAAAACAAATTTTGTCCAAGAAGTCCTTAATTGACAAGAGTAGCAGCACCAACATCCACAAGTGTTTATAACAAATACATAAAGTATCTCCAAAACAAAAAGAGTAAAGATGGGTCTTCAATTTCAATCCGAACTCTCTATAGTAATCGCCCTCAGGATCCTGCAAAATCAAAAGAAATAACTTTCTCTCATTCTCTCATTTTGCCTAGGTGCCCTTTCAGGTTTTCAACCCAGCTTCCCACATTTTTTTATTTTTATTTTTTTATTTTTTTATTTTTCTCAAATCTCACAAACTCACTCTTATTTTTGCTTTATTTTTGCTTAAGCTGCCCTTTGTGGGTTTTCAACTCAACAAGCTTTTTTTTCTTTTTTTTTTGAGATAACAAGAATAAAGAGTGTGAATGTGAACATACCGGGAAGATCTCTGCACCCCCACACTTAGGATCTGACATTGTCCCTAGTGTCCACCTAGACCTCCACCTTGGTGTCCGTCCTCATCCATGTGATCCCCGCCATAACCACCATCGTAGCCTCCACCACCGGAGCTCGATCCTCCAAAGAAACCCCACTGAGAGGGGTCATACCATGATGGTGCAGGAGGTGGAGTGGTCATAGAGGAAAAGGAGCCCTGGTGTGCTATATATGAGTATATCGGACCAAAGGTTCTACGCTGATCCTCCTCAGATCTCCGCCTGTCCTCCTCATACCTACGCCAATCTGCTTGCCGCTGCTCCTCCATCCTCACAATGCTCTGGTTGAGCGTGACCATGTCATCGAGCATTTGTTGCTCGAAAGGTGTGTAGTGGAATGCTTGAGGTTGTGGTTGTTCGGGTATGATTGGGGGTTCTTCATCATCTTCATCTTGGATGGGTTCTTCATAATGATCCGGGATTGCCCCGGGAAGACAACAGTGATGACCATCCCCGATTTGGTGATTGATGATATCCAGGGGGACGTCGGCCGAGGGTATCTGGAGGTAGATGGAAGTGCGTGGGAGAATGCGTCAATTATAGATGTGTGCCCCAGTTGGTGTTGTGTGCGAGGGGACCAAGTCTAGCGTCTTTTGTAAAAGCCATTCAGTGCAAATAAGGTGTCTTGAGGTGATGGGGCCGGGGTCTATAAAACCATATAAAGTGGCTAGATGTGTGATTAGGCCCCCCATAGCAATTGGTCCTGTTGATGTTGCCACGTTGTTGAAATGAGTCCATAAGATGGTGGCAACATCAACTTGATTTGGACCCGGCAAAACAGCTTGTGCTAGAACACACACATCCCAGATACGTGTGTGATGATTATTCGGTCTTTCGAGGAAACAATTTGAGCAAAATTTTAAGAATAGTCGGAAGACCGGATGTTGCACACGATTCACACTCAGTTTAGATAGATCAACCACATTCTTTCCGGTCATTCTTCTCCACAATTCATACCCCACAAGAGAATCATATGTACGTGCTTCATCAAACCACGGGAGACCAAAATGTTGAACAAATTCTCGTTTGGTTAATGAACGATCCTCATTTAGTAAACGAAAGGTGATTATGTCATTTGCATGATCATTCACATCTTTTGTATACGCAAATGAGCTAAAAAATTCATACACCAAATGAGGATATGTCACATATTGCATTTCAAACATTCTAGATATTCCAATTCTTGCAAATATGTCACGCATCACAGTATCAATCCATAGTAGTGCTAAAGTAGTTAAGCACATAAAACGGGATTGTTTTACCTCCCGTTTTGCTTGGTTGATGAAGTTGTTCCGTTGAGCCTCCGTAGCAAACTCCACGCTCTCATAGCCCGCTACCGGTGGGATAGCTCGATTTCCCCTTGAGGAAGAGGCTTTTGACTTTCTTGGAGCCATTGAAGTCCACTTCTTTTTTTTTGATTTTTTTTTGTGATTTTCGGACTTGGGTAGGGTGGGGTTTAGAACTTTGGAATTTTGGTGGGTCTTGGGTATTTTGGGGTTGTGAGAGTGGAGAGGATGATTATTAGGAGAAGAAATTGGGATTTCTTGGGATTTTGAGTAGAAAAATCGGAACTTTGGGGGATGGGGTGTTAGGGTTTCGGATTTTTGCAAATGGGGAAGAAAATGGGATTTTATGGGTATGGGTGTGTTGAGAAGGTTGAGGAGATGAAGATTATGGTGTTATTTAGTGGATTTGGTGGAGAAATGGTGTAGAATCGAAGGTTTTGGTGTGTAAAAATGGAGGGTTTTGGGGATTTTTTTCGTGGGGAGGAAGAAGAAGTGGGAGGGTAGGGGGTGAGCCCGACCTGGTTAAGTGGAATTTCCCGTTTACCCGGTCGGGTGCAGTCTTCCGCCCGGTCGGGCTGTGCGGTATTTCTTATCCAGTAGCTACTGGAACGACTACCCGGTCGGGTGCTTTAGGGTACTCGGTCGGGTCTTGCTGATTTTTTCAAAAATTAAATGCGTACCCGCCCGAGTTTCATAAATACCCGAATGGGTATGCATTCCAGTGTGTTCAGAGCCAAAAATATGTGCAGACCCGGTCGGGTTTTGGAAGCCCCCGGTCGGGCATATGTTTTTTTTTTGTTTTTGTTAGCAACCCGGTGGCCGTGTTGCCCGGGTATCCCTTTTTTATTAATAAACCCGACCGGGCTGTTTGAAATACCCGGCCAGGTTTCAGCCCAGGCTCATTTTTTTTTTTTGAAAAAAAAATTATAACACACGAACTGAAAAAATATGAAATTAAAAATTAAAACTTGGGTTGCCTCCCAAGAAGCGCTTGATTTAATGTCGCGGCACGACGTTATTTTTATTTTTTATTTTTATGTGGGATCGTGAACATCCCTTGTTTCATTTTTCCTTTTCGGCCTTCTCCAGTAAGGCCGGGATTTCTTTTCTGGTATCACTTCAATCCCAGGTGGGATCCATTCTCTTTTTGAAAATTTGACTAATTCTTCTTTTTCAAAAAGTTTGATTTTCTCATTTTTATTCTCAACAAAAATATTCGGGGTTTGTGGTTCACAAACATTTAGAGCACAAAGAGATTGGTCTTTAATTTGTTTTTTCGTAGAATCAAAAATGTTGAATTCTACCTTTTGATCATCAAACTCTAAAGTTAATGAACCATTAGCCACGTCTATTTTTGTTTTTGCGGTTTTCAGAAAAGGCCTACCCAAGAGGATGGGTGTAGTTTGGTTATCATCTCCCATTTCCAGAACATAAAAATCAACGGGGAAAATCAAATTTTCTACCTCTACTAGCACATCTTCTACTACACCCTTCGGGTAAGTATTAGACCGATCCGCTAGTTGAATCACTACACCAGTTTGATGTAGTGGGCCGAGTTGTAAGGATTTATATAAGGAAAAAGGAATAAGGAATGACATTTATTGACGCTCCTAAATCCAACAAGGCCTTAGAAAATAAGGTATCCCCTATTTTGCAAGGAATAGTGAACATGCCTGGATCGCTACATTTCTCAGGGAGTTTCTTTTTAAAAATGTCCGAGACACGTTCACTCACTTCAACTTTTTGTTTCCCTTCCAGTTTATTTTTCTTTTTCATTGTGCATAGTTCCTTTAAGAACTTTACATAACGGGGAACACTTTTGATCAGTTTGAAGAGTGGGATGTTTACCTCAGAATTGACGAATGTTTCGTAGATGTCCCGATCATTCTTCAGCTTCCTCGTGTCTTTCAATGCCTCAGGGAATGGAGGGAGTCAGGGAGTGGTTCATATGATGACAGTGGAGGGAATTTAGTCTTCGTTGGCTTCTCCTCTTCTTGTTGAAAGCCTTCTTCAACCTCTTGCTTCTCCTCCTCAACTTCCCGTGGTTGCAATTCTTTTCCGTTCCTCAACATGATTGCATTGACATGTTGTCTTGGGTTTTGCTCAGTTTGGGAGGGGAGCCTACCCGAATCTTTTGCTTCAAGTCGACTTACGGCATTTGAAATTTGGCTAACTTGAGTATCCAAATTTTGAATGCTTGACTTGGTTTCATGTTGGAATTGCATCATGGTTTGTTGGAATTGCCCCATGCTTTGCTGCATTGTTCCCATATTAACGGCCAACGCTCGAATCATGTCTTCGGTGGACATACTCGAGTTCGATGTTTGGCCTTGTGGTTTGTATTGTTGAGGAGGAGGATTTGTTTGAGAATTTCCGTACCTTAAATTCGGATGATCCCTCCATCCCGGGTTGTAAGTATTGCCTTGAGGATCGTACCTCCTTTGACCTTGGAACCCCAAAGCATTAACTTGCTCGGAGTTCTGTTCTTGTAGTGTCGGGCAAGAATCTGTGGGATGCCCTTGCGTTGAACAGATGCCGCAGACCTTGACTTCTTGGGTTTTTGGATTTAAAAGGAAATCTTTGACCAAAGAAGTCAAGCCGGCTACTTGACTCTCCAACGAGTTGTTGGATTCCGCTGCCATGACTCGTTTTGATGATGACCTTCCGTTGTAATGTCTCGAGTTTTCGGCCAACTCCGAAATGTGGTCTCTTGCTTGAGAAGGGGTTTTGTTAACAATACCCCCTCCGCATGCCGCATTCACCATGCGTCTATCTTGATCAACAAGTCCATCATAGAAGTAGAGGATGAGATCTTGTTCCGAATATCCATGATATGGGCAACTAGCACATAATTTTTTAAAGCGCTCCCAATATTCATATAAGGTCTCATTATCCGCTTGCTCAATGTTGCTGATTTGCTTCTTGAGACTTGAAGAGATAGATGCGGGATAGTACCTGTCAAGGAAGCTCTTTTTCATTTGAGCCCATGTGTTGATGTTCCCCGAGGGAAGATAAAATAACCAATCTTTGGTGGTGTCTTTGAGAGAGAATGGGAAGGCTCTCAGCTTGATTTGCTCCTCGGACACGCCATTGGGGCACATGCTTGTGCACACAATATGGAACTCTGACAAGTGTTTATTTGGATCTTCCCCTCGTAGGCCATGGAAAGAGGGAAGTAGATGAATGAGCCCAGATTTTAGCTCGAATGTGACCCCCGTATCAAGAGTTGGAAAAGTGATACATAAGGGTTGTTGATTTAGATTCGGAGCCGTGAGCTCCCTCAGCGTTCTTGTTTCCAGGGCCATGTGGAAGGACTCTTCAGATTCGCTAGAATGAGAACTAGCACTTGATGATTCCTCCGAAGAAGTATTTGGAAATAGATTCCTGAATCTCTCGTAGGCTTGTTTTGTTTCGGGTTTTGTTTGGTAGGTGATTTGGTTTATAGATCGGTGTTTAACCATATACTCAAACAAAGCTCAGCCAAAATAGAAATCTTTATATAATGATTTTTTTTTATTTTTCTTGAAATAAAATAAAAAGAAAAATTAATTGCCTTTCCCCGGCAACGGCGCCAAATTTGACGAGCACTTTGTCACGGTGCGTCAAAATAATTTCAATACTAAACACCTATACGTAGTATAGCGTAGTAGAGTTCGTATCCACAGGGAAAGGAATAATTCTCTTTTTATGATACTTAGTAACTAAAAGGGGGATTTGGATTGAGTGATTTAGTTTTAATTAAGAACTAAGATGAACAACCTATATGTGTTTAATTCAAAGATAAAAAGGACTTGGCATTTCTACTTTCCACTTGTTGATATATTTTAGTCAATCATTGTTATATCTATAACTTATTCCCTCTCGAATACTCAATCGGGGAGTATATGCACTTCATCGAGGGTAGTTATTAACAACGACCGTTCATTAATAACCCTTACTATTAATCAAATATAGAACAACGCCTTATACCGATTTAATAGTAGCATTTAATCTTTCTAACTCCTTGATGAAATCAATTGAGATTGATAACCTCAACACAAGCGGTTTCGGTTTAATCAACAAAATTAATCCCTCTTAAGTTTATTAACCACGACCGTGCATTAATAAACCGAAGTTACTTACTTGTGAAACCATCAACGATTAACCATCGGTTCGTTGATCGTTTCTAGTAATAATTAATATATGAAACAAAACTAGTTGATTCTTTAAGTAATGTTCAAAATATTAATATGAAATAAGAGTAGGAATTAATTAATATTCAAGGAAGAATATTATTAAAGAAGATGAATCCTACTATAATTAATATCAAGATGTTAACTAATTGTCATCTTAGCAACACTCCCCGACATTAATATAGAAGAAGAAAATACCATACTAACTAACGTCGAGATGTTAACTAATTGTCATCTTAGCAACACTCTCCAACATCAATATAGAGATGGTATTAAGGAAAGAACTATTAATTAATATTCAAGGAAAGAAGTTAAGAAAATAACTCACAACTTTAATAATCAACAAGCTTCAAGAGCAACACCAAGAATGGAAGTTTAGCTCCTCATTTGGAGGCTAAACATAGCTAGAAAATATAAAGAAATGCTATTCTAAACTGAGCTAAAGAGTATGGAAGAAGGGATGATTTTTAGAGGAGAAAAAGAGTGCTATTTATAGGTGTTTTTCAACACCTTTGGCCGGGTACCCGGCCGGGTATAGGTACATACCCGACCGGGTACCGGTCAAGATCAGATAATCTCCCATGTTTCATTGTTCCAGCACGTTAATTTGTCCCGGGTCAAGTCAGACCCGACCGGGTCAAGTGAGGGACCCGACCGGGTTTGGTCTAAATCAGATTTTTTTCCAAATCTTTGTGATCTTCAGCATGTTCTGGTGTTCCGGGTCATATCTGACCCGACCGGGTCGGGTAAGGGACCCGACCGGGTCTTACTTTTTCTTCTTAGATCTGTTCTTCAACTGACCCGACCGGGTTCAAGGTCTGACCCGGTCGGGTTTTTGTGCTCCTGGGTCTTTTTGTCTTCAGTTTTTCTCCCCTTTTCCTTGCTACAAACTCTATCACAATTCTATAACTACGAAAAGAAGGAGAAAGCAATTACAAACAAAATAAAACAAGTACTTACAAACTAACTAAAAGCGATGGAAAATCCACACCCAATCAACATAAAAACATACATTTATGCACTACAAACTAGTGCATATCAGGCGGGGTGTTACAGGTGGTACCAGAGCAACCCTGCGACAGTGTGCTGACCCGTTGGATATTGGGCGGGCACTTAGCGGGGCAAGATTCTGGGGTTTGATTGAGATTGGTTTAAGGGCGTAATGAGGACGTTGCGATCCTAAGTGGGGGTGATTGTAACACTTGAGATTTAATTTAAACGGATTAATAGTACCACTCATACGAACAGTGGTGCATCTCTTTTTAAGGGAACTCATCACCTAAGAACTCCAAAGTTAAGCGTGCTTGCATGGGAGTAGTCTTGGGATGGGTGACCCCCTGAGAAGTTTCTCAGGGCGCGCACGAGTTAGGACAAAATGTGCGGTAAAGGCTTGTGGCGATTTGTGAGGACAATACTAGAGTTCCGTAAGAGGTCTATAGTAACTAACTCGGGTCCTGTGGGGTGGAGTGTTACATGATATTTAGGAAGTGAGTCTTGGCAAACAAGGTACACGATACTTCCATCATGGTTTTGGTTCTATCAAGCTAATTTGAAAATTGATTAATAACCTAAACTTTGTCATGAGGTCTAACCCAATCTGTGTGATATTCTTTTTAATGGGGGTAATGAATTTTTTCAACACATCTAGATGCAACAATTTCAATGTGTTACATCTATTCGCTTTTGCAGAGGTAATTTGATCAATATTTTATGTAAAACCAATTACAAGTGATTCAAAACTTAGTGATCCGCTTAGATGGTTAAACTGATTAATATATGGTTACCCCCTAATTAAATCAAAATTAGCTCCAAACTCAATGCCTTGATCATCACCCGACCCAAATTGATTGGGACAACGCTGATTAATCCAGTGGAGCCACTACCTCTTAACAATAAAACAACTCATCGTGGACGAGGGCCGAAAGATGACGCATTTCATATACAAATGACTATCCTAGACCAGAATTGAAATCCGATAAATTTCCTCCACTTAAAGATCGTGTGTGTCTGCGTGTTCTATTGTAGTAATACATAAGATGAAACATCTTATTATTTAAATAGCAATATTTTATGACACCATATTATGATTTCATATATTACTATATATACTGTCCAGGTTTATTCGATTGTAATGATCAATGTTACTAATGTTATTACTAATGTAAATCATAGGTTGTTACTTCCATTGTTTTCATTGATCACATTATCAGCACTACTTCTATCACTACTACTATTATTATACTACTATGTATTATATTATTAGTATACAACAAGTAGGCTGTCGCTAATAATAATAATAATAATAATAATAATAATAATAATATACTTATGTCATGTTATCATCATTAGTATTATCACTATTATTATTATTGTTCTCCATGTATATATTACTCCATAGTTGGTTGTAACTATTATCTTATTATTATTCATAATAATAAATACAATAATAATGATAAAACAGTTAATGAGATCAGAGCAGATCATAAAGATTCAGATCAAGATAAAACAATTCATATCAGATTAAGTAAAAGAAATTCAAATCAGGTCAAATGTTAAGAAATTTAGATTAGGCGAACGAAACAAGTTCATAATTTATTAGCATGTATTAGAATATTAATTTATAAAATTCATTATAACTTTATAATTGCTTAATAAGGGAAAAAACTTGAAATTATTGTTTTCAGTTAAGAAACCATTGTTTCAAGTTGGTAAATTTTTTTCACTCACTAACATGACTTCTACTCACATACAATAATGCTCACAATTCACAAAACTCATTAGTCAACTTGTATACGTAGTATATATATCGGTGTTAGGCAATATTACGTTTCTAGATCGGATCATTATTCAATTTCTCGATGTTGTTAGTCTACATGCTACAACATTATTCAAATCCTTTTGACATGGGGTCCATCAGAACACAAAATGTCATGGTCAAAGTTTGATAATATGCAAAAGTCCAAATCAAAATTAGTAAGCTCATTTTCTGAAACAAGTTCCACATTTGACTTCACATATATTAAGAAAATAAATTTGACTTTACCGTGGAGTGCATTGTTTGGCACTGTTTGAACACTGTTTGACACTGTTTGATACTGTTTTGATGTAGATAATTTGCCAAATAAAGAAATGTTTGAAAGTAAACTTAATTTTGAATCTGCTAGAAAAGGAAAGGTGGAACTTGTTTCAGAAACGGAGGGAGTATATTGGTATGAAGTTATTGTGAAGGGTTATTGTGATGGTATACATGACATAAGGCTGCTTGCAACCCGGAGCGTGAATACCTAAATTTAAGGTTTTCACCTTAAAAAATTGCTCCAACCCATGTATTTTATGGGTGGGAATGCGGATAGATGGAACAAATCAAGTGGAAATTTGATGGCTTATTCACTCAGAGAGAGAGCCACAGTAGTGCCGTGATGCTCTCATGAGAATTCAGAAGTGTGGGCCTAGAATAATTAAAAATCCCAAATTTGTTTAACGTGTTTTAATGTTTTTATTTGAACTTCATTTTTATATATATATTTTTTAATTTTTCATGATCTTTCAAATGAGACTAATATTGTATATATAAAAAAGTTAAATTTTTTTGAAGTTTCATCTGTTGGAGTTTTTTTTTTGAATAGTCTGCTAGAGATTCTTATACTCAACATTTTGGTTAAATTCAAGTGCTAAAATTAAGATCTTATGGTTAAAATACATTTTTACATCTTTCAGTTATTAAAAAACAAAAAAACAAGTCTAAATTAACAACAACAAAATTAAACTCCAAATTTATTTACTTTTACATTGAAATGCTTGACTTTTAAAGTTATAATTAATCACAAAAAACTACTTGGCAAAAAATGATGTATAATTATAAAAGGAAGGCTTTAATTTAAAAAACTTTGTAACGTGAATATATTGACGATGCTGGATTGCAGTAAAAACTGAATTTATTGACTGAATACGTAAAAACTGGTGCAATATTTGATTTATTGACACAACTGGATTGCGGTTAGCCTAAGAGATAATAATATATAACATTTTTTTCATTTCACGGTCTTCCGTTTTTTAATTTATTTTTATAAACAATGTCAATCACAATATATATGTATATATATATATATATATATATATATATATATATATATATATATATATATATATATATATATATTAAAGATTAATTGAGAACAAGGCTTAACGTGAAAATGTGAGAACAACACATTTACCCCGATGTGATGCACGATGAGGCTAGCCTAATGCACTTTTTCACATTCACCATAATATTTAGATTATTTACCAAAATGCCACTGTTATTATTTATATTGGCTTGTTTGGAGTAAAGTCAAAATGTGCATTAGACGGGCTCTATTGTGTATCATATTGGGTTAAATGTTAGTGTTCTCACGTTAAGCATCGTTCTCATTAGAACCGCACCCTATATATATATATATAGAAAAGATCAGGTCTGAACGTTCGGACCTGAGCCTCCGTATGAACACCGCCGTTCGGGGGCGGTTCCCGGTAGAATTGTTTAATGAAATTTTTATGATATGTTCTTCATCAAGTCCAGTTTATCCAAATCAAATTTCAGCTCAAAATTCGATCGGAAAGGCCGTCAAATGATTTTTTTAAGTTGTCTGCGTTTTTATATGTATAATTTGGTGCAGTCAATTTCAAAAAATCATTTGAAGGCTATCCCATTCGAATTTTGAGCTGAAATTTGGTATGGAGAAACTAGATTTGATGAAGAACATACCATAAAAATTTCATCAAAAAATTCACCGGAAACCGCCCCAAACGACGTTGTTCGGACGGGGCTCGGACGGGGAATGTTCGGACCTGAACATTCATCTATATATATATATATATATATATATGAATATGAATATGAATAGATGTTATATTTGACATTTTAAAGAAAACATTATGAAAAAAATGATGTAAAAATTTTGTTAAGTTTGACCCACACAGGGTAATAAGGTAAAATCAATTTGGTCGAGATTCATGCAGGGGCGTTTTTAGAACTCAGGAGTAGGCCTGTCAATGGGTCGGGTCCAGGTCGGAACGTAGTGTTCCAGACCCGGACCCGCTAAGTTAATAATAGATATGGACCTGACCCGTTTACCCGACGGATCTAAAAAATTGGACTCGGACCCAGACCCGACGGGTCTAGGAATCGGGTCGGGTAGACCCGTCAAGTATGATATGTATATGAAATGTAAAATGACGTGCTCAAACTTAAAAGAAAAATATATCTTCACTTTTAAAAAAAATCAAGATTTCTCATAAAAATTAGTACTTTTATCCAATAAAGTATCGATTCTTAGAGAGGTGTATAACATTACACTCTATGTTGCTTTCTCTTGCACATAAAACTTGTAGAATATATTACAAATTACGTCAAAAAATGTCTAGTATAAAAACATATTATGTATGATATTCATTTAATAATATAATATTAATAATAACAATAAGAAATATTGAGCTTTGCCTACTGGTCTGGATACACACTTTATCAGTACGTATAAATGGCGAAAATTTGTATTACTTTTAGGTATCTCACTATTGATCAGTATCACTTATAGAGTAGGTATTTGTATTAGTATTTATATTTTTAATTGAAGAATTCAACTAATAACTTTAGGCATTATTATGTGTAGGTGTGTGTGTGTATTAGTCCCCCTCTTTAATTTTGTAATTTTCTTATTTTCATTAAAACCTGGTAAATGTTCCCCTGCATTTACCCCACTGATTTTGGTGGTTTACCTACCGGGCAAAAAAAGAAGTGTGTGTGTATTAGTAATTAGTTTGTATTTTTTATTTGAAGTATTATAACTAATCACTTTATGTATTAGTGTTTTTTTAATCCGGAAGGCAAACCACCAAAATCAGTGGGGTAGATGCCGGGGAATATCTACCATATTTTATTAAAAAGAAATGTAATTACAATAGAAATTTCAAATATTAGCGTGTGTATAATATTAAGAAATTTTAAATGGGTCCTTAACGGGTCGGAATCTTATGTACCATGTTCGACCCATTTATGAAAAATACTAACGGGTCCGGATCCGAGTCTGAGTAAACGAAATAAAATATAGATCCGTACCGTTAAAAACACCCGGGTCCGGGTCTAGACCCGACCCATTGACAGGCCTACTCAGGAGGCCCTAGACGAAACAACACTAAATACTGATGTATCATACGAAGTATATATTAATGTGATTTCTATAACACAAACATAAAAAAATATTATGATATAAATTGAATAAAACACAAAATGTGAAAAACAACACATATTCAAAGTGCATCATATATTGTGAACATCAAATTAATGAAATTTTAAATGCAAACATATGTAAAATAAACTTACACTATCTGGGCCCCAGATAAAAATCGTCATTTATCTTTTTTCGATGTTCCATTTAAAAAGTTCTCATTCTCATTTTCATTTTAGAAAAAAATTAGCTCTTTAAAATTGCAACATTGGAATATATACACTATTCATGTATTTTGCTTTGACTACATTTTATTTATTAATGTAAGTGGATTATTTTTTTTTTGAAAAATATTGTTAAATTCATCTCATTACTAAGTTTTATAATCTGATTTTTATTTTATTTTTTACTAATACAGAATTAAATATAATGACGGTCAAAGTTGTGCGTTGACAAACGTGAAATGTTGACCGTTGCAACTAAAAAAAGACGGAGGAAGTAATTCAACCATCACATATTAAAATCAATAGTCTCATAACATCACACCTATAATCCATTACTTCATTATATTCTATACTTCCCCAAATTATTTCTTAAGTTATACTCAAATTATCTTATTTAATTATTACCTAAAAATGTTCCTTTTAAATGAAAACCTTAAAATGAGATGAAGTAGAACTTTTAATCCCTACCATTCTTGATTTTTGGTCGCCGTGTAACGTAACATACTTACACAAAAATCATAAATCAAGCAGACAACAAAAAAACTAAAGTTCACAAATAAGAAATAGTTATGATTGAAAATAAAAAATCAAACTAAATAACCACTCCCATCAAATCATTTAAACTTCAATAATTAATGGTGGCTACGAGCCTGACTACTAGTTAAAGCTAAAATTATTGAAGCCTAATTTTAGACTACCAATATACCCAACTATTAAAACTAAAATATATACTCACTACGTTCTTCAATAGATGCCCTTATAGGGTTTGATACAAGTTTTAAGCGGAAAATAATAGAGGTAGTGTAAAAGATTTAGTGAATTGTGTTTGAAGAAAAAAAATGAAATAAAATGAAAAATTAGGAAAGAGAATGAGAGTATATAGGCTTATTTGTTGAAAAAAATTTCTAAAAATGGAAAGAGAGACAAATATTAAAGAACATCTCAAAATAAAAAGAAAGACATGTATTGGAGAACGGATGAAGTATTTTATATTATTAATATTTTTTTGAGGCCCACCAGAATATGAGGCCCAAGACAAATGTCTTCCCTTACTCCCCTCAAAGCTACCTCTCAATTTAGTGAGACGGATGGAAAGAAATAATATGAAATGCAAATTAATTGATTAAATGAGAAAATGGTGAAATTATAAAAGACATTTACGGTATTTATTACTCCATCTGTCCCATTATAGTTGTCTCATTTTTTCCTTTTCATCCGTCTCACTAAATTTGTTCGATATCGTATTTGGTAATTTTTGTGTGACTCTAATCCATTCTTACTTTATTCTAATTTAATAAACCATTATAACTCTACTTTTCTTAAAAATTGCGCAACCCTCCTTTATCCCAATCTTAGAGGGATGAAAGTAGTAGTTTTGATGTATTTATCTCTTTAACATGTTAGCGATCCTATCACACTGTCAGGCTGGCTTGACAGGACTTGCAGTCAAGCCAAGCCCGTTTGAGACCCTTTCCGGTGAAATCTTTTGATTAAATTTTTTGAGCATATTTTTCATCAAATCTAGTTTATGCCCATCAAATTTAACTTAAAATACAACCGGGAAGGCAGCCAAATAAATTATTTATAAACACAATGCTTTATATTTATAGAAACATCACATTATTTTTGAATTCGAATGACTTTCCGATTAAATATTTAAATGAAATTTGATTGACATAAACTAGATTAGATGAAAAATATGCTCAAATAATAACATGTTCCTAAATTATGATATGAGAGTAATGAGGGAGATGATGACATGAATCCTAAATGGGTCCTGTCATGCCGACCTGATATGATGTATCTTCCTCTTTAGAATTAAAAACTAACATAATGGTGGATAGGCTTAGCATTTAGTTATAAAGGCTGAATGTGGCGGTGACACACCCATGTTCTATGTTATATTCCGCTGCATAACTTTTGAATGTTTATTTTTAAATAAACAAATTCTGTGATTCTAAGTATTATTTTGGGAAGGGAATTTGGGGGTGTTACAGAAGCAAGAATCCTAAAACGAGATGGACTTCGTATTAATGTGCAAAAACAAAGTAGGGTAATCTTTATAAATTGTAATCCCAAATAACAACAAGATTACCATGATTTTTTTTGGTA
This sequence comes from Cuscuta europaea, assembly GCA_945859875.1. NCBI lineage: Eukaryota > Viridiplantae > Streptophyta > Magnoliopsida > Solanales > Convolvulaceae > Cuscuta > Cuscuta europaea. The sequence goes on from CAMAPE010000015.1 coordinate 10,450,153, forward strand.
ATCCGCCCGTTGGCCAGCAAATGTAGAACAACTACAGTAATGCTTCGCACATGAACAACGACAGCAATTCTCATTGTCAGCAGAAGTGGGCCACCACCTGGACTGATATATAATCGGTCACTGTCTATTGTTCAGATAAAGCAATGTTTTCCAGGGGACAGCTCACACTTGCAGTTCCAAATGCGCAGATTTTCCCTGCTGCGATACACTGTCTCAAGTCACGCCAATTTCAATCCTTACCCAAAAGCCTACATCCTTCCAATTTTGTATTCTTCGCATAAATTCATCTTCTTGGCCGTACCCATTGCGTAGATTCTGTTTCTTGATTTCACGATAAAGCTTCACGGCGTCCGGCCGGCCGGCTGTCAACCCAGTACTCTTCCTGGCCAGGACCGGCTTAGTCCGACAGAGAGAGTTCTGGAATGGGAACGGCGTGTGAAATGAGGGCTCTTAGCTCGCTGGAGCTTATGCTGATGAAGCTCCAGCATGCGGAGGAACGACCGGAAGATACGCCGCCGGCATTGCCAGCTCGGCCGGTCATGAAGGTCCGGCAGCCGCGGCAGAGGAAGAAACTACCTTTTGTGTTTAACAGTAATAGCGAGCTTCATCAGATGACTGGGAAATCTTTGGCGGGCATAGAGAAGAATGGCTTTCTTGATACTGTTTCTCAACTCGGATTATCAGAGGTTCATGCGCCCATTGATTTTAATAAGGTGAGTTGTGATAATTAACTCAAGTGACTAATATTTTTTCGATTTTGCTAAAGGTATCCATCCACATATCTGAATATGCTATCCAAGGCCAATCAAAGTTATCTGATTAAGATTCATAATCTTGGATTAGTTTTCCTGCATTACATGGGGAATTTCGTTGTAATTTTTTGTAAAGTTACAACATTACAACAACAGCCTCCTAGCTTTATTCTCAATAGATTTTATAATCGACTAAAATGAATCGATCCATGATATTAGAGAAAAAATAGAAAAGGTGACATAAGAAAAATCAAAAGATATGGTAAAGATAATTTTTTATAGTTATCGAATGAAATTAGAAAAAGTTTTCTTTTTGAAGTGGACATTAAGAGCCTGTTTTGTAACACTAAAATTGGCTGAATTGGCTGATTCTGCTGAAATTTATGAAGTTTTGGCTGAAGTGACTGTATTGGCTGATTCTGCTGATCCATAAAAAAATTATATTTAAAATATTTGTTATCAATAAATTAAATAAAAAATTATATGAAAAAATAGCTAAAATGACCTCTACAGTAACTTCAGCCAAAATAGCCAGAAAAATAACTCCAACCTTACTTTTTTTGCTTATTACAAACTTCTGCGCGCGAAATCATAAATTACGTGTTTGGTGAAAAAGCTGGTTGATAAGCGTGATAACCAAAAAAGGGTCACCAGGGCTCTAAGTTTTACTCTTTTCTTCCCGAAATATAGTTTTTGTTTTGGTCAAGAATTGTTTAAAAAGATAAACAAGACCTAAATAGAAACAAATAGAAGATACTCCTAAAATTAGAGTTTTTTTGAAGACAAGAATTAGGGTTATGCACGGTTTCAGACAGTTTGGGATTTGACCGAAAAATGTCTCTATTTGTTTGTCTCCGATTCAAAACTTAGGAGAGATAAAGTTTCCATTAAATTGAGTAAAAAGTGATCTAATTAGAAAAATCTACGTAGTAATAATTTAGAAAAATGTCTCTAATTGAGGAAAAATTGAGCAAAGAAAAATCTAATTTAAACTTTAAAAAAAGCACATGCAAAGTCAAATACGGAGTAGTTCATTGGAAGAAGCTCAAATACAAACTTATGGATCGTGATTCTTGGAAGCTAGGTTAGTACTTTGTAGAATTTTTTCAGTTTGATGTTTGGGCTCAGAAAAAATAGAAGAACAATATTATTTGTGTTGCTACAAATGATGGTCCTAAATGTAAATAGAAATGGGACAGGGCCAAAATAGTTCTGGTATTTTTCAGAACTACCTGAACTATTGCTCACCCCTAAATTCCCTAATCAGAACTACAAGTTTATTTCCTTAGAGGAAATAGGAAAACTATTTTCAAACAGACCAAGGGAAACGAAAGAATAGTTTCCTTCCTTAAAAGTCCTGCAAAATGATTTGTCGGGTTTACGCAGTTCATTTGGTTATGATCATTTTGGTTGCGAAATTAATGCTGGTCTTACAGGATGTAAAAGATGAGGAGGAAGGAGGACTACAGGAAGGGGTAATGATAATCCAGAGATGTTACAGAGGCTACCAAGCCTACAGCTACTATAGGAAGTTCAAGAGTGGAGCAATTGCACTTCAATCATGTAATGAACTTCTTCAACTAAACGCAGAATATATTAAACTTCTTTCTGTTCTTTTTTCTGCCTTTTAATGTCTGATGAGTAAAGCATCCTGGTTAACGGGCTAGCATGTGGGTGCATTTATAATGTGCTGTTGTGAGGGGGTGAAAATGCAAGACATGGCTACGAGGAAAGATTACATTGAATATAAGTATCCACCTAACTCTATTAATATGAATACTTCTAGGAGGTTCCAAAGAAATACAAATCTAGCATCTTGGACAAAACTCAAAAGTAGAGAATATGATATAAATGTGGAGTGAAGGTGATGTTTGGGGTCATATGTTTCTCAGAATCAGTAACCTTTAGCTTCAAAATCTCCTACAAGCTTCATTACAACCTCCAAATCTAGTCAAAAAGAGCATAAACCCTATATGCATTCAACAGGTATTCGAGGTTGGTTGGCTCGAAGGGAATTTGTTAAGCAAGTAGTGAGTCAAGAGGCAAACAAGAGTGAGCTCACTAAGGTATACTATAACCCTTTTTTTATCACCACTCAAAAGACAGAGTCTCTTAAAGCAATTTCGGCTGATATGGCGGTTTGTATTATATTCCATATTCAGGTTCCAATAATAGTTTTACTTGAACTTGGAAGAAAAGTTCTGATTAGTGAGGCTGCTTTGGAGAGGAAGAGAGATGAAAGTTCTTCTCTGAAGAAACTTATTGCGGATTATGAAATGACATGGAGGCAGCATGAAGCAAGGATGCAATACTTGGAGACCATGTGGCAAGATGAGCTGACTTCTATACAAGTTCGTCTAGCAATCACTCTGTTCTTTTTGGCATTTAGAACTTATTCACTTGGAATGTCAGTCCAACACTATAGCATATTAGACAAGACCAATTAAAACAGACTTAAATACGAAACCGTACATCAGATCAGTTCAAACGTGACCAGACTAGTAATTTCAGTCCATTCGTGGTTAGGTGGATGAGTTTTAAGAGCCCGTCTGGTATTACTACGTATAAATTTTTTCTTAGCAAACTGAGTTGACTAAAGTTACTAACTTTATGTAGGAAATTAAAGGACTGAGTTAGATCAATAAGTCGAATTTTCTAAAAAAATTGGTGATGGAAGTTAAAGAAAGCTACACTCTTGTCCAATAATATGTGTTTCAGTTTTATTATCCCTTAGTATTGGTCTCATACTCTCATTCCATATTTGACAAAATTTATGTGCCTTACAATATTCCATTCTTCGTCATTACCCCAGTGCCGCAAAGGCTCCCCACCTATGGTGGGGTAATGGAGGATCGGATGTACACAGTCTTACCCCTGTTCTAAAGCACAGAGAGACTGTTTCCGGATGACCCGTAGTGAACTTCGCGTCGGAAATTGCATGGACTGACTACTGCTTCATAACAAAGAAGCGCAAACAGTTTAGTGAGCCATTTTGTTTTATTCCATCATATTCCCAAGCCAAAAAATAGTGAGTCTTTGGCTCCATTGCAAATGATGGAAAATGCCTTACAATATTCCATACTGAATGTAATATGAAGCATACAATTACCCGTTGGGTTGCATGCCACAAATCCACAAGTGTTTGGACAAACGCGCCCTTCGGAACATATCTTAGTAATGGTATTGGTGTCATTTGCATCACTTCAGCTAAGAAGTAGGTGAAAGAGTAACTTCAGGCCTTCAGCACTCGTTTGAGCTAACTCAGCATTTAAGACAAAATAAATTACTGTCTATAAAATATATACTCTGTATAAATTAGTGTTTGATAAATTAGATGGCAAGACTGATAAGTGGAAAAATTTCTCCAACCAAATAGGCACTTAAAGTTGTCCAAATCTTACTACCTTGTGGAATGATCAAAACTATAGCATAAACAAGAAAACTTAATCTCCTTGTTTCTCTATTTCTCACTTGATCGAGACCAATGACATAAATATGGTTTCTTTTTCTGAATATATTTGTGCAGACAAGTCTAGCTGAAGCCAGGAAACAACAAGCTTTAGCTGGTGACAATGGACCTTCAAGATCAATTGAAATCACATCAGGAAGAGTCAAAATTAAACCTTTTGTGGTTTCTCATCCTGAGATGAATAATGAGATCAAACCAGATAAAGAGGTCTCCAGTTTTAGCCCCAAAGATGAATTAGCAAAGCTGAAGCTAAAGTTTGAAGCGTGGACAAAGGGTTATAGAAAAACATTGCAGGAAGCAAAAGCAAGAATGAAGAAGCTGGGACAGCCTGCCAAACGTAAGAGTTCAGGGATTTGGTGTGGGAGATGAAAGCAGCTTCAATTCTTTGTTGGTTCCAAGGCCAAATCTCCAGAAATTTGTTCTGATTTAGATAGAGAAGAAAATAGGAAATGTATAGATAAGAGGTTGACCGGAAGGAAACATAAATTTTGTATAATCTCTAGTAAACCATTATTATAATTAAATTCTGTTTCATCCCTATGCAACATCATACGAAGAACTACGTTCTGTTTAGGCTATGTTTGACATAGCAAGCTGAATCTAAGACTAATGTCTGAATTGAGAGCTATTGTGTGAATTAGAGACTATTGTCTGGAACTCAATTATAAAGTGATGATTGATGAATCGAAATTGCTAGGTGAATGAAGTACATCCGTTTGTCAAAAGAGCTGAAAGGGTGATTGGAAAATATAACATTACATACATTAAAGGGCTTAAAATATTTTTTTTCAAAAAATTATTATTATAATAGTTTTTATATTTTAATAAATAGATTATATTATATTTACTACTTGACAAAGTTGATGAAACGGTTAGCACCACAAGAGGGGGGGTGAATTGTGTGTGTGTGGAACCGTTGCAGATTTTCGCACAGTTCTAGTGTGGGATTCAGGGGAATGCGAAATAGTAAAGTGAACAAGGATTTAACGAGAAAAAATCCCTTGGCTCAAAGGGATTAAAAAACCTCGACCTCCCTCGGAGGAATTTGAACAACTCCACTAAAAAGCCTTTGAATGATTACAACGGAAACTCGCCTAGTCTACCCTTGAGCCACCCCAACTCTATCTTCTCTAATAAGAGTTATGCATCTCTACCTTGCGGGTAGAGAGCCTCTCAGCTTTACAACAAAGCTCTCACAACACACTAACCAATCCGAGGATGCTACACTTAGCCAATCCTCAAAAACCCAATTACAATATGAAGAAGGGAAAAAGAAACTCTATTTGGAACTCCGTGAGCAGGTTCAGGTGCCTTGGACTTGGTAAATATTCTCGTGTATATTTCTCAATAGAAGCTCGGTCAAGCCCACCTCATTTCTCTTTGGCTGCTTCGTTTATATAGGCTGTCTTGGGCAGACCGTTGAAGCATCCTTCCTTGAATAGTTGATCTTCTAATCTTGGGACTTGCCTCAATATTTTGAATTGCTTTCCTTTTTTTATATAATATTTCCCATATCCGAGCTCAATATATAAGGCAGCCGAATTAAAATATCTTAATCATATATTCAAGGTAGCATATCAGTCCCGGACTAAGAGAATAAATACAAACAGCTCATCCAAATCTCGTGTGATCAATTAATTACCAAATAAGACAGGCTTCGGTCAATTCCCAAAAAGGTAGGAATATTATTCTCAATATAAGCAAGCAACGGATTAAAATATGGAATACATTTTTCAAACAACTTTTACTTTTTCAAATCCGTATAGCAAGGGAATATTTTACCTACCATAATTAGCATGTGACGGCCCATGCCAGAAAACATCCATACTCAAACTATTCGCTTATTAAGTTAATCAAGGATAACTTTTATGGCAAGGAGATATTTAGCAAAGCATGCAATACGTAAGTGCTATGGTCAACCACCAAACATAAATCATGCAATCAAATAAGGATACTTTCCATAAAGTAATAAGCTATACTGATAAGTGGATGTCTAATCAAGTATGGAAAGAGAATAACCACTCAAATAAGCACTCATACAAGCTAATTACGTATATCATGCCAAGAAGGATATTTTTGCTTAAAATCATATTTTTGACAAAGTATAATAACTCATATACGGAAAGCGTATTAATTGAAAATCAAGTAGGTGCAATCACTATTAATTCAAAATCATATCACGGAACTAGAAATGGTTCTGCATTAGTTCCACCTGCATGGTTAGATATCAGTAGAACCAATGTGCACTCATATCATAGGATAGTTTCATCTTTCGTTCCTGTATGGTTAGTCATCAACAGTTCCTTCTTTCGTTCCTGCATGGTTATTCATCAACAAAACTAAATATTCAACAAATTCCCCCTTTTTGTTGATGACAAACCATAGGTGCCTTGAGACACATGACCTGCAGATTTTGCATTAATATAGAAGGACATGAGAGGCACCTGAATATTTCCCCCTTTTGGCATCAACCAAAAGGAAACATGAAAGAACTTACCTCTTTAAGATAAGATTCAAGGGGAAAAAAACTTATAATCAACCATTGGTTCCCCCTGAATTATACAGAAAGTGTGCCATTAAAGTTTAAGGAGTATTTCATTTATGTGCTAATTTAAGGCATGCTTTGAAAAATATTTTTGAAAAGAGACACAAATAAGACAGATAATTTAAGCATTAATTAGACCAAGTTCAAGTCAAATTAATTCAAACCTTTCTCTCCCAAGAGGCTTTGTAAAAATGTCAGCAATTTGTTTCTCGGTGCTGCAATACTCTACCCTGATTAGCCCCTTTTCCACGCAATCTCTCAAAAAGTGATGACGTATATGAATATGTTTTGTCCGAGAATGCATGACCGGATCCTTTGAAATACTGATCGCACTGGTGTTGTCGCATAAGATTGGCGTGCAATTTAGGTTGATCCCGTAGTCACTCACTTGTTGCATGATCCACAAGGATTGTGAGCAACAAGATGCGGCTGCCACGTACTCAGCTTCGGCTGTTGAAAGAGCAACCGGGTTTTGTTTCTTAGAACTCCATGAAACTAGGCAAGGACCTAGGAAGTGAGCCGTTCCAGACGTGCTTTTCCTATTTAGTAAATCACCTGCAAAATCAGAGTCTGAATATGCAATAAGGTTAAAATCTTCATTACGTGGATATCATAAGCATAGATTCATAGTTCCTTTGAGATATTTGAGGATCCTTTTAACCGCTTTGAGATGTGACTCCTTAGGATTTGCCTGGAACCGAGCGCATAGACCTACACTGAAAACTATGTCGGGTCTACTGGCAGTTAGGTATAGTAGAGACCCAATCATGCCTCTATACTTCTTTTGGTCCACGCTTATTCCCTGTTCGTCTGCATCCAATCGTTCATTTTCTCCCATAGGTGTCATCATTGTTTTGCCTTCACTTGCTCCATACTTCTTGAGAAGTTCCTTAATGTACTTTTGTTGAGATATTTGGGTTCCTTTGCTTGTTTGTTTGATTTGTAGACCAAGGAAAAAGTTTAGTTCTCCCATCATACTCATCTCGAACTCGGAACTCATAAGAGAAGAAAATTCATCACACAGTGAATCGTTAGTAGCACCAAAAATAATATCATCTACATAAATTTGAACAACCAATAGAGCTTGATCTTTTATTTTTAGAAAAAGAGTTTTATCTATTTTTCCTCTTTCAAAACCATTTTCCAAAAGAAATTTAGATAATCGCTCATACCAAGCACGAGGTGCTTGTTTGAGACCATAAAGTGCTTTATCTAATTTGAAAACATGATTAGGAAAATCTGGATTTTCAAACCCCGGTGGTTGTTCTACGTACACCTCTTCCTTAAGATAACCATTCAAGAAGGCCGTTTTCACATCCATTTGATGGAGTGTGAATCCCATGTGAGCCGCAAATGCTATGAGCATTCGTATTTCCTCTAATCTTGCCATTGGTGCAAATGTTTCGTTGAAATCTATCCCTTCTTGTTGGTTATAGCCTTTTACAACAAGCCTCGCCTTGTTCCTTGTGATTTGTCCATGTTCATCAAGCTTGTTCTTAAATACCCATTTGAGACCTATCACAGTTTTGTTCTTAGGTCTTGGTTCTAGATGCCACACCTTGTTCCTTTCGAACTGATTTAGTTCTTCCCGCATAGCTAGAACCCAGTCAGCATTGGAGAGCCACTTCATGGTTCTCCGGTTCTATAAGAGATAAATAAGCAAAGAAAGCACAAAAATTTCTAAGTTTAGATCTAGTAGTTACTCCCTAATTTAGATCTGTTAAGAGGTTATCCAGGGGATGTGATCGATGATGCTTCCACCCTCTTGGAGCATTTGGTTGATCCACCAATTTGTGTAGAGTATCTGAAACTGATTCTACAGGCTGACTGGCTGAAGTCTGTCCAGTTTCTTCTTCAGTTCCAGACTCGTTATCTTCATTGGTCAGTGATGGTTCTCCAGATTGGTTGGTGTCATGGTCAGTTCCACTTTCCCTTTGAGGTTGTATCTCCTTGCGTGTCATTCCTATTTCTTCATCATCGATTTGGCTTGGTCTTAAGGCAAGTGATTCATCAAAGATTACATGGATACTTTCTTCCACACATTGTGTGCGTTTGTTTAGAACTTTGTAAGCTTTGCTATGAGTTGAGTATCCAAGGAAGACTGCTTCATCACTTCTTGAATCGAACTTGCCAATGTTGTCTTTCCCATTGTTATGAACAAAACATTTGCATCCAAAAGTTCTTAGATGACTAATGTTGGGCTTTCTCCCTTTGAGTAGTTCGTAGGGTGTCTTCCCTAGGAGTGGACGGATTATAGCACGGTTAATTATATAGCATGCCGTGTTTAGTGCTTCTGCCTAAAAGTTTCTTGCTAGACCACTGGAAATCAGCATTGTTCTAGTCATGTCCTCCAGAGTTCTATTCTTCCGTTCTACTACTCGTTCCTTGCAGAATGCATCAAATAGTGAGTTGTCAAACTCAGTTCCATGATCCGATCTGATCTTGATTAATTGTAGCCCTGTTTGATGTTCAACTTTCCTTACAAAAACAACAAACTCATTAAAAGTATCTTTCTTGCTTGCAAGAAAGATAGTCCAAGTATATCTTGAAAAGTCATCAACAATAACTAAAACATATTCTTTATTTCCTCAGCTACGGATTGACATTGGACCACACAAATCCATGTGAATAAGTTCTATGGGCTTGCTTGTGCTCACCAAATTCTTTGTTTTAAAAGATGATCGCGATTGTTTTCCGGTGGCACAAGCAGAGCAAATATGATCAAGTGAATATTTTATATTAGGTAGCCCAATTACCAAATCATTATTTTTGAGTTTATTTATTAATGAAAAACTAGCGTGTCCAAGTCTTTTATGCCATAGCAGGGGATCATTGTCAATAACGCTCAGGCAAGTTAGACTTATATTTGGCAATAAATGAAGATCAACCTTATAAGTATTTTCTTGTCTCTTTCCCTCTAGTATAACTTGCTGTGATTCGTTATTAACAATGCGACATACATTATGATCAAAAACTACACTGTTACCTCGGTCACAAAATTGAGAAATACTTAGCAAATTAAACTTTAAACCCTTGACTAGAAAGACATTGTCAATTGCATGGTTAGGTGACTTTCCAACTTTTCCCACTGCAATTATTTCTCCTTTACCGTTGTCTCCAAATGTCACCCTTCCACCGCTAAATGGCCGCAGTGAGAGGAATAATGATTTATCTCCCGTCATGTGCTTAGAACACCCACTGTCAAGGAACCAGTGGTTGTTCCCCCTCACTCGACGCTGTTCCAGGATAAAGGGTTAGTGCGTGGAACCCAGACCTGCTTGGGTTCCATTTTGTAATTGTTTGAGGAATAATTACTATAATTAAAGCTCCTTTCTAAGGCCTGTTGCCGAGAGTGACATTGATACCTAAGATGACCGACTTTGCCACAATGCCCGCAAATTCGGCTATCATATGTATCAACGTATTTGGTTTTCCAATTTCCATAGAAATCTTTGTCCCTTTTATAAAACTCTCGGTTAGGTGTTTGTCCATAACCAGTTTTGTGCCTTTGAACCAATTTATCGAACCAGGTTGGTCTAGTTCTAGATTGCCTTTGGTATGGCCTGGAACGGGTTTGTCCTCTAGTTCTGTTACCGTTATAGGATTGGTTCTGAAAACCAGATTTTTGATTTATTTGAGTTTTCCTTGGAACATATCCGAGACCCGCAGTCTCGTTTTCCTTTCTTTTGTACCGAGAAGGTTCAGTTCTAGAATAGGGTCTAGACCTGGTTCTTTCTTTAGTACTATACGGCTGGTATTCCGGCTTATTTTTGAAATCTTGTCTCTCAGCCTCAAGGCGATTAAGGTGTTCAATCAGCACACCAATGTTCGGAATTTTTGAAAGAAGTTTCTCACTTTGATCAACTTGTTGGTTCATGCTATCGAGCTTTAAAGAACAGATAATATTGTCTTGTTCTAAAACCACTTCACTGTATTTTAGCTTCTCGTCTATTAACTCTCCCACTTTAGTTTCAAGCCTTAGCTTTGTTCGTTTGGTTTCCTCGAGTTTAGATTCTAGCTCAGTGATTTGTGATTTTAGATTTTCATTTTTAGAAAGGTTTTGGTTAAGCTCGATAGTTAGCCTTTTAAAAATTTTCCGAACTTTGGTTTTAGGCAAAGAATCAAACTTAGATAGAAAGTTTTCCAAATTTACCTCGAAACTCTCTTGGTCGGATTCCTCGTCGGAATTAGCCATAAGACACAACCCTGCATGATTGGAACTCTTTTCACCTTCTTCCTCATCATCATCGGATGAGTCTCCCCAAGCTGCCATCATTGCCTTCTTGAGGTCTCTGTTGAACCCTTTATCTTCACTGGACCTCCGATGGGAACTGGTCTTGTTCTTGTCGTAGGTTCTGTCATTTTTCTTTTGGGGACAATCTTTTTCCTTGTGCTCAAAGGAACCACAAACGAAACAACCTTGGTTATTAAAAGATTGAAAACCCTTTTTACCTTGCTTATTTCGGTTACCTTTGAATTTCCGGTACATCTTCCCGAATTGCTTGGCGAACATGCTCATTTCGTCTTCCGATTCACTTTCGGATTCTTCTTCTTCTTCTCGAGCCTTGAGAGCTATTCCTCGCTCCTTTCTCACATTTTCGGCATCTTGTTCTTCTTGTAGGCCTAGTTCATATGTCATGAGTGAACCGGTCAAGTCTTCTAGCGTCATGGTAGAGAGATCTTTAGCTTCTTCTATACCCGTAGTTTTAGGCTTCCATGCGGAGGGCGAGCTTCTCATAACTTTTCTCACTTGATCTTCCATAGTAATATCTTTTCCAAGTGCTGAAAGCTCATTTATAATATTAGTAAAGCGTGTAATCATATCCCTAATTGACTCTTTAGGTTTCATCACGAACAATTCGTAATTACGCATAAATATGTCAATTTTGGATCTTTTTACATGCGAGGTACCCTCATGCGTAACCTCGAGTAAATCCCACAATTGTTTTGTGGATTTGCATCCAAGAACCCGGTTGTGCTCAGCCGGACCAAGTCCACAAATCAAATATTTCAATGCTTGGGCATTATGCTCGAGTTTACGATAATCATCAGAAGTATATTCAGATTTCGGTTTAGGGATAACCTTACCTTCGACATCCTCCTTAGTGATGATGTTATCGCCTACCTCATTTACGTTCCATACCTAGTAGTTCTCAGCCTTGATGAAGTTCTCCATTCGACTCTTCCAGAATTGGTAAAATTTGCGTTGATCAACGATGGTCGTTGAGTTGAGTACCCTTCTTCCAATCGTTCAACTGTATTCATACTGCCGGATCTCTTCCCAAGGTTTTAGCCTTTATGTGGTGAAGACCGACTCTGATACCAATTGATGAAACGGTTAGCACCACAAGAGGGGGGGGGGGGGGGGGGGGGGTGAATTGTGTGTGTGTGGAACCGTTGCAGATTTTCGCACAGTTCTAGTGTGGGGTTCAGGGGATGCGAAATAGTAAAGTGCACAAGGATTTAACGAGGAAAAATCCCTTGGCTCAAAGGGATTAAAAAACCTCGACCTCCCTCGGAGGAATTTGAACAACTCCACTAAAAATCCTTTGAATGATTACAAGGGAAAGTCTCCTAGTCTACCCTTGAGCCACCCCAACTCTATCCTCTCTAGGAAGAGTTATGCATCTCTACCTTGCGGGTAGAGAGCCTCTCAGATTTACAACAAAGCTCTCACAACACACTAACCAACCCAAGGATGCTACACTTAGCCAATCCTCAAAAACCCAGTTACAATATGAAGAAGGGAAAAAGACACTCTATCTGGAACTCCGTGAGCAGGTTCAGGTGCCTTGGACTTAGTAAATATTCTCATGTATATTTCTTAATAGAAACTCGGTCAAGCCCACCTCATTTCTCTTTGGTTGCTTCGTTTATATAGGCTGTCTTGGGCAGACCGTTTAAGCATCCTTCCTTGAATAGTTGATCTTCTAATCTTGGGACTTGCCTCAATATTTTGAATTGCTTTCCTTTTTTTTTATATAATATTTCCCATATCCGAGCTCAATATATAAGGCAGCCGAATTAAAATATCTTAATCATATATTCAAGGTAGCATATCAGTCCCGGACTAAGAGAATAAATACAAACAGCTCATCCAAATCTCGTGTGATCAATTAATTACCAAATAAGACAGGCTTCGGTCAATTCCTAAAAAGGTAGGAATATTATTCTCAATATAAGCAAGCAACGGATTAAAATATGGAATACATTTTTCAAACAACTTTTACTTTTTCAAATCCGTATAGCAAGGGAATATTTTACCTACCATAATAAGCATGTGACGGCCCATGCCAGAAAACATCCATACTCAAACTATTTACTTATTAAGTTAATAAAGGATAACTTTTATGGCAAGGAGATATTTAGCAAAGCATGCAATACATAAGTGCTATGGTCAACCACCAAATATAAATCATGCAATCAAATAAGGATACTTTCCATAAAGTAATAAGCTATACTAATAAGTGGATGTCTAATCAAGTATGGAAAGAGAATAACCACTCAAATAAGCACTCATACAAGCAAATTACGTATATCATACCAAGAAGGATATTTTTGCTTAAAATCATATTTTTGACAAAGTATAATCACTCATATAAGGAAAGCATATTAATTGAAAATCAAGTAGGTGCAATCAATATTAATTCAAATCATATCACGGAACTATAAATGGTTCTGCATTAGTTCCACCTGCATGGTTAGATATCAGTACAACCAATGTGCACTTATATCATAGGATAGTTTCATCTTTCGTTCCTGTATGGTTAGTCATCAACAGTTCCTTCTTTCGTTCCTGCATGGTTAGTCATCAACAAAACTAAATATTCAACAAAAGGGTATATACGAAGACTATTTTTTATATTTTAATAAATAGATAGTACCTAGTATGGAGTATATTTCAATTTTCAAGTGTGTGCATATGAAGTATATTTTTAATACCTAAAGAATGCCTATATTATATACGAAGTATATATATATATATATATATATATATATATATATATATATATATATATATATATATATATATATATATATATATATATATATATATAGGGGTGATATCACATACGAACCATGCTTAACTTACTAACCTACAAACTCAATAATATGCAACACTTTAAACTTCAATATGCAGTAAAAATCATGTAAGGATGCACTCTTTGAATTTCAATATGCAATACAAATATTGTAAATATGAAACTGCTATTTTATGGCTTGAATAATATGAAACAATTTGAACTTCAATGTGAAACACAAATAATGTAAATATGATTTGAATGGGAGAACTAGTTTGTATGTGATCTCACCCTTGTATCTATACATTATTTTTACTCCATACTGAAGTTCAAAGTGATGCATATTATTGAGTTTGTAGGTTAGTATTTTAAGCATGGTTTGTATTTGATCTCGTATCTATCTATCTATCTATCTATCTATCTATCTATCTATCTATCTATCTATCTATCTATCTATCTATCTATCTATCTATCTATCTATCTATCTATCTATCTATCTATCTATCTATCTATCTATCTATCTATCTATCTATCTATCTATCTATCTATCTATCTATCTATCTATCTATCTATCTATCTATCTATCTATCTATCTATCTATCTATCTATCTATCTATCTATCTATCTATCTATCTATCTATCTATCTATCTATCTATCTATCTATCTATCTATCTATCTATCTATCTATCTATCTATCTATCTATCTATCTATCTATCTATCTATCTATCTATCTATCTATCTATCTATCTATCTATCTATCTATAACTTATAAGCAAAAAACACGAACTTTTAACCAAAAAATCATAACTTATAGACCCCCTCAAAAACACGAACTTTCTGCAAAAAATTTTTCCAGGTTTCTGGAGTTATTTTGACGCGGTGGCATTTTCGTAATTTTTTGGAGGGGGTCTATAAGTTATGATTTATTGGTTAAAAATTCGTGTTTTGAGCTTATAAGTTAGACTTCGCAGCTTCTCAGCCTAATGGGGACTTCTCACATGATCTTTTCTCTCTCTCTCTCTCTATATATATATATATATAGGTTTTGGCTCAAATAAGAACACAATCTTAGGAGAGAAATGAGAATGAATCTGGACCGTTAGATTTGCTTTAAGTGAAATTCAATGTGCATTAGATGAAACTATAATGTGCATTAGGTGAAACTGAAATGTGCAACACAAGGGGTACGATACAGTGACATTATGTGAAGCTGAATTGTGCATTAGGTGAAATATGCACTAGGTGAAACTGAAATGTGCAGAATAAAATGTACGATGTGATGTTATTTTTGTACCTTTTATTCTGCACATTTCAGTTTCACCTAATGCACACTTGAGTTTAAATTTTTATTCTGCACATTTCAATATCATTTAATGCACATTTCAGTTTCACCAAATGCACAATTCAGTTCCACATTATATACTCCAACGGTCCAGATTCATTCTCATTTCTCTCCTGGGAGTCCGTTCGGACTCCCAGGAGAGAAATGAGAACAAATCTGAACCGTTGGATTGTATAATGTGGAACTGGATTGTGCATTTGGTGAAACTGAAATG
This sequence comes from Cuscuta europaea, assembly GCA_945859875.1. Classification (NCBI taxonomy): domain Eukaryota; kingdom Viridiplantae; phylum Streptophyta; class Magnoliopsida; order Solanales; family Convolvulaceae; genus Cuscuta; species Cuscuta europaea. The sequence goes on from CAMAPE010000015.1 coordinate 10,465,499, forward strand.
TGCATGAGATGATATTGAAACATACAGAATAAAAATTTAAACCCAAGTGTGCATTATGTGAAACTGAAATGTGCGGAATAAAAGGTACACAAATAACTTCACATCGTATCTTTTATTCTGCACATTTCAGTTTCACTTAGTGCGCATTTCAATTTCACCTAATGCACAATTCAGCTTCACATAATGTCATTGTATCGTACCATTTGTGTTGCACATTTCAGTTTCACCTAATGCACATTATAGTTTCATCTAATGCACACTGATTTTCACGTAAAGCAAATCTAACGGTCCAGATTCATTCTCATTTCTCTCCTAAGATCATATTCTTATTTGAACTAAAACCTATATATATAGGGAGCAGATCATGTGAGAAGTGCTCTTAGGCTGAGAACTGCGAAGTTTAACTAATAGACTAAAAACACGAACTTTTAACCAATAAATCATAACTTATAGACCTTGTCGAAAATAATTACGAAAATGCCACCGCAAAAAAATAAGCCTGGAAACCTTGAAATTTTTTGGACGCGGTGACATTTTCGTAATTATGATGGAGAGCTTTATAAGTACCTTCGTAACAGATATATCTTCCCATTTGAAAAGTAGGTGAGATTAAGAATAGTGAAAGGAGATATAAATTATTGAGGGTATGATGGGAAGATAATGAAATAGTGTGTTGGAATGAAGGATAAATCCAAAAAAGTAGTTGTAATAGTGTATTATTTTTAAAATTATTGAGGGTATAATAGGAAGATTTAGAAATGGGAAGATATGAATGTTAAATTTAAAAAAGAAAAGTGGGAAGATATGAGTGTTACGAATGGAGTATGATTTATTGGTTATAAGTTCATATATTCAGTCTATAAGTTTACTGCATTGCAAGATCACATGCAAATCCAAGGGCTGAGATTACTTATCACTTCTCATTTTAAAGGGCACTTCTCGTTCTTCTCTCTCTCTCTCTCTGTATATATATATATATATATATATATATATATATATATATATATATATATATATATATATATATATATACAGGGGTGAGATCACATACAAACCATGTTTAACTTACTAACATACAAACTCAATAATATGCAACACTTCGAACTTCAATATGCAGTAAAAATAATGTAAAGATGCACTCTTTGAATTTCAATATGCAATACAAATAATGTAAATATGAAACTGCTATTTTATGGCTTGAATAATATGAAACACTTTGAACTTCAATGTGCAATACAAATAATGTAAAGATGATTTGAATGGGAGAACTAGTTTGTATGTGATCTCACCCCTGCATCTTTACATTATTTTTATTGCATATTGAAGTTTAAAGTGATGCATATTATTGAGTTTGTAGGTTACTATTTTAAGCATGATTTGTATTCGATCTCTTATATATATATACACATATGTTTTGGTTCAAAGAAGAACATGATCTTAGGAGAGAAATGAGAACGAATCTGGACCGTTAGATTTGCTTTAAGTGAAATTCAATGTGCATTAGATGAAACTGTAATGTGCATTAGGTGAAATTGAAATGTGCAACACAAAGCGTATGATGCAATGCCATTAAGTGAAGCTGAATTGTGCATTAGGTGAAATTGAAATGTGCACTAGGTGAAACTGAAATGTGCAGAATAAAAGGTACGATGTGATGTTATTTTTGTACATTTTATTCCGCACATTTCAGTTTCACCTAATGCACAATTGAGTTTAAATTTTTATTCTGCACATTTCAGTATCATCTAGTACACATTTCAGTTTCATCAAATGCACATTTCCGTTCCACATAATACAATCCAACGGTCCAGATTCATTCTTATCTCTCCTAGGAGTTCGTTCTTACTGGAACCGCACCCTATATATATATATATATATATATATATATATATAGGGGATGGTTCAAATAAAAAGTGATCTTAACGTGCAAAGTGCAAAGTTTGCACTTTTTCATATTTCGCTTGCACTTTTTCTCGCTTTCGTTGCACTTTTTCGCGGTAGCTCAAAAAATTGGTTTATTTACAAAACTGCCACCGTCATTTTGGCCGAATTTGGCCAAAATCAAAATGGCCAAAAAGTGCAAAGTAAACAAGAAAAAGTGCAAGCGAAATATGAAAAAGTGAAAACTTTGCACGGGAAGACCACTTTTCATTTGAACTCTTCCATATATATATATATATATATATATATATATATATATATATATATATATATATATATAAGGTTAAGATCGGATACAAAGTATGCTTCCCGTACAAAATGCAAAATCATCTCATCCGTCCAATATTAACAAATCAAGGGTAAGATTTGTTTTGATCACTAATTGTCATCCGTATTAGTGGGGGAGTTAATTTATCTCCTAACCACCACATGCAAATCGACGTATTAGTGGGGTGTTTTCCATCTACACCGTTTTCTCGTTCAATATGGATGGACAAGATTAGTTTGCATTTTGTAAATTAGGATTAGGTTGTATGTGATCCTAAATATATATATATATTTCCTTGTTTGCATCTCCATCATCAGCAGTCACTTCTTCCTCAGCAGCCATTTGAGCCACTCCAACAACTTCAACCTCACCAATTAGTTCTCCATCAACAGAAACAGTTTCAGTCATTCCAGCAACGATGTCAATCATCACATCTTCCACTCCATCAACAGTTTCAGTCATCACATCTTCTACATCAGCAGCAGTTTCAGTCTTCGCAACTTCTACATCCACTTTTGATGTGCCTTCACCCCGTGACATGTTAAACTCAATTTCTAAGTCAAATGAAGGCATTGAAAATTTCAGGAATGTTGCTTTCTCTAGTCTCTCAAGGGCTTCCATAACTCCAGGCTCATTAAAGAAGTCATCATCTTCCTCAAGGACACACTTCTCTGATAATCTTGAGTTCCTTTTGCTTGATTTCCATTTGCTTGATTGATGAAGTAATCAGCTGTGGTCAAGAATATCTTCTTCAAGATATAAGAATTGGGGGACTTTTTTGCAATGGTTGATGTCAACTTTGAGAATTCCACAAAAGCATCACTAAACTTTTGTGCCACAACTATAATCTCCTTCACACAATCCTCTAAAAATTATAATAATAATTGTTTAATAATACATAAGATACATAGTTATTGAATTAAGATTACAGGCTCCTTGGAAAAATCTTATAGTTATGTAACAATTGATTTAAGTTACATAAAATAGTCTTTAAGATCACAAAGTGTTGTATTAAAATTTACCTCCTTTGACAACATTTCAGCATCTTCATTTTCTTCATCTTCTTTTCCTGCTTCCTCTTCATCTTTGTCTTCCTCTTCCACTGTTATTATTCGCTTTGTCACCTTTCCCAGACCAAAGCCCACCTTTCTCTCATCTTTGACTCTCTTGTCAATTCTCTCCTTGTCCCAGATTCTAATGGTTGGGTAAGCACTCTTCATAATTTGGCCTTTGAATTGTACTCGGTCAAAGTAACAAATCATTAGAAACAATAATGGTCCACTGAACATCTTTGATTGATTAGCTTGCCATTCCTCGCCTGCATCCATCAACGATCTTATTGTGTAGTTGCACCAATTCATGTTTGGTATATCAGCTACATTCACCAAAGACATCAATATTTTAAAATTGCTGTTGACACTCTGGTTTCCTCTGATCAGACAAGAGACTGTAAAGACCACAAAGTTTCTGATGAATCTGTCTCCAGAATCAGTATCTGCAACTATTTTTTCAATCATTTTTTATGTTTGAGGGCTTCCTTTATCAATCCCCCATTCTTCTCTCTATTTTTGTAACAGTTGGGTATACTCTTCAGTTTCATTCTTCGCATTCGCTTCTTGAACTTCTATCTTTCCCTTTGGCAGACCAAATACAACTTTGACATCTTCATCTTCAATATCTAGCAGCTCACCATTGGCAAGTTGTAGCTGTCCTGAAATTGGTCTAAAGTTCTTCAACAGAAACACAACCAAATCTCCATAGAATCTGGCAAAGTTTAAATACAGTAATCTCCCAAATCCAATCCTTTCAACTGCTACTTTTTTTCTTTCATCTAATTGTTTAATCAACTTTATGAAAGGGACTGGTCCTACTCTTGTTCTGAGGTTTACAGAAGGCGGCCTGTTGCTTGTCTCTACTTCTTCACATTCATCGTCTGATTCTTCAGATTCTACTTTCTTCTTTTTTGGGGCTGCTTTTCTTTTTTTTGCTTGTTGTTGGCTGATGATATTCTAGCCTTAGAATCGGTTCTTCTGTGTTCACTATCCTTGCAGCTTCATTCTGATGTTCTGTATGCTGAGTTTCATTTTCAGGAGCTACAACACTTCTTGTTCTCCTTTTATTCCACATGAGTTACATTTTGTCACACACAATTGACATAATAGTGAAATGAAGTTACATCATTGACAATCAGATGAACAATGTGATGTGGAGCACATGAGTTACATCTTGTCATTCACAATTTACGTAACAGTGAAAAGAAGTTACATCATTCACAATCAGATGAACAATGTGATGTGGAGCACATTAGTTACATCTTGTCACACACAATTTACATAACATTGAAAAGAAGTTACATCATTCACAATTAGATGAACAATGTGATGTGGAACACATGAGTTACATTTTGTCACACACAATTTACATAACAGTGAAAAGAAGTTACATCATTCACAATCAGATGAACAATGTAATGTGGAGCACATGAGTTACATCTTGTTACACACAATTTACATAATAGTGAAAAGAAGTTACATCATTCACAATCAGATGAACAATGTGATGTGGAGCAAATGAGTTACATCTTGTCACACACAATTTACATAACAGTGAAAAGAAGTTACATCATTCACAATCAGATGAACAATGTAATGTGGACTTAGTTACAGTCACAGACCAAGGCAGAGGATTTATGTATTATTATACACAAGTTACATAAAGTTAATAAAGTTAATCTGGTATTAGTTTCACCGACATGCAACACTATATCACCAAAAAATTTCAATGACATACTAAGGCATAACAAACATATTGAGGCATGCAACACTATATTACCAAAAATTGTAGTTACATCTTAACATAGACAATTTCCTTATTATGCTCAATGACATATGAGCATTCACACTTTGCTTATTCAAATTGAGATCACAATAAGACATAAATCACACTATTCAATACTCAATCTCTTTCGTTTTTGAGAGTGACTTACATGCATGTTAAAATTTATAGCAAATTGGCACATGAATCATATTGTTACATGCTCAGACATACATTTTGAACTTCAAAAAGCAAAGTACATAGTTCGTTCGGATGAAATACCTTGCAACTGTTTTGCCTTTAGACCTCGTCATTTTCTCGATCTGCAAAACGTTCTTCTTCGTTCGGATTCTTACTTTTCCTTCTTCAGAATGCACTTCGAATGGTGGAACTCTGTCTGATGAAACTTGATGGAAGCGTGAAGTCAGAAAGTTTATCGAGAAATGTAAATCGCCAATTTCAAAAGACGCAGCTATTACGAGAAAAGACGCGCCGACTTCTAGAATGCCGTTTGTGCGCGTTTTTTTAATTAATAAAACGACGTCGTATTCATGCGGGTGTAGCATGCTCATACTGGGCCGGTCCTATGGTATACGGACTCATCTAAAAAACTTAAGAAATCTTTTAAAAAAAACCTGTTGAAGCAAGGCACTCCCGTAAAAAAACCTGATGCCCACTCAACTTAGTCATTTACTCAAGCATCTTGTAAAAAAATTAAAACCCAATATCGGATTCATGGAATCCGTTTTTTAAATTTCCCTACAGTTCCCCCATAAACCCTACATATTTCGGATTCATGGAACACATTTTCCATTTTTTAAGAAAACCTAAAAAAAGTCCCGCATTTTGGCAACCAATGCATGGCACTCCTGTAAAAAAAGAAATCACCCTTGACAGTTTTCCAAATTTATTAGATTAGATTAGATTTACAATAATAATAATAATAATAAGGTGACCAGAAATAGAACATATTACAACACTATTAACAAGCAAATGAATATGACGCCCGAGCAGCCATGGTTCGCAGAACCGCCGCTTCAGCCGTGTAACAACACTCCCCAAATAATCGCAGAACCGCCGCTTCAGCCGTGCAACAAAACTCCCCAAATAATCGCTGAGCCGCCGTCTCATCATCATGATCCAATTGATCCCTCCTCCCTCACGCTCATATTTATGCTCAAGAATACCGATTAAGGTTGTTTCACGTCGACAGATAGGACAAGAGTTGGTACTCCTCAGCCACGGAAGAATACAATCATTGTGATAAAAATGCTTACACCGCAACTCCCTTACCTCCACTCCAACCTCAAAAGCTTCCAGGCAAACAGTACAATGAGCGGAGTCATCCGCCGCCAAATGAGATTCGGAGATTTTCACAGTCGGAATCGCAGCGATTACAGGCTCTGGTGCTGCTTCAGGGCGGGCTGGCGGAAAAGCTCCTATTGATAATGCTTCTCCATCATTGTGGTCAAGTATTATGTGTTCGACGAGAGGCAACCTCGGATGTAAATCATGGTAAGAATCTGGCGGATCCATAATGACGCCAAATCGGCCTTGTCTGTATACTGTAAGCCCTCGAATTTGGCAGATGGGATTTGCGCATCTTGTGCAGGTGAAAGTATTCGCGAAAGCAGATGTTAAGAGTAAATGTGTTCGGCATATGGAGCACCAATAAAGGCGCTGACCATCATCTCTAACTAGAGGGGTGAATCTGGCTAGTGTATGGTTTGGATCTGTAGGACATATTACCCTCTCTGAAGAAGAAGAGAAGCTGATGATTTTTTGGCATGAGTTGCACCAGTAATTGAGCCGACCATTATTCCCCTCGTCGTCCATCCTTACTTAGACTCGAATATACTTCTCTTAAGAGTTTGGGTAAGTTTTCGAGACCTTCGAGGATGGAGTCTAACTTTAAGAGAATAGAAGAGATTATTGAGTTACTTGAAACAAACTATGAGGAATGAAAGCATATAATGCCAAATGCTTAGTTAAGACAAAACCAATTCAACATTATGTTCTTATTATATACTCCGTAGATCCATATTTTATTGTACGTCCCAAGTACAGATTTGTCAAGAAAAGCATGTTTGTTTCTATGGTTGCTTTTTGTATAAGGCACTTTGTCATTTTCAAATACTCCTGCACTAATCTCACCCAATAAACTTTACTTTGTTTTAATCTAATTTTACATGGTAAAAATGTATATCATACTCCGTAATATGTGTTTTATGATTTAATAGAACATGTAGTGTAATTTTAAATCAAGCATATAAGTTCTATGAAGCCTAGTTAGCTTTTTTGCGTTTAAAACACGTTTTAAACACGTACCATTTTTTTGAACAAAAAACGCGTTCAAAACGAAAAATAATGTCGGTCCGTTTAAAAAGGAAAAAAACTTCAACTTCCCGTATAAAACGTATATTTCCCGTATTTTACAAAAAATAAAAAGATCATTTGATCACTTGAATGAATACATCAAATGAATAGGAGATCAACAATAGTTTAGAAGCAAAAAAGAAAACTTCATCCCCGTGACCCCGTGTTTTTGTATTAATACAAAATATACAATTGTTAAATACTAAAATTAATTGCATGATGACTAAAGCTAGCATCCTAATAGACTAAAATCTAAAATACTACTACGTATTAAATTTGTGATGTTCTTTTCCAAACAAGCATATCAAAATTAAGGGTTTCTAAACCTGACATTTTTTAGTATAAACTTTTACACATAAACAATAATAAGTATAGCAGTCGCACAACTTTCTCATGTCATCTCTCATCTAGGTGAAAATGATGAGTTTAATTTGAGTGTTATCTAATGATCATATAAAGATGATGATGTTAACTTGGCCTCATTCTATCCTTATTATGCCTTATTTTTTGACATTACTTTGCAAAATTATGTCTTGGACTTAATTACTCCGTACTATATTTACTTTTGTCATCGACTTATGCAATTACGAATGATTCTTTTATGTACTAAGGTGATCGATTTGCTACTTCAATATGTATACACTCTTATTTCTTTTTATTACTGTATATGTTATTTTATGAAGTATACAATTTAAATGTTATTTTGGACTTAATTATTTTTTTTGTCATGAACTTATGCTATTATGAATGAATTTTTTGATGGAGTAATGAGATATTATATTTGAATGTGTGTGTATGTTGATTATCCTTTATGTTCTATATGTTTTTTATGCTCTAAAAACTAGTACAATAATATAATCATTCAAAATAAGACTCGTATTTTAACCCGATTTTTTCTAAAAGATGCCGTATTATACACGTATACGTATTTACACATTTTATTAAAAGTTAACGTAGTACGAAGTGTGTGTGTGTATATATATATATATATATAGAGGAATGTTCAGGTCTGAACATTCCCCGTCCGAACACCGTCCGAACACCATTGTTCGGGGCGGTTCCCGGTCGATTTTTTTTATGAAATTGTTATGGTATGTTCTTCATCAAGTCTAGTTTCTCAATACCTAATTTCAGATCAAAATTCGATCGGGAAGGCCTTCAAATGATTTTTTGAAGTTGACTGCGCCAAATTATACATAGAAAAACGCAGTCAACTTCAAAAAAATCGACCGGGAACCGCCCCGAACGGCGGTGTTCGGACGGGGAATATTCGGACCCGAACATTCCTCTATATATATATTAATATATAGATTTAGGATCATGTGAGAATTTGATCTTAGGAGAGAAAAAAGAATATATATCAACCGTTAGATCATCTATTATTAGCCTCATACGATTTCATTTGTTGAGGGCTATTCATATCCTTTTATTATTATTTCCGTTTTACTAGTCTTGCGATAGGTTGGTTTACTTTCCTTTATGGTTTTCACCGTTCACAAATATCAATTAGACGATTACTTTCCTTATTGTGGTTGATTTTTACATCTCAACCGTCTTCCTCTAGGATTTTAGTGAGTGCTTTCTCTATTAATTTATTTTCAATTTATTTTTATTCATTTATACACTCATGGATTTTAGTTTGGATTTCATTTATACTGAAATTCGTTTTATGATTTCTAATTGTTTTTGGTGCACTTAGTACTGTTGTATAATTTTGATTATGTATTTGCTCATATATATAAAAGTTTTTACTATTTCCTTTTAAATTCTTTTTTACTTATTCTTTTACATGCACATAACAACGTATTACGACGCACTGTACTATTTTATATAATGCACATTTTGTTTTACAACAATACTTTTTGATGTGTTACTCGGTATATATTATTAACGTACTCTTTCACTTGCTTAAATCAAATTCAAAGAAATTTAGATATATGATGTGCGATATTATGAGGAAATTTAAACAAAATTGTATAAAAGAAACTTAAATAGCTTTATATAATGTAATTCAATTCAAATGTATTTTGGTCCATAGTAAATTCATCACTAATTTATACTTAAATCTCAATGCACTTTGACGTTTAGTTTAATGCACAATTTTAGTGCACTTCCAATATACGAAGTATTGCATATTGTACAAAGTTTTGTGCACTTCCAATATCTTAATACCTCAATGCACTTCGACGTCATGTTTAATGCACAAAGTTTAATACACTGAACATCTCAAAGCTATTTGATGTTAAATTTAGTTCAATTTGACATTCAGTTTAGTGCACAAAGTATCATTTATTATTATCACGAGTGAATGAAAGAAAATGAGCAATTTTAATATTCTAAATGTTCGTATCATGAAAAAAATCATTGAATTGGATGAAGGAATTTCATGTGAATAACATACTCTTTGAAAAAATACACTTAGGGGCTGTTTACTTTTGACTTAATGGTCTGTATGGAAACAACGACTTATTCGATCAGCCATATACTCTTGTTTACTTAGGACTTATTTTAAACCATGACTTATTCGCTCAGACCATTTTTGACTTAATAGTTGAGTCCAAAATCAACACTCCTTACCGTTCAGACATTCACATGTATCCGCTCTCTCTTTTTTAACCCTCGTTCCCTTCATCGCTAGATTTAGCCGGACATTGCCGTCACCTTCACTTCATCTGGGTTTTGCTGGAGTTGAATTGGTTGTTCATCTCCCTCCTCTGCTATTATCCATCGCTGGTGTTAGTTGTGTGACTAATCGATGCTCCATCTCTTCTTCAAAGTCCGTCTCTTCCGCAACCCGAACAAGCATCTTAAAGAACATTATGGCTTCTATCTTTCCACATTAGATAATAATTTCATTTTTTTAGCATATATATAGTATTTCATTTTGAGATAAAATTTTAGATTTTGCAATGCTTGATCAGGTTTTTGAGCAACCTTAGTGGATCTTCTATGCTTGAATTGTTTCGTCTGATGACAACTCTCTCTTAAGAAATATCTGCCTTAATTAAATTTGGTAATCATGGTAATGCAATTGCCTGTTTTCCTACTAGGTTCTTCCTGTTCTTATAGTGCTATTTCGCAGTACAGATTGTCATACTATGGAACAGACCATATTTCTCCTTTTTAACCACATTCACCACTTGTTACACACATGAGGATTATTTGGTCATTAGACATGATTCAGACTTCTCATTCAGCACACTTAGTAAATAACTTGTTATATCAGTGTAACTTAATCCAGACAGACAGCTTAATGAAGACAGACATCTTAATCCATTCATGACTTAATGAGAAAAAAAATAAACAACCCCTTAGTTAGCTCTACAGAGTGCACTTCAAACATGTTCTGGTGCATTATAAGTTTATCAATAATGTTATATAATATGTCAATGCACTTTGGAGATCAATTTAGTGCACAAAAATGAATATATGTAAACTTTATTATTAAAAGTGTAAACTTGAAGTTATATAATTGGGTTGAATGTTATATTTTCGAATACAACATTGTAAGTTGGTGCACCTTTCTCTTTCATTTGTGCAATTATAAAATTATAAATAGACTGATGCACTCTAATTTCAACGGTGATGCACATTTGATTTGGGTAACAACCTTATCTCCATTATAATATGACAGTGCGTACCATACATAATGAACTAAGTCAAACTTTATTTTAGGTAGTTGAATAAATTCAGGGATTTAATTTATATGATGTACGATGCGATTTTTAAAAAACTGAATGATATTGGTGTTTTACTAATGTGCCCCTCAATAATGATGGTCTTAGATGTTGCCTTATTTAACAATTGTGAAGTCCGAAACTCTTGTTCTATAACGCTTCATGTTGAAAACATATTGGCCATCAGATTGAAATGATTAAAGGCTAGATTTGATTCTAATTTCTCTCCTGGGACTCCTTTCTCATAGGAACCAACCTATATATATACAGACACAAATACATACATACATACATACATATATATATATATATATATATATATATATATATATATATATATATAATAAGGATCAAATGAGAAGAGTACTTATCGTAAGAAGTGGGAATGCATCTGGTGCGTTCAATTTTAGATCTAACGGTTGGGGAAGTGGAAAAAACATTTAAAAGTGATGCTAGACGCGGTGGCATTTCCGTAATTAATCGGAACTTTTCTGCTATCGCAAAAAGTGCATCAGATTAGCAAAAAAATGCATCAGAAAAGGGTAAATGTTTAACTTCTCACTTCTCACGTTAAGATGTCTTCTCTTCAGAAAAAGTTATTGTTCACACGTGTTACTGTTCACGCGTGAATTAGATGTGGGAGCACCATGCTCACCGTGGGTTGCTCCCATAGTATACCAACCGCTAGATATGGTTTCATTTTGGATGTCCGGTTATCATTTTAAGAGCAATTTTTAAGACTATTATTGAAAAGATTATCGTCCTTTGTCTATTTTTGAAAACAATTTTGATGATGGACAAATGTGATGTTATTCTTCCTTTTTAGCTTATTTGCGATAAATTTCCTTTTTTTTGTGTTCACTTCTTGGCTACTGTTTTGGTCTGCCGCTACTGGCAGGTGATTTCTTTGGACTGTTTTTTGACCGTAGCCTATTGTTTTGTGCAACGGCTTTTGGTTCTGTTTTGGTTTGGTGTTGGGTTTGTCCCGTGCATTTTCATTGAGGATCAGGGGTATGCCCCATTGATTTTGTACTTCTTTTTTGGATGAGTTCAATAGGACTTGTTGAAGGGTACATTGGTCGAAACAAGTCGTGAGGCTTTTGCAAAAAAGGATGACACCCCATCTCTGAGGCTCCCCCAACCCCGATCGGACGGTACGTTGGGAGGATGTAAATCGGACTATAATCTCAATCTGACAGATAGAGAGTGAGGCTCTGTCCCCGGTACTTACAGAAGCCCTATGCATTTTTTAGCATAGTAACGATTTTTGGCCCTAGCCGTGAGGCTTTTGCAGATGTTAAGGTAGGTCGTCATTTTTGGATTCTTTGCTGAATATACATGGTTAGTTTAATTCACAATAAGCAAAGAGTAGAACTATTGGTTACTTTATTTCCGAAAATGGGTCTGAGTACCCATTCGCATAATGAAACTCCAAAAGTACATTTTGACGAAACCAACGTATCTTTTATGCACACTTCCATGGTTTTTCCGTTTTGATCTTTGAACATTATGGTCATCAGGGGCGAAGCCAGATGATGTGAGTTTTCTCGCACTTAAAAAGATTGTAGAATAGTGGTGAAAGTACGAGTATCGTCTCCACAGGGACGGACAAAAGGGAATTAAAGATTAACTAAATTCAGCGATTAAAAAGAAATAAAATTAAATAAATGAGTCGTGCGAGATTGATTGGTTGAATTGAAATTAAACTAATGCGAATGAGCGAATAAAAGTAAAGATTTGGGTTCTTCTCAATTAACGACGAAGGGAACATAGATTGATTCCGGGGTTGTTGGAGATATTTTATTGTGAATCAAGTTGGTCATAGATTAGCTTTATATTTAATCCTTGTATTTAAATAGTGCATAAATTAGATAGAAATCAGGCCAAGTGTTAGGCCCATTTAAACAGGCCAAAAGCCTGTTTCACCTAACCTAAACCTCGCCTATAAAAAGGGAGCCGAGGTTTAGGAAAAGGTTGAACGTCGTACTTATTATTCATAGCCTTACGCTTATATCATTCTGCTGTACGTTCCACGGTTTATCAAAGAAGGTTTTACTGTGATTTATTCTGTGTTCATCTTTACGTTTAATCTTCCTTGTTAGATCGATTATTCATTGCTGTTAAAGAAGGGACTAACAATTGGTATCAGAGCCGATCGAGAACGATCAGAAGAACTCCTCCAGAATACTCTGTTTTTGTTAACGTAGTTCATTCTGTCGATTTTTTGCTCTGTAATTCTGTTTCTTGTTCAAAAGTTGTAAAAGTTACACCTTTGGAATCGCCTTTTCAAAGCGATCAAAGGGTATACTTCAGTTTGTGTTTTACGCAATTTTTGATTTCGAGATATCTCGAAATAGGCATCTCGACATCCTATATCTTCACAGGTTCTGCTACGTTTTTCGAGCTGAAAACTTTACCAGAAGATCTCGACATTCAACTCTACAGGAAACTATCTTCAGATTTTGATTATCTGATTTTTACAGGTTGAAAGATTTCGACATTGAGGATTTCGACATCTTGGATTTCGAAATCTTGATTTCGAGAAAAGGTTTCGACATCTGGTCTCGACATTTGACTCATCAGATTAAGATTTCGAGATATTAACTTTTCGACATTTCAAATCTCGAGATCAGCATTTCGAAATTTGAAATCTCGAGATCCCAAATCTCGAGATCCTTAATCTCGAGCCCAAATCTCGATACCGGGCCTCCTTTATCGAAATCTGAGATTTCAATATTCAGATCTCGACATCTGATTTTTCGAGATTCTGCATCTGAAAATCTTTTGATCAATTTTCTCGAACGATCAGTTTAGTACAGCAATGGGTTCAGAATACAATGCACAAGGGAACAGCAGTACCCCTCCTAGCCTCAGGAAGGGAGAATATCAAATGTGGAGGAACAGATTCTTAAACTTCCTCGAGCACAAAGAGAACTCTTCTGCAATGCTTGAATCCTTACTTGAAGGACCAGCTGAACTTTTAATTTCAGTTGGTGGAGATCCAGAGAACAATCCTCCTATTTTTCCAGAAATAAGGAGAAAAGTGCCATCTGAATACACAGAAGCCGACAAGCTCAGACTTCGTGGTGATCTTATGGCTAAAACATATCTCCTTCAAGCAATACCGAACGAGGTTTATGTTCTCATAGATAGCATGCAGACAGCTAAGGAGATGTGGGATGAAATAGAGAAGCTGCTACAAGGCACAAGCATCAGCCTCAAAACAAAGAAGACTACAATTCTCATCGCTTATGACTCCTTCAAAGCAGGACCAGGAGAACCATTGAATGAGACTTACAATAGACTTGTTCAACTGGTAAATGAACTCAGGAAAATCAAAGTATTCAGGTCCAATCTGGAACTAAATATTAGATTCTTATCTAGCCTGCATCCTGCTTGGGAAAAGACAGTGAAGGATGTCAGATCACGGATAGATCTGGACGAAATTGACCTCTGCACACTCTATGAACATCTGAAGCAATTCGTCAACGAGGTTGCATGCGCTGAGGATCATCACACCACAAACCCCTTAGCTCTTGTAATGGATGCTCAGCCTAGAAGGACAACCACTTCACTAAAGAAGAAAAAGAAGAAGGTGGTGGTTGAATCAGATGATGATGAGAGTGACGATGACAAATCTGATCTAGAGGCTGAGCTAGCAGACTTACAGAAGAAGATGGCAATGCTGGCCAAAAGATTTGCGAAGAAGAACACTTCCTCCAACAGACTGAGAACTTCCTCCTCAAACTACAAGCAGAAGAACCATGATCAAGGATCTTCTAGGAAGGCATCATCGGCAGAAGAAGCTCCTAAATGCTATAATTGCGGCAAGCCTGGACATGTGATCAAAGACTGCCGCCTCCCAAAAAGGAAAGACGCTAACTTCTACAAGCAGAAGATGCTGTGGAATAAGCAGAAAATGCTAATGGTGCAAAAAGAAGAAGAAACCTCTGCCATGATTGCTGAAAATGAGAACTGGGCAGAAGATTCTTCTGAGGAGGAGGAAGAGGAAGACAACTATGCTCTTATGGCACGAGTGGAGGGAGATGAAATAAAGGGTGATGCTGCGATCCCCGAAGGCAACTGCTCAACAAGCTCTGTAAGTACCGCTCATACTTCTTTAAATAATCAAAATCAGTCCTTACTTGAAAAGGACAATCAAATCAAAGAACTAAAGGAGAGACTAGACAATAATCATAGAGTTCTGAAACAGAATCTAGACCAAAAGTCTTCCTTAAGTATTCAACTTGAAATCGCAAAAGATCAAGTCAAAAAGGTGTCTTCAGATTTTGATAGCTTTGAACTTAAGATAGCTGAATTAACTAAGAAATTTGAAGACAGTGAACGGGAAAAAAGCACAGCTAAGGCTGAATGCGATTTTTTGCATAACAAAAGAAGAACGCTTTTAAATAAAGTAAAAGAACTAGAAGATCTAGCTGCTAGAAGAGGTCAATCTGAACAAACTGTTTTTCTACTTAACAACAAACAAAAGGATGACCGATTCTACAATGCTAAAACAGGACTGGGCATAACTAACCCACGTAATCTTAAGAAAGTTAATTGCCTTCAAATCTATAACAAAGATTACATGGGACTAGGGTTTGGTGAGAAAATGTATTTTCGAAGTGATGAAGAATATGCTGAAGCAGAAGAAGAAAAGAGAAAGAAACCAAAACTTGCGATTTCTTGTGATTATCCCTCTGTAAATGAAAAACAACTTTCAAAAGAAAAACCTACTTCCTGCTTTAGTGAATGCCTAGACCCTTATGCCAAAGATATTCCTCACATAGGACATCCTCTAGACCCTCCCCCGAGAGTAGGTATTGCTAAAACTGGTGAGGAACCATGTATTTTTCCAATGGCTCAAAAGCTCAAAAACCTACAGAAAACTCTTGATAACGAAAGAGAGAGATTTGAAACTGAAAAGAAAGGTTTTGAGCGCAACTGGCAGGAACTTCTTCAAAAATTTAATGATTTGAGTGAGCAGTTTCATGCTAAATCAGACTCTTCTACGAACAAGCCTGACAGCTCACACACCTCACATGAGAAAAACAATGCTTTTAAAGGTTCGTCCACTCATCTCTCTTCTCCTTTGTTTACAGGGAATGAAGTGAATAAAGAAGGAGAAGAGAAGAATGAGTGGAGGAAAAAGAGGAAGGAAATCGCAGAAGGCAAAAAGAAAGTTTTTGAGAAAAGTGCCAGCCCTAGATCTAGTTCAATATTTTACTCAAAAGTTAATTGTAATTCTGTCTCTACAAATCAAACTTCTAACAATTCAGTCTTGAGTCCCAAGCTGAATATTTCTGAAACATCTTCTAGACAAAGTTCTATTTATAATACTAGTGTTGCTTATGGTTATTCTGTTCCAGATCCCCATAATTATGAATGTGATATGAATGTTGTTAAATCTAAGCCTTCCAGAAAGCTTAAACCTGAAAAGGAAACCAAGAAAGAAACTTCTAAGGGAACGTTTTGTATTCCAGATATGAAATACGCCCTTAGAGTTCATTCTAGGAAACATATCAATCGGCTTTCTAAGGAGGAGATTTTCAAAACCAAACTCAAAAAACAACCGTTCAATCACAAAGCTCCTGTCTACTCTCCACCTGAACCTAAACCGAAAAGATGGGTCCCCAAGATAAGACCCGTCAAAACTGAAACTGAAAAGTGGGCCCCCAAGATGAGACCTACCAAACCTGAATCGAATAGGTGGGTCCACAAACGAAGACCCATCCAAACTAAAACTGAAAGGTGGGTTCCCAATCGTAGACCCATCATAACTAAAACTGAAAGGTGGGTTCCCAATCGTAGACCCACCAGAACTGAAACTGAAAGGTGGGTTCCAAATCGAAGACCCATCATAAGTGCAACTGAAAGGTGGGTCCCCAAATTTAGACCCACCAGAACTAAAATAGAAAGGTGGGTTCACAACATCAGACCCACCAAAATGGAAAGTGCTAGGTGGACTCCAAAAACCAGACACACTGCAAAAGCAGATCTGGCTATTGGAAAGCCCATCAAAGATAGATCTCTTGTTGAAAGAGCAGCTGACCTTGGATCACTGCTCAAAGCAAGTTTTAAAAAGGTGTTTCTTGATAATAAGGAAGGACCCACTCCAAGTTGGGTACCTGATCTTATTTGATTGTTTTGCAGGACGGTCATGTGTGGCACTTAGACTCAGGATGCTCAACCCACATGACCGGAATAAAGCACCTTTTGAGCAACTACACCAACTGCTACGGAGGCAATGTCAGATTCGGGAATGACGCCTCATCTCCTATCCTTGGATATGGGGACGTCGTCTGTGCCAGTGTCACAATAAAAGATGTCTCATTCGTCAAAGGGCTCAAACACAACTTACTGAGCATTGGACAATTCTGCGACAGCGGGATGGAAGTAAGGTTCTTTGCAAAACAATGCTGTGTTCTTGACAGCACAGGGAATACATTATTAACGTGTTACAGAACATCAAATCTGTACACTATTGATCTGAAAAGCGTCCAATCCACCACTTCCATCTGTCTGCTGTCCAAAGCTTCAACTGAACAGACGTCTCTCCCATCTGAACTTCAAACATCTCTCAACCTTGTCCTCCAAGAAACTTGTCAAGGGGCTTCCTCTGCTAAAGTCTTCCGCTGAAAATCATTGTAGTGCCTGCAAAATGGGCAAAATGACGCGAAGCTCCCACAAGTCAAAAACCGAACCTTCATCTACTCATCAGTTGCAGCTAATACACATGGATCTGTGTGGACCTATGAGAGTTCAAAGCATCAACGGTCGCAAATACACTCTGGTGCTCGTTGATGACTTCTCTAGGTATACATGGACAAAATTTCTACGATCAAAAGACGAAGCTGCTGAAAACATTATGACCTTTATCAGAACGATCCAGAAACTGCTACAGCACAGTGTTCGAATTGTCAGAACTGACAATGGTACCGAGTTCAAAAATCAGACTCTCACTGAGTTCTATGAATCACTCGGTATCACTCAGCAATTTGTAGCAGCTAAAACTCCCCAGCAGAATGGAGTTGTTGAGAGAAAGAACAGAACCCTTGTTGAAGCAGCACACACCATGTTAATCCAATCAAGACTGCCTCACTTCATGTGGGCAGAGGCAATCAATACCGCGTGCTTCACTCAGAACAGAACCTTCATCCACAAGCGCTTCGACAAGACTCCATATGAGATCCTATTCAACAAAACTCCTGATATTTCTTTCCTCAAAGTTTTTGGCTGCAAGTGCTTCATACTTAATGATCGGACAGAGAGAAGTAAGCTGGATCCCAAAGCCAGAGAAGGCGTGTTCATTGGCTACTCACTGCAATCCAAAGCTTACCGAGTCTATCTCAGAGACAAGCGGACTGTCATCGAGAGTGTAAACGTTACATTCTATGAAATGGCAGACTTTGCTATTGAACATCTCCAGACCGATCCATCCACTGCTGTACCAGTAGCTTCTGATAAAGCTGAACCTAACACCGAACACGACGATGTGATTCTCGACTCTCTCTTCAGACACTTTTACGAGAACTCACAATCTCCACCTCCTGCATACACTCCAGAGACAACATCAACGCCAACAGCAGAGATTCTGCTCCTCACAGGACCAGATGATGTACCATCCACACCCTCAATCCCTCAAACCAATCCCAGAGGTGTGGATGATCACGGCTTTGCCATAAGTTCGGAATCATCTCCACTACACACCACAGCTGCCCCAGAACCTTCAAATTCATATCAGGACTCAGATCAACCAATAATCACTCCAACTCCTCTAGCTCATGAGAGGAAGTGGACAAAAGCACACCCTGTTGAACAAATAATAGGTGATCCAAGTCAAGGTGTGCGAACGAGATCAGCAACAACAAATGAATGTCACTATGCATGCTTCCTAAGCAAGAATGAACCATCCAAAGTCTCAGAGGCACTCGCTGATCCAGATTGGGTGATTGCCATGCAAGATGAGCTCAATCAATTTTACAGACTAGATGTATGGACACTCGTGCCTAAACCCCCTCAGAAAACCATCATTGGCACAAAATGGGTGTTCAAGAACAAAAAGGACGAAGAAGGCATAGTGATAAGGAACAAGGCACGACTGGTCGCTAAAGGATATAATCAGCAAGAGGGCATAGACTATGATGAAACATTTGCACCCGTAGCAAGAATTGAAGCAATCCGCCTTTTTCTTGCGTACGCGGCCCACAAGAACTTTACTGTCTTTCAAATGGACGTCAAGACTGCCTTTCTGAATGGAGTCTTGGAAGAAGAAGTCAATGTCGCTCAACCCGAAGGATTCGTAGATCCCAGATATCCCGACCATGTGTACAAGCTAAAGAAAGCTCTGTTTGGGTTAAAACAGGCACCAAGAGCTTGGTATGATGCATTAACCGAATTTCTGATTGACTCAGGTTTCTCAAAAGGGAAGATTGATACCACACTGTTCATCAAGCGACAGAAGTCTGACATCATCCTGATTCAGATCTATGTTGATGACATTATCTTCGCCTCCTCAAATCCACGCCTGTGCAAACACTTTGAGAAACTGATGAAAACCAAGTTCGAGATGAGCATGATGGGAGAACTGAATTTCTTCCTAGGCCTGCAAGTAAGACAGCTCTCTGACGGCATTTTCATCAATCAGTCAAAGTATATTCTGGAAATGCTTAAGAGATTCAACATTGATAGCAAATCTTCCATGACGACCCCCATGTCCCCAAACAACAAACTGGACTCAGACCCCTCCGGGAAGCCAGTTGATGCTACAAATTACAGGGCCATCATTGGATCTTTGCTATATCTCACATCAAGCAGGCCTGACATTGTCTTCTCCACATGCTTATGTGCACGCTTTCAGGCAAATCCGAAGGAATCCCATCTGACCGCTGTTCGAAGAATTCTGAGATACCTCAAAGGCACTGTGAATCTAGGCCTTTGGTATCCCAAGCACTCAGGTTTTGACCTAGTTGGATATTCGGATGCTGACTTTGCTGGTTGCCGGATGGACCGCAAAAGTACATCGGGAGCTGTCCAATTCTTGGGCGATAAGTTAGTCTGCTGGTCTTCCAAAAAACAGAACTGTGTGTCGACATCTACGGCCGAGGCAGAATACGTCGCGGCTGCTAGCTGTTGTTCACAAATATTATGGATGAAGACCCAGCTAAAGGACTACGGTTACACTCTCCGCCATATCCCGATCTACAGTGACTCACAAAGCGCCATAGCCATCACCAGCAACCCAGTTCATCACTCCCGCACCAAACACATCGACCTGCGCTATCATTTCATCAAGGATCATGTGGAGAAAGGAGACATTGACATGTATTTTGTAAGCTCAGAGCTTCAACTGGCTGACTTGTTCACCAAGGCATTGGATGAAAAACGATTCCAGTTCCTAGTCTCCAAGTTGGGCATGTTGAACCTCGAGCCCGTTTAATTATGTCTCCACTGATCTAAAACGTGTGCGTGTGTGTGGGACTTGTAAATAGTGTGTGTGCGTTGCATGTGTTGAGGGGGAGAAAACCAGAAAAATAACAAAAAATAGTGTGTGTGCGTTGCATGTGTTGAGGGGGAGAAAACCAGAAAAATAACAAAAAATAGTGTGTGTGCGTTGCATGTGTTGAGGGGGAGAAAACCAGAAAATTAACAAAAAATAGTGTGCGTGTGTTGCATGGGTTGAGTATGTGTGAAAAATCAAAAATAACAAAAACAGTGTGTGTGCGTCGCATCCTGTACAAAGTGTGTGCTGCATATGAGTGTTTTTTTTGGGTATCCAAATCGAGAGGGAAATTTTTTTTTGCGAGGGCCAAATCTTTCAAAAAGCCTTTTAAAAACCCTGATCTCTGTTCTCAGGCCAAACTACCACGTTTTTCGAAAAAGCCCAAAATCTTCGCGTATAAAAGGCTCCCGAGAACCCTGAAGTTTCTTCATTTTCTCTTTCCCGTCTCTGCTTCTAAGAGTTCTCGAGATCCTTCGCTCCCAAAATCAATCTTCCTCTTCTCACCTTCCGAACTAAGGTAGTCTAAAGTCTTCAACAAACTTCATCATGGTTTTCGAAAACAAACACATAACGAAACACTCGATTCTGTCTTGCGAAATCTCGCACCCGAATGATGAACTCGGAACTGTTTTTATGATTATATGTGTTTTTGGTTGATTGCAGGTGGTTTCGTCTTCAGTCGAAAAGCAAAACGTCTCGACTTCTTTAGTTTTAAAGCTCAGGATCTCGATCTCGTCGTTTGGACTTCGTGATGAGATCTCGAGATTTAAAACTCGAGATTGAGATCTCGAGATTTAAAACTCGAGATTGATATCTCGAGATTTAAAACTCGAGATTGAGATCTCGAGATTTAAAACTCGAGATTGAGATCTCGAGATTTAAAACTCGAGATTGAGATCTCGAGATTTAAAACTCGAGATTGAGATCTCGAGATTTAAAACTCGAGATTGAGATCTCGAGATTTAAAACTCGAGATTGATATCTTGAGATTTAAAACTCGAGATTGAGATCTCGAGATTTAAAACTCGAGATTGAAATCTCGAGATTTAAAACTCGAGATTGATATCTCGAGATTTAAAACTCGAGATTGAGATCTCGAGATTTAAAACTCGAGATTAATATCTCGAGATTTAAAACTCGAGATTGAGATCTCGAGATTTAAAAACTCGAGATTGAGATCTCGAGATTTAAAACTCGGGATTGAGATCTCGAGATTTAAATCTCGAGATACGGTTTTCGAGCTTTTGCCTTAGCCGATTTTGACCACCACCTGCACTCCACTCTTGAGAACCAAACCAAACGACAGTTCTTCTAATTTCAGGAAACCAAAAATAAAAATGGACTTTTGCACTGACCCACGTTTTTCCACAGCTCATAATGGCAGGTACACAAAAGAGACATAACATTGACGACGCCATATACCCACAAGATAGGTGGGTCAAGGTGCTGGACACCAACTTCCAGCTGGATCTGACTGTCTTCAAGTGTCAGGATCCAGTCATCCCCGGGATTCTGAAGCGGCACTATCTCTGGACCGCCTTTCACAAATCAAAGGCGGTGCCAGAAATCTACCTCCAACAAGTATGGGGACATATGCGCACCGAGTCCACAAAAGACCGCACTAAAATCCTCACAAAGCTCAACAACATGAGGATTGTCCTGACTCCAGCAACTCTACGCTCTACACTGGCGCTCCCCGAACATGACAGCTACGATCCTCTTCCCTCTATTCCGGATCTTCTCAAAGATGTCGCGGCTCTGGGTTATGACTCTCTACTACCAAAATTGTCAAACTTCAATGGAGCATACCTTTATCGTCCCTGGAAGAGCCTATTCGGGCTAGTCAACAAGTGCCTCTCTCCAAAACATGCCGGACTGGACAAATGCAACAAGCAAATACTCTGCGTCTTCCACGGCATTGCATATAACAAGAAGTATGACATGGCTCAACTCTTTTTCTCAGAACTGATGGATCTTGTAAAAGCCAAAGAGAAAAACAAGTCAGGCACCATTCCATACGCCAGGTGGTTGGGGCTGATCATCCTCGACTGCATGACCGCAAACACATCCATTCCCAGACGTATTGATGAACCGCACTTCACAGCTCCAAAGCTCCAATACTTCAAAGCTGATAAGAAAGCAGCTCAGGGACTGCGGATTCCGGATACTCTGCTTAACCTGGCAAATCAGTCAAATCCAATCATCATCGCATACAAAGAAAACCTTGAGAGAACAGTCCCTATGGTTCAGAAAAACCCATCTGGACCTACCCAGGGGACTAAACCGAGAGTAAGTAAGGGTCCCAAGAGCGCCCCAAAGCCACAAAAGCCAGTGGCACGTCGGCCCAATGAAGGAGAGTCCGATGAATCTCTCGAGAGGACTCGGACAACTGAGGGCAAACCGACGAACGCTGAGGAATCAGCTGATGACTCGCTCAGTTCGGCCAACAAAGAGACTGACGACGAGGCTTCCGATAGCGTGGCCAGAAGTGACAACGATGATGATGATGATGACGATGACGATGATGTTGACGAGGTGGACCACACTTTCGCTCTCATCAAAAAGGGTAAGCTGCCTATTGAATCTCCTCCAAAGAAAATCACCGCTGAGGATGCAACTCCCATTATCGCTACACGCCCCAAAGAGCTTGTCATCAAAACCACGACTGCCAGCCACAAAATAGAAAGTGCTACTGGCATCATCAGGGAGCAGCGCATCAAAGCAAAAAATGATGCTCCACCGTCACTCAACTCCAAGAAGCGACGCCTCGTCAAAAGACACCTTGTAGACGAGGACGAAATGCATATCTTCGCTGATTGTCAACCCTTCATTAATATAAGCCGAGCTGAATCTTTAAGTGCAGGAGCCGATCTTTTCGGTTCCCGGGTAGAAGTCGCAGCATCTGGCTCAACTGCGCAAGCACAGCCTTCTCCCAGCCACTCGATAGCCTCCCAACAGGCTATTGTTTCAAAACAGCGGGACTCACCCACCTCTCTGGTTCCCTCCGAACCAGTCGAGCGAACTAGTGGCCAACAGCCCGAGGTCACCACCACTTCCTTGAGCACATCGAGTCTAGGTGTCACACTCCCTACATTTTCTAATTTTTCTAGGACACCTACACTATTCACCGCACATACAGGTGCACGCACCCTGGAAGCAACGACCAGAATACCAACGATGACGGTCGGAAGCCCTGCTACGCCCACAATGACTCCATCATTGAATGCAGGCCACACATCAGCTCTCTTCACTGATGCTGTGACAACAGTTACAACCCCTGTAACTGAACACCTCACTACCGAAGACGTCACCGTTCTTATGCACCGTTTCTTGGATTCCACCATTAAGCCATGGGTGCAACAAACATTTACCGCTTGGGCACAAGAATCCAAGACCACCCCGGCAGTGCATAGTGAACACAGCCAGCCTGAACCACACTCATCACCTTCTCACACCAAAACTCAAACCTCTCCAGTCATATCCGTCACCTCCACCAAAGTCCATAGCCCTATCTCTTCTCGGGGAACCCATGATACAGAACAAGTATCATCCCCACACCCAACCACACCTCCCATCGAACTACTATCCCAACCCTTCGAAGTCCTGGCATCGATCTTGCTGGATCATCTCCTAAACATACCCCACACTGACCTCACTCCCTACCAGCAAGGCGTCCTTACTGCCCTTCTCGCTAATCCGGACACCAAGGGCACCTGCCGTGAAAGTCCCCGTGGTCGCAAACGTTCACATGAGGATCCCGATGATACGGAACCTCATGAGGGGGAGAACAAGAGGCCACGGATACTCGAGCAAGGTGCCTCTACCACTCATAGCCCCCAAACCGAACAACCTGAGACTAACATCAACCAACCAACACCATCCCCTTGCCAAAACCAAGCCTATCTCTCTAGCGTGGTCGAGCCAGACAAAACATCCCGAGGCATATCTCCCAGAGATACTGTTCGAGGAGGGGATGGAAGTCCTGATGATGCTACCACTGGTACATCCTTCACATAAGGCCATCAGTTGGAACCTAGTTCTAAGCTGATGTCAACGGGCAATCCAAGTGAACCCGGCAGAGCTACCAAGGAACAATCACCGCCTCAAAAACAGCAAAGAGTTCCATACATCCCCCCAGGCAAAGACATCCATGATGCACTGGAGGAGGCGGTGATATACGACAAATGGCCGAGAAAATGGACAGAATGGGATGATCTCCGGGTTGAAGCCGAGCAAGAGGACATGCAAAGGAACTGGTGGCTACGAGAGCTTATTAACAAATGCTCTGAAGATATCATTAGGCTCGAGGACGATGAACGCAAGGAAGGGGAGAACTACAAGGAATCCCAGAAAGCTCTTGAATCAGTTGTAAGACAATCAGCGGGAAGACTTCCCAAGACAGAGAAACCCTGGGACAACGTTCGAATCAAAGCCCCCTTCCAAGAAAAAATCAGAGAGCATATCTGGCGTAGACCAGACAAAGTCAAGCCACTGAATGAACTAAAGCTAAGAGGCCTTACTCACTTGAAAGGAAAGCAGGCTGGAGGTCATCTGCACATGTTGCTTCAAAGGTCAACTGGTACACAGAGAGAACTGATGGAACAAGATCTAAAGTCGAATATTCTCCCGATCCATCAAATTCTACAAGTAAAGGCTGAAGACTATCATGGAGTAACATTCTACACCTTCAGACTTCAACGCACCGATGGAAGCGAATTCACTTGTCAAGAGAACGACTTCATCATGCTGAAACCAGATGACATCTATCAAATGCTCATGGCCTACAGATACCTTCCAGTCAGACAAAACATAGTATACAGCGAAGGCCTCGCACCTATCAAGAGATTCATGCTTAGACAGATCAGAGTACACTCTTCACATGACCTACAGATGGCTATTGAATGCAATCTGAAGAAGACAAACCTGACAAAGCCAAAACTGTATGGTCCAGAACTTGAAGATTTCCCAGCATATCACATCTTCTTCAAACCGCCAGCAGTCACCTACCTGAACCACAAGAACGAAAAGCGTCTGATGGTAGTCAGTGAAATCGAGAAATACTGCGACGGAACACTGAAGATAATCAGAGAGCAGATTCTACAGATGAAGGCAAAGCTGGAAGAAAATCTTCAAGAGGCATCGTCTTATGTTCAAAAGGAACACTCTACTGTGGAGACAATTTTAAAGGCCATTGACGATCGCCTCGAAAAGAGAAATATGCTAAGACAATATGAACATGCACTTGGATTAAGGAAGCACTACTTCAAGTCACAGAAGCAATAAGAGAATGACACTTGATCACAAAGGGGGAGATTGTTGGAGATATTTTATTGTGAATCAAGTTGGTCATAGATTAGCTTTATATTTAATCCTTGTATTTAAATAGTGCATAAATTAGATAGAAATCAGGCCAAGTGTTAGGCCCATTTAAACAGGCCAAAAGCCTGTTTCACCTAACCTAAACCTCGCCTATAAAAAGGGAGCCGAGGTTTAGGAAAAGGTTGAACGTCGTACTTATTATTCATAGCCTTACGCTTATATCATTCTGCTGTACGTTCCACGGTTTATCAAAGAAGGTTTTACTGTGATTTATTCTGTGTTCATCTTTACGTTTAATCTTCCTTGTTAGATCGATTATTCATTGCTGTTAAAGAAGGGACTAACAAGGGTAATCAGATTTCTTGCAGATCAGGCTTAATTACATGAATTTAATTTAATTGAGCCTAGCTAATCAATACTAAGTTCTTACCGCTCTCGCGGCGTAGAGTACAATAATTTAGGGGACCAGGCTGATCTCTCATGCGACATGATCCTAAATTATTGCCAAGACGAACGAGCTTACGACCCCTTAATCGCTACTAATCTCTTAGCGAACGATTAAGTGTGTGTGAATGTGTCCTAGAATAAACTAGATCTCTCTTAATTTATTCTATGTGCAATTGTAATTCTAGCCGCAGTTCCAGATTACAAAAGATAACAGTTAAATTATTCAAACACAAATTAAATGGCATTCATGTAATCAAACTATCAAGAAACTAGCCATACATCATGATAAACCCCTTCATCAACCCCAAATCCCTAATTAAAACTACTCGCAATTCATAATTGAAGAATCAACGGAATTGGGAAGAATAGAATCAATTGTCATTAATAAAAAAGCAGGAACTTAGAAAGAATGTTAAGGAATTGAAAAACTTGGCTGAAAAGCTCTCTAATTTTCGTCCTTAATAAGCTCTCTAAAGTCCACCCCCCCTTATTAGGGTTATGGGGGGTTTATTTATAGGAAACAAGGCAATTTGTGTAGAATTAGAATAAAACGGGGTCAGGTACGGCGCCAGGCACGACCGTGCCTTCGACCGTGCCTCTGGAGCAAAAACGCGCATTTTGGGCAGGCACGACGTGCCTGCCTGCCAGGCACAATCGTGCCTGTCTCGCAGTAGCTCCGCGATGCTTTCTCTTCACGCACGATCGTGCCTGACTTTGAGGGCACGATCGTGCCTACTTAACTTCCGAAATTGGCAATACTTCCTTCATGAAAGTTGTAGCTAATGAAGTCCTCTATCCACCCCAATTTTCCGATGATTTGAATCATCCAATCAAGAGATATGATCAAAACGGTGGAAGGTATCATTCTGAAATCGCAGCAGAGATCATCTGACTTCATCGTCTATTTTCACCTTCATTCTCTCAGATTCTAGCAAAGGTGTCTTCATATGATTTTTATCCCTTGAAGTTATATTTCATATGGACTTTGAATCGTGTACATGGAATGTTTTTACAAAGAGATACGCTTGAACGATTGACAGAAGGTCATCCTGATCACTAATTTCAAGCTCCATTCATCTTCTTTTGATCCCGTAGCCAATCCTAGAGCTTTTTTTCCTTCAAATCTTCATCGTGAACCTCCCGGTGACCTCCAAAGCTCTCAAATCTTCCTCGAATGCTTCCAAAATCTTCCCGATTGCCTCTTTAAGCACCGATTCCGGTCTCTAACTTCTTCAATTCAATTCCAAATGCAACAAAACTCGACCCAACGCCTCATAGTTACATCTTGAGCTAAAATTGAGACTTGCAACACCTTAAAGCTAGGAAAACCATCAAAATCCGACTCCAACACGCATCAAATGCGTGTTGTAATACGAACTTATCAGACCCCCCCCCCACACTTAAGCTTTTGCTTGTCCTCAAGCAAATCGAACAACGGGACTTACGATAATCATCACACGGAATTTAAAACAGTTAGCATGCACACGTAGCTAAAGGGATATTCACAGAACAGACAATCTAAATCAAGAAAATTCTTCCCTAAACTACATCTTTGTACTCAAGCTAAACTATTTGACGAAGTACTCACAACATCCTCGAAGTAGTGACAGCAAAACACAAATAAACTAGCTATCGATCAGAAGGACTTGAGAAGGTGATGGTGAATGGTGAATGGTAATAAACAGTCCCTTTCTTTTGAGAGATTGGAATATTCTAACAAAGAATCAATGCATTCAGGAACTTCAGGGCTATT
This sequence comes from Cuscuta europaea, assembly GCA_945859875.1. NCBI lineage: Eukaryota > Viridiplantae > Streptophyta > Magnoliopsida > Solanales > Convolvulaceae > Cuscuta > Cuscuta europaea. The sequence goes on from CAMAPE010000015.1 coordinate 10,493,596, forward strand.
CTTAGGATCAAGGAACTCAGTAGGCCACAATTTAGGAACAATCGTCTAAACCTATGCAAAGAGTAGACATGGTGTGTACAACTAAGCTAAACCGCCGCGGCACATTGGTGCTTTGACGTATACTTGAAGTACGCAGAGGACTAAAGCTAATTTTGCTAAAGCCTCAGAGTTCATTAAATAAGTTCAGTTTTCCTTGTCATGTTGGCACGAGAACGCCATTTCTTTCGAATGATACCCAAGGTCTCATCTTATTGTGCAAAACACTTACGCTTTTTGACCGAGGCTCTCATTCTCTTTTTCGCAAGGTAAGAGGTCTAGCTATATTAATTTTTCACCTTTCGGATTCTTACTAGACATTACCCCATTCTAATCTCGGCCTCACCAAGGAAAAATAGCAATTAAAGTTCATTTATTAATGTGAATCCATGCCTACAATGCAATTCTCGAAAGTATCAAATTCCTAAAAAGTGATTGCTCTTACCCCACTTTGGGGCATAGGAACAGTGCCAAAAATGGCTCCTACACAAATTCCCTAAACTTAACAAATTAATCCCCTAGTTCCCTAAATGCCAAGGCTAAGTCAGAAATATTCACGGGTAGGGAACACAGGCCATTTGGCTACGGAGCTTAATTAATTGGGTAAAGAATAAACGATCAGGCTCAAAATGGCTTCTCCTAAAGGACTTTTTCAGGTGGGATGGACGATTTATGAATTGATTCAATGGGTGACTAGTGCCTTCATCCTCTCAACAACTAGATTATAGTGCAAGCAATTTAGCCTAAACACTTCAAAGATGTTCTAAAAACATAGTCAAAACGCTAGCCAGCTCACAAAGACACAGTTTAAAGAAAAATTTTCAAAAATTTGACATGAATTTCCTATGAATATACAACTAACATCTGCGCATGCTAACTCTAAAAATCACATGTAACAACTACTGTCCGAAAGCCGAATTCGCTCCCCCACACTTAAACTTTGGCGTCGCCCTCGATGACTAAATATGCACTATGCACAAGGGGGTAAAGAGGAAAGGGTCACGCGTGCTCAATCTTAACTCAAGTCAACATTACAAATAGGCGATTATAAGAGTCGCAGAAACTTCCCTAGGGCGCTGGTCGGTGCAGAACTAAACTGAGTCTAAGTGGTCCTCGGCACATCATCCCCAAAGCAAGACCCTAAGCTACGAAAACAAAACACACAAAACAAACACAACAACAACAAATGAAGAAGCAAGCTCGGGATGCCTCCCGAGAAGCGCTATTTTTAACGTCGTGTGCCCGACGATACCTCATAAGCTCTCAAATAACAAAGACTGCATTGGTGAACTAATAATCAATGTCTCCAGCTTCCTCTCAACAAATGCCATTAGGTGGCGCTGATCCTTAAACTCTTGGAACCACGAAGGAATCACATGGTCTTCAAAAACCGTATCAGCACAGAACTGAAGGATGCACCTCACATCCTCCTTGAATGGACATATGGCATGAGTCAAAACTTTGATTACTCCAGGCATCAGTGGAAGCTCAAAAGATATTTCGAAGCAAGGATCTGAAGCAACATCAAACTCGAACTGCAGCATGGAAAAGTATTTTTCTTCCTCACAAATATATTGAAAATTCACAGCATCTCCTCTGGACTCTGTATCACTCCCCATGTGAGTATCCCAACTCTCGGTATTACCGTTCTCATGAATGTCTTCTTGGATGATGTTGTCACTTTCCAGACAAAATGGAATATCATCCTCAAGGAGTGAATCAAAGAAATCCAAACCTGGACTAACGTAAGAGGAGTAATCTTGTATGTGGAGCGGGACTTCTTCATCATGGAGATCATCTACCTTACAATCACTCTCTTGGAGCTCGTGATTATCTTTTCCCAACTCATCTTCAATACCCAAACCTACCTCAGTAGCACCATCATCATGACTGATCTTCTCCTTGCCCTCCTCAAGTGTTGAGACTAATGGTAAATCAAACGGCTGGTGAGTTTCTGTATGGAAATCACAGTGATTTGTGACTCCATCCGTTACATCTTGTGCCGTTACAAACTTTTTCATGTATTCTTCGAAAAACAACTTGACACTATTATCTTCTTCTTCATCTTCAAACATAGGTGAGTGTTCAACATCATCAGGAAGTGTATCATCCATCATGTTCCCACCATCATTGTCTGACTCACTCACGTGATCATCCCTATTGGTCTCCTCGGATTGGTCTTCTTCCAGATGGCTCCTTATGGTATTTATATCCTTCATCATGGCAGAAGTGCTCTGCATTATGGCTGAAGTGCTCTCCGTTATGGCTGAAGTGCTCTCCCTCATCATCTCTGTGTACTCAGACAGAATCTCTGAAAGTGTCTTTTAAAATTGATTATGTGGCTCATTATTCGGCAAAGATGTAGGAGTGGCTGAAACATTTGTGTCTGTAAGTCGTGGGGAGGACGAAGTGGGGTATGCAGTTGCCCAATAAGGATGGCCAAATGGAGATTTAACGGGGCAAAAAGATATATGGTGGCATCCTCCACAGAAGGGACAAATATTATTCTTAGGCAGACAAGGTTGCGTGGTTAGAGGGTATGAATAAGAGAACTGAAAATTTTGTGGTGTAGGAGAGTAATTTTGATGAGGTGTGTAATATTGAGGAGGAGGAGGATGAGGAGGAATGTAAGGAGAGTATTGCGTAAATGGTGAATATTCCATGGAGGTTTGAGGGTAAGGAATTCCTCCAGGCATTTCGTTGAATGGGTTCATCTCATGTTTCTTAAAAAAAACCTGAAAGGTTAGCACAGAAAAATCCTACGGAAAACAAAAAGAAAAACTAACTAAAAACAAATCTCGCTGAAATTAATTAACCCTTAAAACCGACACCGTCCCCGGCAACGGCGCCAAAAACTGATGTGAGTTTTCTCGCACTTAAAAAGATTGTAGAATAGTGGTGAAAGTACGAGTATTGTCTCCACAGGGACGGACAAAAGGGAATTAAAGATTAACTAAATTCAGCGATTAAAAAGAAATAAAATTAAATAAATGTGTCATGCGAGATTGATTGGTTGAATTGAAATGAAACTAATGCGAATGAGCGAATAAAAGTAAAGATTTGGGTTCTTCTTAATTAACGACGAAGGGAACAAGGATTGATTCCGGGGTAATCAGATTTCTGGCAGATCAGACTTAATTACATGAATTTAATTTAATTGAGCCTAGCTAATCAATACTAAGTTCTTACCGCTCTCGCGGCGTAGAGTACAATAACTTAGGGGACCAGGCTGATCTCTCATGCGACAGGATCCTAAATTATTGCCAAGACGAACGAGCTTACGGCCCCTTAATCGCTACTAATCTCTTAGCGAACGATTAAGTGTGTGAGAATGTGTCCTAGAATAAACTAGATCTCTCTTAATTTATTCTATGTGCAATTGTAATTCTAGCTGCGGTTCCAGATTACAAAAGATAACAGTTAAATTATTCAAACACAAATTAAATGGCATTCATGTAATCAAACCATCAAGAAACTAGCCATACATCACGATAAACCCCTTCATCAACCCCAAATCCCTAATTAAAACTACTCACAATTCATAATTGAAGAATCAACGGAATTGGGAAGAATATAATCAATTGTCATTAATCAAAAAGTAGGAACTTACAAAGAATGTTAAGGAATTGAAAAACTTGGCTGAAAAGCTCTATAATTTTCGTCCTTAATCAGCTCTCTAAAATCCATCCCCCCTTATTAGGGTTATGGGGGGTTTATTTATAGGAAACAAGGCAATTTGTGTAGAATTAGGACAAAACGGGGTCAGGTACGACGCCAGGCACGATCGTGCCTTCGACCGTTCTTCCGGAGCAAAAATGCGCATTTTGGGCAGGCACGCCAGGCACGATCGTGCCTGTCTGGCAGTAGCTCCGCGATGCTTTCTCTTCATGCACGATCGTGCCTGACTTTGAGGGCACGATCGTGCCTACTTAACTTCTGAAATTGGCAATTCTTCCTTCAGGAAAGTTGTATCTAATGAAGTCCTCTGTCCACCCCAATTTGCCGAATGTGATTTGAATCATCCAATCAAGAGATATGATCAAAACGGTGGAAGGTATCATTTTGAAATCGCAGCAGAGATCATCTGACTTCATCGTCTGTTTTCACCTTCTTTCTCTCAGATTCTAGCAAAGATGTCTTCATATTATTTGTATCCCTTGAAGTTAGCTTTCATATGGACTTTAAATCGTGTACATGGAATGTTTGTACAAAGAGATATGCTTGAACGATTGACAGAAGGTCATCCTGATCACTAATTTCAAGCTCCATTCATCTTCTTTTGATCCCGTAGCCAATCCTATAGATTTTTTTCTTTCAAATCTTCATCGTGAACCTCCCGGTGACCTCCAAAGCTCTCAAATCTTCCTCGAATGCTTCCAAAATCTTCCCGATTGCCTCTTTAAGCACCGATTCCGGTCTCTAACTTCTTCAATTCAATTCCAAATGCAACAAAACTCGACCCAACGCCTCATAGTTCCATCTTGAGCTAAAATTGAGACTTGCAACACCTTAAAGCTAGGAAAACCATCAAAATCTGACTCCAACACGCATCAAATGCATGTTGTAATACGAACTTATCACCAGAGCACTGGGCCGAACTTAGCCGGTACACAGATTTTTTTTTGGAAACATTGTTACATGGAATTTTTTAAATTTGGGCTGGGTGCACTACTAGAAAAACAGCCTACAGTGACACTTGTATAGTGACACTATCATGCCATTAATACGTCAATGACACTAGTATATCACTGACTAGTGATATTATTACATCAACACATAATAGTGACACTCTAACTCAAATTATTATTTAATTTTAACTTCTAAAAATTTCCTAACCCTAATACTCCGTATTTCATTTATATGACTACATCTCCTCCTAAACTCCCCTCTTCTCTCATTCACTTCCCCACACCCTCTGGCCGCTATTATGACTTCAGTCTGCACACGCTTGGATGTCGGAATGCCATCACCATCAAAGTCAACTGGACTCGGTGGATCCTTTAGGTCGAGTCGGAAGCGGGGTGGAGCCCCGAGCAGTGACTGGTCAGACGAAGGAGTAACCACCAGTCGGCCACTGGAAACTAGCGACGAGCGGCGGCGCTGCGAATCAGGCGGATGGACTATCTGCGAGCAATGAGCGACGTCGCTGCGTAGGAAGTGGGGGACGAGCTGTCGGTGCCTTGTCTTTCGTAATCAACGGAATCAGTTTACTCCTGCCATCACCTCTTCGAAGACGACGACGCTGCTCCCGATGACTACGAGAAACAAAACGACACAGCTCTGTCGTTCCATCTCATTCACAAGTCCGGCGTTCCATCCGATTCAGAGGTCCGGCATTCCATCTCCTTAACCATTGGTAATTTCTTCACATACTAAATATCTATTTAGTTATCTTATTCCTAATCGATATTTATGTATATTTTCTGGAATTTGTATAGTCACGTTGAATTTGTGATGAAGCTTGAAGAATTTATTTCTAGGTTTAGCATTTTTCGGGTGTCTATTAAGTGTTTGTGAAAATGTTTCAATGAAAATTTTAAATGAATATTTTGTTTCATCCTCTTTTTATCAAGTTTGATGTTGGTGAAGTTGATTAAGTATATTTTCAATATTCTTGGTGAAGTTTGCTGAAATAGTGAAGTTTGCTGAAATATGAAGTAAAATCACATCCTTTCATGACTTCACTTCCATTCCTCTCCTTGCCCAATTATAGTTTAATCATGTACACCCAAATGGATTTTTCAGTCAACTTTAATTGATTTTAAATGATACCGTTTAGTTTACATCCAAAAGTTTCAACCTTTCAAGTAATAGAAATATACCAATGAGATCTTGATGCTCTAAAAATCTGCTTGGATGTAAAATGGAAAAGATTTTATCAAAACTAACCACCTATTTAAGGTCATGACAATATAATCTTCCAAAAACAGTTCATATTTTCAAGTTTCATGTGTCATATATCCCCCCTCCAGACTTCTAATATGTACTACTATTGCTACCACAATGTTCTAATGCGATTAATTTACTTGTCTGCTATAATGGATGTGCATAATAGAGAGGGAATATTATTCATATCACCTTTTCTTATTCAATTTTACTCTTCTATATTCAGTTAATATTCTTCCAGTTGCCACATTCATACACTCTTAACAACTACTTAATGAAGTCTAAACAACTATTTAGTGGAGCTTAGTTGATTAAATTAGGGGCATATTTTTCCCCTCTATTATCAATATACTTTAGAAATATCTTTATGTGTGAAACACTACAAAGCTATGTTTATGAGAAACGAGTACTTTCTTTAAAAAAATGTTCTCCATTAACTATCCCAGTCCTGAATTTAACTGTTTAATTAAATATTGAGCAGTTTTATAACTTACAGTTTAGCCATCCTGTAAAATCTGAAGCCCTAACTCATTGGTGTGTAACATAGAAGTTCAGCACTGAGCTATATGTCCCTTTTATTTACGTTTTTATGAAGGTGTTGCACTGGAGAGATTATGATTCAACTCCTTGTACATGAGCTGGCATTTCATGCCATCTAAATGAATAAAGAGTCCGCTCTATGTACCTCTCTCTCCCTCCCTCTCTCTCTCTCTCTCTCTCTCTCTCTCTCTCTCTCTCTCTCTCTTCCCCTCCTCTTCTTTGTCTTCATTGGTATTAACTAGCTATGGTATTATTCATCGAAATTTAAGCAATTTACCTTATATGCAGCTTTATAAAGTTACTCTACCCTTACCCGCTCTTTGATTGATCCAACAAACATTCTCCTACTACTAGGAAACTCTGATATAGTGCCACATTTTTAGCAACACTATCTCAAATAATGTCACTAATATGTGATATAACATTCTATGATTTCTATCAACACAAAAATGTCATTAATTTTTTACACAATGATACCAATAGATAACAGTGACGTTAGATAACATTGATTTTTAATTTTACATTTCTTGTGAAATATTTTATGCATAAACAACATAGTCTTTCTCTATAATTTTTTTTGTTTCCATCTACTCAGTATTTTTTTTACTTTTTTCAGCTAAATTCACCCCAAAATCGCCTTAATATTATACTAACGCGCTGCTCATACCCTTCGAGTCCAATTATCTCCTATCTCCAGATTAAACCCTAGCCCTGCAACATAATAAATTTAATATTTCACTCTTATTTCAAGATATTACTTCCTCGTGCTAAAATTCAGACTTGGTGCCACATTTATTCTCTATAAATGCAATATTGACAATTATGACTTTTTATTTTTTTGGTATTGCTTATATATGTTTTCTATTCCTACTGTTCTGTTTGTGAAGATCAGGTAGCAGTCTCTAATGCGCTGCACATATCTTTATAACCCTCTCCTTCATTACAATAGTTTTTTTTTAATTCTAAGACTTTAAAGACTAAAATATTCAAGTTAGCTTAAGATTGGTTTCATTAAGGCATATATGAGTACTTTCTGCAGTTGCTTCCCCTCCATCTCTTCAAAAGCTTGGTGAGAAATTTCTTGGGTCAGATCTTCCACCTTGTTGAAATATAATAAATTAAAGAATGAGCTTTTAATATTGACTCTGATGGTATAATTATCTATTTAGTAAACTTGCAGACTTCAAGTTTATGCTGCAATAATTGATTTGGATGTTAGTGATAATAGGGTATTTCTTTGCTCAAAGTATTTCTTTTGATTAGATAGCTTAACAACAGAAGGTAAAGGTCCAATACGAGAAAACAAGAGGAGTATTAACAAATTTAACTACAAATGGAGCTCATTTAGTTATAGAATATTGGACGATTCAAATAGTGTATTTTAAATTTGGTTAGTTTTGTAATGTTAACACATATTGACAATTTGGATTATAAATGTTTATTCTTACGCAGCGGCGGTAAGGGATGTTGTCCACGGCCACCGACTGCACTCGCAACCTCAACTCTTCTCTGACGTTGACTTCAAGGGTCTCACGGTAAAATCGGCAGATTCAAGGGTTTTCCGTCCATCTCCTTCATGGGAAATGATATTCAGGTACTTTCTTCTAATTTCCGATTTGCCCTAGTTGGGACCTTCTTGGGTCTTCTTCAAAGGTCACTCGTTTTGGGCATACTAGCAGAAAATGTTCCCGGATTTCAAAGTCAATGATGCAGTTGGCTGAGTTTGTTGAAAATAGGCAAATTATTTTTGACAATATCACCCACGTAGCCCCTGTTCATGTTTCAGATCCTCCTACATTTTCTGCCCCAGCTATTAAAGCACATTTTTCTGAATTTGGTATTCTTAAACCTATAACTAAAGATGTTGCATCTTTGTTGGATGGCCTGATTGCCCCCGGGTTAAAATAGCTAGTTGATCAACTCCAATTGCTTAGATTTATCATTTTGTTAAAACAATTGAACTATTTAATTAAAAGCATAAACTCAATTGGTATAGACCAATTATTGTAAGGATGTCCTAACTGATGCGAATCAATAAATTTGTCATTCACTATAACTTTAATAAACACTTATTATCATTTATTCTTGATTAATCTTCATTTAGAATAATTTTATGCTACATAATTTTATGCTTGAAAAGTACTTTACCTTGACAGGAAAGGCCTATTACAAGGAATGTGCAAATCTAAGGCCTTGTGCAGCTGCTAAGGTTTCCTAGTGGTGTTGGCAGTATAAGAATGATGGCTTCATTCTGTGTAGAAGAAAATGTGATGTCTACGTATAAGAAGAATGTGAACGCCTTGTGAAGCATGGCGTAAAAGTTGGACTAGTCAACGGTTTGTTCTTGTGTGTTATTTATTGTTTTGGGGATGCCCCTATGAATTATGTACTATGTACATTCACATTTATGTGAGAATTTGAGATATAAATAAAAAACTTTGATATTATGGTTATTTATTTATTTATTTATTTATTTATTTATTTATTTATTTATTTTTACTATAGGGGGCGTCTAGGGGAGGGGGGCTGGGGGAGCCTGGAGTAATCTAGGCTGAAACTCACTCCATTGAGTTTCGAACTCGAGATCTCCCGTAAGAGATAGTGAGTCGGCGACCAGCTGGGCTGGACCGCTTCCTCATACACTAGTAGAAAACTGGCTTATAGTGACACTTTGTTAGTGACACTTTCGAAAATTATGCTACTACTAACATAAAAGTGTCACTATTTTCTGACAGACATATATCACTACTGAAATATATTATTTAGTGACTGATATGCACTAGTTTATACTTTATAGTGCATAAATGTATGTTTTTATATTGATTTTGTGTGGATTTTCTATCGTTATTAGTTAGTTTGTAAGCATTTGTTTTATTTTGTTTGTAATTGTTTTTTAGCTTCCATTTATAGTTGTAGAATAGTGGTAGAGTTTTTAGCAAGGAAAGGGAAAAAAGCTGAAGACAAAAATACCCAGGAGCACAAAACCCGACCTGGTCAGACCCTGAACTCGATCGGGTCTGATTTGAAAACCGAACTGCTGAAGTGCTGAGGAAAGAGCTGGACCCGGTCGGGTGAGGTATTGCACCCGGTCAGGTTTGACTTGACCCGGGACATTTTAACGTGCCGAAGATCACCAGAACGTGGAAGATATCTGATTTTGACCGGACCCGGTCGGGTAGGCACTTGACCCGGTCTAGTACCCGGCCCAAGGTGTTGAAAACCACCTATAAATAGCACACTTTCCCTTCACAAATAATCACTCCTTCCGTACTCTTAAGCTCAGTTTAGAATACTATTTCTTTTATATTTTTATAGCATGTTTAGTCTTCAAATGAGGAGCTAAACTCTTCCATCTTGGTTTTGCTACTTTGAAGCTTAATGAATTGTAAGTTGTGAGTTATTTTCTTTAATCTTCTTCCTTGAATATTAATTATTAGTTCTTTCCTTAATACTCTCTCTATATTAATGTTGGGGAGTGTTGCTAAGATGACAATTAATTAACATCTTGACATTAGTTATAGTAGTATTTTCTTCCTCTATATTAATGTTCGGGAGTGTTGCTAAGATGACAATTAGTTAACATCTTGATATTAATTATAGTAGGATTCATCTTCTTTAATAATATTCTTCCTTGAATATTAATTAATTCCTATTCATATTTCATATTAATATTTTGAGCATTACTTAAAGGATCAACTAGTTTTGTTTCATATATTTATTATTACTAGAATCAATGGATTAATACGCTTGTTATTAATTCATGCGTCTCATGGTTAATAATCTAAGGTGAATTAATTATATTGATTAAACCAATAAACCGTTTGTGTTGATCGAAGTTATCAATCTCAATCGTTTTCATCTTAAGTTTATTGCTACTATCGGGTTAATACACGACACGTGTTCTATATTGACTCGGTAGTAAGTTTTATTAATGAATGCGTCTCGTAATTAATAACTACCCTCAATAAATTGAATATACTCCTCGGGATCGACGAATATTTCATTAAGTGGATAAAAGCAAAACCAAGTACTTATCTCTATTAATTAAACTTATATAAGTCGTTCATCTTAGTGTTAATTAAATTAAATCAAACCAAATCTAAAACCCCTTGTTATTAGAATTTAATTAAAAAGAAAAGTATTCCTTTCCATGTGGATACGAACCTTATTACACTATACTACGTATAAGTGTTGTATTGTAATTATTTATTTTGAGTGCACACCACGACAAAGTGCACGTCAAATTTGGCACCGTTGCCGGGGAAAGGCAATTATTTTTCCTTTTATTTTATCTCATAAAAATCAAAAACAAAAAAAGGTATTTATATTAAAAAAAGTTACTCTTCTATTTTCTGAGTTTACATGAGCTATGAGTATATGGATACCAACACTTCATCCTTAGACAGTCAAATTTCCTTCTTGACTTCTCTAATAAAAGAATTTACCTTAAACTCAAAAGCTCAAGATGTCAAGACATGCAACATTTGCATGTCTCACAGGCATCTTACGAATTTCTGCCCAAAGCTCCAAGAAGAATACCTTGCACAAATTGATTATGTACCTCACATGAGGTATGATCCATTCTCCAACTCTAATATGTCCACGGAGGACATGGTTCGAGCTCTTACTAACAGCGTGACCACCATGCAACAAAACATGGTGCAATTCTAAAATGAGACCAAGTCTAGTATTTTAAACTTGGAAACTCAAGTGAGTCAAATAGCCGGAGCCGTGAGTAGACTTGAAGCAAGGGATTCGGAAAAACTTCCTTCTCAAAAAGAATGTGATCCTAAACAGCAAACTTTTACAATCACATTAACAAATGAAAAGGAAATGCAAAGGGAGATCCAGAATCCAGAAGAAGTAAAGGAAGAAAAAGACTCGGAGCTCCAACTGGTCAAAGAAGAGGACAAGCTGAGCTCCAAATTCAAATTTTTGTCGTTGTCACCCTTTGAGGTATCTCCATCATCTCTAGAAGCCTTAAGAGAAACTCGTAAACTTGAAAAGGATAATGACATTCCTGAAATCTTCTTCAAGATTGAGGGATCAAAAATCTTTTAATTGACCATACTAACGATAATTTCTTCCCTTTCCTCCCACCACATGAATCAATGACAATCTGGATATGTGATCCTGGAAAGATTTCCAAAGTGAAGAGTCGAGAAATTGAGCACTCCTATGGAAGTCCTAGGAGTGAAAGTGTGAAGAAGATAAACTATCATGATCCAAGTTTGAATGACTGAACACAATGATAGCGTCGTGCCGCGACGTTAAATGAGGCACTTCTTGGGAGGCAACCCATGCAAGGTACGTTTACTTGTTTTATTTTATTTTTGCACATTTCAAAAAAAACATGACCCGGAGATTGAACCCGGTCGGGTATGAAACCCAACCTGATCGGGTTCATTCATAAAACACATCACCCGGCCCAATCACCCGGGCGAGGCAGTGGTGGAAGAGAAAAAAAAATCAAAACACCCGACCGGGTCTGCTACATCACCCGGCCAGGCGTTTTGCCTCTGAAACCCTCTGGAACGAGAACCCGTCCGGGTAAAAGTCAAATTTTTTAAAATGAAGAACACCCGACCGGGTCACATACCCCACCCGGCCGGGTCATCGGGTTTTGATAGCAAAAGGGTCGGGTAAAAGGGGGCCCCACAGATGAACAACACTTAGAAAAATTTCTAAAGTCCAGAACGTTGGGCCCTCGACAAGATATTCAGATGACTAAATAGGCCTAGTAGCCGAGGGCTACAAGAGGCACTATACTTAGAGGAATATATTCTAAGTCCTAACATACATTCAGAAAAGACGAAGGCATACATTCAGAAAGGATGAGGGCATACATTCAAAGGAAAACAATCAAAGGAAACGAATTATATATAAAAAGCCCAAAGGCAGGTATTCATTCATCAGAAGAATGGAAGAGTTAAAGTGCATATTACAAAATGGCCGAGGCCGAGAGCATACAAATATTCGTTACAACAAAATTGTTCAAAATATACTAAATACAAATCAGATATTATCAGCTCCGGTGGCAGCCTCTTCCACGGGCTTTGAAATGACCTCCGTGCCGGCCTCTGCTTCATCTCCCTCGGCCTCCTTCAGCAACTCAGAATCCTCCAATTCTGGCCTTTCGACGCCCTCGGGAAGGGGGACTCTGATATCTGGTTGGAGGGGGGGAAGGCCATACGCCGCTAGGTCGAAGGCCTTCGGCTCGATCTTCAGATGCCGTGCAAGCCTTCTGTAAATCAGGGCCTGGGTGAAGAATTCCCCCCGGCATAATAATCTTCGCCCTTTCGGGCTAGCCACATCGCCCTAGGACCCTTCACCCACCCATCGACGGATCCCTCCATGACCGAGGCCACTCAGTCTTTGTGGCCTTCTGCCTTCCACCCCTCGGCCATGAAGGCAGCAACAGCACCGGCGGCAGCCTCTGCTTTGGTGGCCTCTGCGTCCTCAGAAGCTTTCCTTGCGGCCTCAGCAGCAGCCTTCTCCACCTCAGCTCTTTCCTTGGCTGCCTTCTCCGCTGCAGCCCTCGCCTGCTGAAGGTCCCCTTCCAGCTGGGCCATTTGCCTCATGGCCTCGGTGTTGTCACGAATGAGTTTCCTCATTGACTCATCCTGTTGCGCCTTCTGGAGACGCCACTCGTCAAATCTTCTGGCATGCTCGCCGAGGGCTATGCAGGCCTGTTAACAACAACAACGTAAGAGGGTAAGGCTACAATCACACAAAAGATAGGGGAAATAAATCACTATGCAAAAAGAAAAACGAAGGAGAAGAACTTACAGTAAGGGAGGACCGGAGGATTTTAGACTCAAGAGCTTCGTCATCAAGCTTCCCGAGGGCCTTCCTATCCAGTGCAGGGGTAGCCCCGCCCAGGAACTCCCGGGGGTCTATGGTGCCATGTGTGATGGCAGCCCCCTTTGGCAGGGAGAACCGTATATCCTCCCGGGGCAAGCTTACCTCACCTCCCTGACCCGAGGGCAGATGAGAAGCAGTCGTTGCCATTTGAGCACACGGCTCGGAAGTGGAGTGCTCATCCACAACCACCACTGGGGGAGCCTTCTTCCCAGCATCCCCCTTTTTTGGCCTCTTCCCCTCGGGGATTGGGGCTTTGCTGGCGGCCTTCCTCTTGGCGGCCTCCTCCGAAGGCTCACTGCCCTTCTTCGAAAACTCCCCGAGGGGCTTCTGCTTACTGGGCTCCTTCTGGCCCAGGACTTTAACCTTCTGCTTCCTGAGGGCGGCGAAGGCGTTGAGATCCATGTGAATACCTGCAAAAGATAAGGGCGGTTAAGACCGGAGGAAAAAAGGTGCAAAAAAAAATGTCTACGCCTAACAAAAATATCCATAAATCTAAAGGTTGAATGCCCTCGGCCCCTACTTCCTAAACCCCCGGAGGCTCTGTCGAACATCGGGTACTTTTCATCTGTTTCCCCCAGGAAACGGTACCATCGGAACCCGAGGGCGTACAGATCCCCCTCCTGGGTGCACTCCTTGATGGTGATGTTCTTGTTCTGACCCTCCGGGATCTTAGCCAGGATCCTGCCATCTTTCTCGAGGGCGGCACTCCTCTTTTCATGGCGCCTGAACCGGTCGCGCAACTCCCTCGGGAAGGGGCTCTTGGCCAACTTCACATAGCACCATCGGTCTTTCCATCCTTTGTTGGAGGAAGGCGCTTCAGTAAACAACTTGAACAACGCCACCTGCTGCAAGTTAGCGAAGCCCTCGACATTCGCATGCCCCCCCCCCCCCCCCCCGGCACAAGTTGAAGCTCTGGAAGAATAGGTCCAGGCTAGGCGTTACCCCCCGGGACTTGCAGAGGTGGAGGAAGCCCGCGATGTACGAATGGCTATTCGGCGTGAGCTGGCAAGGGAGCAGTCCAACGTACCGAAGGTACTCACGCAGAAAGGGGTGCGTGCAGGGGGAATCGGAGGCCCATAGACACCGACAGGATATGGACGACTATACACCCCTCGAGAGCCTGTGAGAGGATATCATCAACTCCCGGTGGCACTACCATCGCCGAGGGCCCCACATGGAGCTGAGTAACGAAGAGGTCCGCCCCATCAGCCTTCGATCGTATGTCAAGGGCGGCGGTATTCAAGTAGGAATACCCCTCGGGCATGTCAACAGGCTTCCCCTGGTCGGCAACACTGCCTTTCTTCTTTGAAGCAGCGCCCTTCGTCTTCTTTTTCCCGGGGGCCACCTGCAGAGGGACTACGTTCAGTGGCCGAGAGGTGCTGGCCTCACCAGCGTCGCGAGGGGGGAGAACATCGGTAACCCTCGTGCTCTCTCTATGCGCCTCTTCTTCAGCCGCTTGCCAGGCGAGGGCCAGCTCCTCATCCTCGCACTCTTGTTCGAAGCCCTCGGCTTCCACCTCAGCGACGAGGGCTCTCTGCAACTCCATCGCCACAACAGCATCACGCCCCACCGAAGGCTGCTCACTGGAGGACTCCACATCGGAGACAGTTTCATCCTCAACCAAAGGGTCCCTCGAGATGTCCTGAGAATCGCTCTGGGACGACATTTTGGTACAACTACTAGGACAGTGCTCTACACCAAGGGTTACCTACGGAATTCTAACTCCTAATCTAAGGACACAGGGCACAACTAACTAAGAGAGGAGAAGAGCAGGTGGGAACTGACCTTGGAACGGGAGTTAGATCGAGGGCAAGTGTTTCTCTCTCTAGGAAAAATCCGGCAGAGCTTCGCTACAATGATATCGCACAGAGAAAAGTGGCCTGGCCTTGGGGTATTTATAGGCGCCCAAATCCGGGCTTGGGCTTGAAAACCGGGCCTCTGGTACAAAATCATCATTGCCAACCGACGAGTTGCCCAATCGGTGACACCCGCCCACGGGCGGCCAACGAGCACGCACCACGTGGAAGCCCCCCCAACGGCTATATTTTTGACGTTAGGTATTCCAACGGCTATATTTACAATGTCTATATTCTGGGAGCTCCCGGCTGTATTTAGCAGACCACTCCTTCATCAACCAGGAAACTAGCCCCCGGACTTTTTACTTCACTCCATTTCATCAAGAGGAGCCCCGGATGCACTTACCCAGAGATGCTCCCGGTTTATGCCCCTCATACTACATAACAAATGCCTCCGGGCTCACTCCTTCAGAGGCCCACAGCTTCATAACAGGCACACCCCTCGGGGATTCCCCCCTCGGCACTTTGAGGACCAGGTAGCCCCCGGGGAGTACGCCTCATTGACGGATAGCCTACGGCACACAGGTAACGGGAGCCCTCGGATGCCCTCCTCACCAACTGATCACCAAACAGGGGACCCCCCGGTAACACTTCAACTACTACTCGCATTCATCACGCCCTCGATCCCTAGATTGAGGGACTCCCCTTCGGGACCTCCAAGGATACCAACAGTGAGCCTCCGGCTAATCAACACACGTGCCCTCAGAACAAGGATAGCCTTCGACATCAGCATTGTACTCCATTTCAAACCAGGGCTTCACATTTTCGATTCATCATTGGGGGAATTCGGTGCACTCTTTTTCCCTCATTAGGATTTTTTCCCACAGGGTTTTTCCTAATGAGGTTTTTAACGAGGCATCCCCCCAAAATGAAACGAAAAGCGTCAGCCTTCGGCCCAATACAACAACATGATTACTCTACTCCTTTTCACCACTTTGCAAGTGCCTCAAGGAGTGGGGGACTGGAGAACCCCCTCGGGAAAAATCACAAAAAGTGCAAAATGCTAAAAACTCCCGCAAACAGCAAACATGACTCCTCAAGTCCCAACATGTGGGTAACTGAGGGACTATCCTCGGCAGAATAAACGAACAAACAAAATACCCACAACTCTACAAACTACAACGGAACAACGACAGAGGACAAACACAATTACTCCTTTTCCCTCAAGTACCTTTCGGCAAAAGGAGTGAGGGACTCTTGATGGAGTATATGGCCCGAGAACCCCTGGTCCACAGACTCCTAATACTCCAATAAATGCCCAATAGGCCCAGGAAGCACGACAGGCCCAAATCACAGCGCTCAGAGTACCAAACGGCCCACAGTACGCACTGGGGGTGCCTTCGGCCCCCTGGCCGAAGGCTCAAATTCTCACAGGATGGCCAAATCTGGAAAACAAAGTTACTAGGAGAAAACGGCGAAAATAAGTAGCCCTCGGCACCTAGAGCCCTCGGCACTAAGGAGGTCCCCGGTACTCAGAGCCCTCGGCTAAACATCTACAGCCGAGGGCACCTTTTCCGACATAATATCTGCTCCACATGCGTATGAATCACCGTACCAAGTACGACGTCACATCCAACAACCGCATTAAATGCGGTCACATGTGATTGTCAGCGCCAACCAGTTGAGGTGACCCCTCGGCCAATGGATGCTTGACACGTGTCCCTGTCTGGCATTTATTGCCACTATAAATAGCACTCCATTTCCCCGTTGTAAACCACGCTTAATACATATCGAATATACACACTCTCTCTTACTTATTTGCTCTGACTTCTCTCTAGTTATTTTCCGCAATAACCCCTCGGATAAGCTACCCCGGGTACACTATCCATCAGTACTGATAGTTGGAGTGTATGTTGACGACATCTTGGTGACAGGTACCAAGCTTTCAAGTATAGAAGAGTTCAAGAAACAGATGAACCAGTGCTTTGAGATGAGTGATTTGGGACTTTTGACATACTACCTGGGAATATAGGTAAAACAAGGAGACGGTCTCATTGAATTAAAGCAAAGTGGGGATGCGAAAAAATTGATTGAGCAGGCGGGTTTGAAAGAATGCAACTCAACAAAGTATCCTATGGATCCAAGTGAACAACTGACCAAGGATGTAGGTGGGAAAGGGGTTGATTGCACCAAGTATCGTAGTCTAGTGGGAAGCTTACGGTATTTAGGGGGAGCGTTTGAGGCAGCTGTTGGGAGTCAGGAAGGTGGCAACACGAGTTTAAGATTAAGGGGGAGAAATGTTGGTTTAATCTTAAATTAGTATTTAATATTTACTTATCTATAAGTTTTAGTTATTACTGCTAGTTGATTTGGTCTACTACTCAGGGAGAGTTTTTAGGAGATTGAGTGAATAATGGAGAGGTGCAGGACGATCAGGAGATTGTTCCGTTTCTGTTTCCTACTTTGTAGCTCTAGACGTTAAATTCCCTTTTAAGTACTTTGTATTCCCAGTTTTATTAAATTAGAAGAAATAGTTTCTGTTCTCAATTGTTTTTCTGTTCTGTGAGTGTATACATATATCTTGCCGTGCTTATAATATCAAACTACAAATTTGATGCATGCATGGGATTGTTACATTGAGTGCATTTGATAATAGTTTCTGAAGAAGGTGGTGAGATTAGTACATGCTTTTGACATCTGCAGCAAAAACAGCACAATAGATTATCAAAAAGTGCTTTTATGAACCTTGGTACTGTATGGCTGGAAGCCTGGAACCAGTAGGGCATATCATTGTTTCACGAGAAGACAATGAGACGCTAACAATTTTACGACATTCGACGCACCGACAATCGCCACCGTTATGTATGATTAACATTGCTGTTGCTCGTATTACCCATTATATTCTTACAAGTGAGTCACAAGAAATTAAAATAACTGAGGATATATATGATGATAGAAGAAAACAAATTAGTTGAATGAAAAAGAAGCTCAAGTTAAAGAAAATGGTGGTGAAGACAAAAACGATTATCATTTTCTTATATAGACATGTGACGTACAAACTTATGAACAAAAGCATTTTATTTTAATGATTGCTTTAATTTTTTCGGAAACGATCTCTCTATTCTTTAGTACAGGGGTAAGATTGCATATATCCGACTCCCTTTACCTCACCGTAGGTGGAAGCCTTTGCGACACTGGGGTAATGACGATGATTGCTTTAATTTTTGTGCGAGGCATTTCTAGACCTTCATAATTTAATTGTCCACACGTTACTAGCTAGCTAGTTTGATTGATTGTGAAGAGAAATTTAATATTCAAATAAAATAAGATTATGAGAGATTAATGTTAGAATTATACTTTTAGGGATCGTTTGGTATTCAACGTGTGGGTGAAAACACCATTTTTTTAACCTAGGAAACACTGGTATTTCTAGCATTTTGGGAAGAAAATGCCTGAAAACAAACACCCCCTTACTCTTTCTTAATTTTCCTGCCTTAATTAATGACTATACCTACAAGACTACAATTTTACTTTTCATTTTCCTCCAAATCATCTAAATAAGGTGACAATTCTGGTACCCTTCTAAAAAATGGGGTACCGTACCTACCATTCATTTGATTGGATCATACCACTTTATCATTTTTAATTTAGATTTACATAATTCAACTGCTACATTCTCATTGGTTCATGTGAACAAAAATATGGTATCTTATGGGTACCATAGAATCTACCTCTAAACAATTTAAAATTAAATGTGTTGAATATGCTCAGCTTGGAGGAGCCCTTAGCTTGCTAATCGTAGATCTAGTCAATTACTATTCCAGCAGAACTTAAACCTGAATTAAATATTGATTGGGTGCGTTAGAAGAGGTGTATATTCGTCTCCCAACTCCCAAGGAATCAGTACCATACTTCATATTAAATACTCCGTACGAAGTATTTGCTTATTTGGCAAGGAAATATGCTCGCATGGCTTTCCAATGAAGAGATGCATTGATCTCATGCTTTTCTTGGAAAATTTTCCAAATAGGACTAAAATCTTCTTGAAAAATTCTCAAAATAGGAGTAAATAGTCCGTTTGGCTCATTAGGATAGAATGCACCCTCTCCTACTTTCCCTACAAGGATGTTTTTACTTGGATCGTTTTCAATCCTAGACTAGATCAATCCAGACATAAATATATCAGACCAGACTTCCGTAGTTATAAAATACACAGAGACCAGACATTTTATCAGATCAGACCAGTTCAGACTAGACCAAATTTAAACAGACCAGATCAGACCAACAAATTTCATTCTAAGTAAAAACATCCTAAACAACAGGATCTCCCTCCAAAAACGGAATAGCTAGTTATTGAGGTGGTATATAATTATAGAAGTACGGATTTTCTAAGGGTAAAACTGTTTTTTGAAAAGAAATCGCCTATATTTATATCAATAAAATCAAATTGTAAAACAGTTACGTTAATCTTTTGCTAAAACTTAGGATATTAAGAAAAACTATAACTAAAAAAAAAAGATAAAAATTATAATTAATGTATAGAAAAAACTGGAAAAGAAAAATATAAATAATTTGGAATATGTGAAGGACGGTAAACATAATGACTCTTTATATTTGCTTATATTTGTGGAAATTACACACTTTTGGTGTAATTACTTTATTTTTCTAGATAGTTGTAATTTGTTTAGATAGTTGTAATTTGTTTAGATTAATATTATTCTGTGTTCATCTTTACGTTTAATCTTCCTTGTTAGATCGATTGTTCATTGCTGTTACAGAAACAGGGACTAACATTTGGTATCAGAGCCGATCGAGAACGATCAGAAGAACTCCTGCAGAATACTCTGTTTTTGTTAACGTAGTTCATTCTGTCGATTTTTTGCTCTGTAATTTTGTTTCTTGTTCAAAATTTGTAAAAGTTACACCTTTGGAATCGCCTTTTCAAAGCGATCAAAGGGTATACTTCAGTTTGTGTATTACGTTTTTTTGGATTTCGAGATATCTCGAGCTAGGCATCTCGACATCCTACTTCTTCACAGGTTCTGCTACGTTTTTCGAGCTGCAAACTTTACCAGAAGATCTCGACATTCAACTCTACAGGAAACTATCTTCAGATTTTGGTTATCTGATTTTTACAGGTTGCAGGATTTCGACATTGAGGATTTCGACATCTAGGATCTCGAAATCTTGATTTCGAGAAAAGGATTCAACATCTGGTCTCGACATTTGACTTATCAGATTAAGATTTCGACAGATTAACTTCTCGACATTTCAAATCTCGAGATCTGCATCTCGAAATTTGAAATCTCGAGATCCCTAATCTCGAGATCTTTAATCTCGAGCCCAAATCTCGATAGCGGGCCTCCTTTATCGAAATCTGAGATTTCGATATTCAGATCTCGACATCTGATTTTTCGAGATTCTGCCTTTGAAAATCTTTTGATCAATTTTCTCGAACGGTCAGTTTAGTACAGCAAGGGGTTCAGAATACAATGCACAAGGGAACAGCAGTACCCCTCCTAGATTCAGGAAGGGAGAATATCAAATGTGGAGGAACAGATTTCTAAACTTCCTCGAGCACAAAGAGAACTCTTCTGCAATGCTCGAGTCTTTGCTTGAAGGACCAGCTGAACTCTTGATTTCAGTTGGTGGAGATCCAGAGAACAATCCTCCTATTTTTCCAGAAATAAGGAGAAAGGTGCCGTCTGAATACACAGAAGCTGACAAGCTCAGACTTCGTGGTGATCTTATGGCCAAAACGTACCTCCTTCAAGCAATACCAAATCAGGTTTATGTTCTCATAGATAGCATGCAGACAGCTAAGGAAATGTGGGATGAAATAGAGAAGCTGCTACAAGGCACAAGCATCAGCCTCAAAACAAAGAAGACTACGATTCTCATCGCTTATGACTCCTTCAAAGCAGGTCCAGGAGAACCATTGAATGAGACTTACAACAGACTTGTTCAACTGGTAAATGAACTCAGAAAGATCAAAGTATTCAGGTCCAATCTGGAACTGAATATTAGATTTTTATCCAGCCTGCATCCTGCATGGGAAAAGACAGTGAAGGATGTCAGATCTCGAATAGATTTGGACGAAATTGACCTCTGCACACTCTATGAACATCTGAAACAATTCGTCAACGAGGTTGCCTGTGCTGAGGATCATCACACCACAAACCCCTTAGCTCTTGTAATGGATGCTCAGCCAAGAAGAACAACCACTTCACTAAAGAAGAAAAAGAAGAAGGTGGTGGTTGAATCAGATGATGATGAGAGTGATGATGACAAATCTGATCTAGAGGCTGAGCTAGCTGATTTACAGAAGAAGATGGCACTGCTGGCCAAAAGATTTGCTAAGAAGAACACCTCCTCCAACAGGCTGAGAACTTCCTCCTCAAACTACAAACAGAAGAACCATGATCAAGGATCTTCTAGGAAGGCATCATCATCAGAAGAAGCTCCTAAATGCTATAATTGCGGCAAGCCTGGACATGTGATCAAAGATTGCCGCCTCCCAAAGAAGAAAGATGCTAATTTCTACAAGCAGAAGATGCTGTGGAATCAGCAGAAAATGCTGATGGTGCAGAAAGAAGAAGAAACCTCTGCCATGATTGCTGAAAATGAGAACTGGGCAGAAGATTCTTCTGAGGAGGAGGAAGAGGAAGACAACTATGCTCTTATGGCAAGTGTGGAGGAAGATGAAATAAAGGGTGATGCTGCGATCCCCGAAAGCAAGTGCTCAACAAGCTCTGTAAGTACCTCCCATACTTCCTTAAATAATCAAATGCAGTCCTTACTTGAAAAGGACAATCTAATCAAAGAACTAAAGGAGAGACTAGACAATAATCATAGAGTTCTGAAACAGAATCTAGACCAAAAGTCTTCCTTAAGTATTCAACTTGAAATTGCAAAAGATCAAGTCAAAAAGGTGTCCTCAGATTTTGAAAGCTTTGAACTTAAGATAGCTGAATTAACTAAGAAATTTGAGGACAGTGAACGGGAAAAAAGCACAGCAAAGGCTGAATGCGATTTTTTGCATAACAAAAGAAGAACGCTTTTAAATAAAGTAAAAGAACTAGAAGATCTAGCTGCTAGAAGAGGTCAATCTGAACAAACTGTTTTTCTGCTCAACAGCAAACAAAAGGATGACCGATTCTACAATGCTAAAACAGGACTGGGCATAACCAACCCACGTAATCTTAAGAAAGTTAATTGCCTTCAAATCTATAACAAAGATTACATGGGACTAGGGTTTGGCGAGAAAATGTATTTTCGAAGTGATGAAGATTATGCTGAAGCAGAAGAAGAAAAGAGAAAGAAACCAAAACCTGCGATTTCTTGTGATTATCCCTCTGTAAATGAAAAACAACTTTCAGAAGAAAAACCTACTTCCTGCTTTAGTGAATGCCTTGACCCTTATGCCAAAGATATTCCTCACATAGGACACCCTCTAGACCCTCCCCCAAGAGTTGGTATTGCTAAAACTGGTGAGGAACCATGTATTTTTCCCATGGCTCAAAAGCTCAAAAACCTACAAAAAACTCTTGATAACGAGAGAGAGAGATTTGAAACTGAAAAGAAAGGTTTTGAGCGCAGCTGGCAGGAACTTCTTCAAAAATTTAATGATTTGAGTGAGCAGTTTCATGCTAAAACAGACCCTTCTACGACCAAGCCTGACAGCTCACACACCTCACATGAGAAAAACAATGCTTTTAAAGGTTCGTCCACTCATCTCTCTTCTCCTTTGTTTACAGGGAAGGAAGTGAATAAGGAAGGAGAAGAGAAGAATGAGTGGAGGAAAAAGAGGAAGGAAATCGCAGATGGCAAAAAGAAAGTTTTTGAGAAAAGTGCCAGCCCTAGATCTAGTTCAATTTTTTACTCAAAAGTTAATTGTAATTCTGTCTCTACAAAGCAAACTTCTAGTAGTTCAGTCTTGAGTCCCAAGCTGAATAGTTCTGATACATTTTCTAGACAAAGTTCTATTTTTAATACAAGTGTTGCTTATGGCTATTCTGTTCCAGATCCCCATAATTATGAATGTGATATGAATGTTGTTAAATCTAAGCCTTCCAGAAAGCTTAAACCTGAAAAGGAAACCAAGAAAGGAACTTCTAAGGGAACGTTTTGTATTCCTGATATGAAATATGCCCTTAGAGTTCATTCTAGGAAACATTGTAATCGGCTTTCTAAGGAGGAGATTTTCAAAACCAAACTTAAGAAACAACCGTTCAATCACAAAGCACCTGTCTACTCTCCTCCTGAACCTAAAAAGAAAAGATGGGTCCCCAAGATGAGACCTACCAAATCTGAAACGGATAGGTGGGTCCCCAAACGAAGACCCATCCAAACTGAAACTGAAAGGTGGGTTCCCAATCGAAGACCCATCATAACTGAAACTGATAGGTGGGTCCCCAAACGAAGACCCATCCAAACTGAAACTGAAAGGTGGGTTCCCAATCGAAGACCCATCATAACTGAAACTGAAAGGTGGGTTCCCAATCGAAGACCCATCATAACTGAAACTAAAAGGTGGGTTCCCAATCGAAGACCCATCATAACTGAAACTAAAAGGTGGGTTCCCAATCGAAGACCCATCATAACTACAACTGAAAAGTGGGTCCCCAAACTTAGACCCACAAGGACTAAAATGGAAAGGTGGGTTCACAACATCAGACCCACCAAAATGGAAAGTGCTAGGTGGACTCCAAAAACCAGACACACTGCAAAAGCAGATCTGGCTATTGGAAAGCCCATCAAAGATAGATCTTTTGTTGAAAGAGCAGCTGACCTTGGATCCCTGCTCAAAGCAAGATTTAAAAAGGTGTTTCTTGATAATAAGGAAGGACCCACTCCAAGTTGGGTACCTAAACCTATTTGATTGTTTTGCAGGACGGTCATGTGTGGCACTTAGACTCAGGATGCTCAACCCACATGACCGGAATAAAGCACCTTTTGAGCAACTACACAAACTGCTACGGAGGCAATGTCAGATTCGGGAATGATGCCTCATCTCCTATCCTTGGGTATGGGGACGTCATCTGTGCCAGTGTCACAATAAAAGATGTTTCATTCGTCAAAGGGCTCAAACACAACTTACTGAGCATTGGACAATTCTGTGACAGCGGGATGGAAGTGAGGTTCTTTGCAAAACAATGCTGTGTTCTTGACGGCACAGGAAATACATTATTAACGTGTTACAGAACATCAAATCTGTACACTATTGATCTGAAAAGCGTCCAATCCACCACTTCCATCTGCCTGTTGTCCAAAGCTTCAACTGAACAAAACAACCTATGGCACAGACGTCTCTCCCATCTGAACTTCAAACATCTATCAACCTTGTCCTCCAAGAAACTTGTCAAGGGGCTTCCTCTGCTAAAGTCTTCCACTGAAAATCATTGTAGTGCCTGCAAAATGGGCAAAATGACGCGAAGCTCCCACAAGTCAAAATCTGAACCTTCATCTACTCATCAGTTGCAGCTAATACACATGGATCTGTGTGGACCTATGAGAGTACAAAGCATCAATGGTCGCAAATACACTCTGGTGATCGTTGATGACTTCTCCAGGTATACATGGACAAAATTTCTCCGATCAAAAGACGAAGCTGCGGAAAACATTATGACCTTTATCAGAACGATCCAGAAACTGCTACAGCACAGTGTTCGAATTGTCAGAACTGACAATGGTACCGAGTTCAAAAATCAGACTCTCACTGAGTTCTATGAATCACTCGGTATCACTCAGCAATTTGCAGCAGCTAAAACTCCCCAGCAGAACGGAGTTGTTGAGAGAAAGAACAGAACTCTTGTTGAAGCAGCACACACCATGTTAATTCAATCAAGACTGCCTCACTTCATGTGGGCAGAGGCAATCAATACTGCGTGCTTCACTCAGAACAGAACCTTCATCCACAAGCGCTTCGACAAGACTCCATATGAGATCCTATTCAACAAAACTCCTGATATTTCTTTCCTCAAGGTTTTTGGCTGCAAGTGCTTCATACTCAATGATCGGATAGAGAGAAGTAAGCTGGATCCCAAAGCCAGAGAAGGCGTGTTCATTGGCTACTCACTGCAATCCAAAGCTTACCGAGTCTATCTCAGAGACAAGCGGACTGTCATCGAGAGTGTAAACGTTACATTCTATGAAATGGCAGACTTTGCTATTGAACATCTCCAGACCGATCCATCCACTGCTGTACCAGTAGCTTCTGATAAAGCTGAACCAAACACCGAACACGACGATGTGATTCTCGACTCTCTCTTCAGAAACTTTTATGAGAACTCACAATCTCCACCTCCTGCATACACTCCAGAGTCAACATCAACTCCAACAGCAGAGATTCCGCTCCTAACAGGACCAGATGACGTACCATCCACACCCACAACCCCTCAAACCAATTCCAGAGGTGTGGATGATCACGGCTTTGCCATGAGTCCGGAATCATCTCCACTTCACACCATAGTTGCCCCAGAGCCTTCAAACTCATATCAGGACTCAGATCAACCAATAATTACTCCAACTCCTCTAGCACATGAGAGGAAGTGGACGAGAGCACATCCAATTGAACAGATAATAGGTGATCCAAGTCAAGGCGTGCGAACAAGATCAGCAACAACAAATGAATGTCACTATGCATGCTTTCTAAGCAAGAATGAACCATCCAAAGTCTCAGAGGCACTCGCTGATCCAGATTGGGTGATTGCCATGCAAGATGAGCTCAATCAGTTTGACAGACTAGATGTGTGGACACTCGTGCCCAAACCCCCTCAGAAAACCATCATTGGCACTAAATGGGTGTTCAAGAACAAGAAGGATGAAGAAGGCATAGTGATACGCAACAAGGCACGACTGGTCGCTAAAGGATATAATCAGCAAGAGGGCATAGACTATGATGAAACATTTGCACCCGTAGCAAGAATTGAAGCAATCCGCCTTTTTCTTGCGTACGCGGCCCACAAGAACTTTACTGTCTTTCAAATGGACGTCAAGACTGCCTTTCTGAATGGAGTCTTGGAAGAAGAAGTCTATGTCGCTCAACCCGAAGGATTCGTAAATCCCAGATATCCCTACCATGTGTACAAGCTAAAGAAAGCTCTGTATGGGCTGAAACAGGCACCAAGAGCTTGGTATGATGCATTAACCGAATTTCTGGTTGACTCAGGTTTCTCAAAAGGGAAGATTGATACCACGCTTTTCATCAAGCGACAGAAGTCTGACATCATCCTGATTCAGATCTATGTTGATGACATTATCTTCGCCTCCTCTAATCCACGTCTGTGCAAACACTTTGAGAAACTGATGAAAACCAAGTTCGAGATGAGCATGATGGGAGAACTGAATTTCTTCCTAGGCCTACAAGTAAGACAACTCTCTGACGGCATTTTCATCAATCAGTCCAAGTATATTCTGCAAAAATGCTTAAGAGATTCAACATTGATGGCAAATCTTCCATGACGACCCCCATGTTCCCAACCAACAAACTGGACTCAGACCCCTCCGGGAAGCCAGTTGATGCTACAAACTACAGGGCCATCATTGGATCTTTGCTATATCTCACATCAAGTAGGCCTGACATTGTCTTCTCTACATGCTTATGTGCACGCTTTCAGGCAAATCCGAAGGAATCCCATCTGACCGTTGTTCGAAGAATTCTGAGATACCTCAAAGGCACTGTGAATCTAGGCCTTTGGTATCCCAAACACTCAGGTTTTGACCTAGTCGGATATTCGGATGCTGACTTTGCTGGTTGCCGGATGGACCGCAAAAGCACATCGGGGGCAGTCCAATTCTTGGGCGATAAGTTAGTCTGCTGGTCTTCCAAGAAACAGAACTGTGTGTCAACATCTACGGCCGAGGCAGAATACGTCGCGGCTGCTAGCTGTTGTTCACAAATATTATGGATGAAGACCCAGCTAAAGGACTACGGTTACACTCTCCGCCATATCCCGATCTACAATGACTCACAAAGCGCCATAGCCATCACCAGCAACCCAGTTCATCACTCCCGCACCAAACACATCGACCTGCGCTATCATTTCATCAAGGATCATGTGGAGAAAGGAGACATTGACATGTATTTTGTAAGCTCAGAGCTTCAACTGGCTGACTTGTTCACTAAGGCATTGGATGAAAAACGATTCCAGTTCCTAGTCTCCAAGTTGGGCATGTTGAACCTCGAGCCCGTTTAATTATGCCTCCACTGATCTAAAAAGTGTGTGTGTGTGTGGGACTTGTAAAAAAAAGTGTGTGTGTGTGGGATTTGTAAATAGTGTGTGTGCGTTGCATGTGTTGAGGGGGAGAAAATCTGAAAAAGAACAAAAAATAGTGTGTGTGTGTTGCATGTGTTGAGGGGGAGAAAATCTGAAAAAGAACAAAAAATAGTGTGTGTGTTGCATGTGTTGAGGGGGAGAAAATCTGAAAAAGAACAAAAAATAGTGTGTGTGTGTTGCATGTGTTGAGGGGGAGAAAATCTGAAAAAGAACAAAAAATAGTGTGTGTGTTGCATGTGTTGAGAGGGAGAAAATCTGAAAAAGAACAATAAATAGTGTGTGTGCGTCGCATCCTGTACATAGCGTGCGTTGCATGTGTGCGTTTTTTTCTAGTGTCCAGAACGAGGGGGAGAATTTTTGTAATCGTTTGGGCCAAACTCTTTTCAAACGACTTTTTGAGCCCAGCTCTATGTTTTCGGCCCAAACTACCAAGTTTTCGCAAAGCCCACTTTTTCGCGTTTAAAAGGTTCCCGAGAACCCTGAATCTCTTCATTCTCTCTTTTCCGTCCCAACCTCACAGAGCTCTCGGATTTTTTCTCTCTCTAATCCTTCTCCCTCTTCTCGCCTTCCGAGCTAAGGTAGTCCAACGTTTTCATCAAACTTCATCATGGTTTTCGAAAACAAAAACATAAAGAAACACTCGATTCTGTTTTGCCAAATCTCGCAAACGAACAATGAAACTCGGAACTGTGTTTTTGTGATTATATGTGTTTTTGTTTGATTGCAGGTGATTTCGTCTTCGGTCGAAAGGCAAAAAGTCTCGATTTCTTTAGTTTTAAAGCTCAGGATCTCGATCTCGTCGTTTGAACTTCGTGATAAGATCTCGAGATTTAAAACTCGAGATTGAGATCTCGAGATTTAAAACTCGAGATTGAGATCTCGAGATTTAAAACTCGAGATTGAGATCTCGAGATTTAAAACTCGAGATTGAGATCTCGAGATTTAAAACTCGAGATTGAGATCTCGAGATTTAAAACTCGAGATTGAGATCTCGAGATTTAAACTCGAGATTGAGATCTCGAGATTTAAAACTCGAGATTGAGATCTCGAGATTTAAAACTCGAGATTGAGATCTCGAGATTTAAAACTCGAGATTGAGATCTCGAGATTTAAAACTCGAGATTGAGATCTCGAGATTTAAATTTCGAGATTGAGATCTCGAGATTTAAACCTCGAGATACGGTTTTCGAGCTTTTGCCTTGGCCGATTTTGACCACCACGTGCACTCCACTTTTCAAAACCAAACCAAACAACAGTTCATCTAATTTCAGGAAACCAAAAATAAAAATGGACTTTTGCACTGACCGATGTTTTTCCACAGCTCATAATGGCAGGTACACAAAAGAGACATAACATTGACGACGCCATCTACCCACAAGATAGGTGGGTCAAGGTGTTGGACAACAACTTCCAGCTGGATCTGACTGTTTTCAAGTGTCAGGATCCAGTCATCCCCGGGATTCTGAAGCGCCACTATCTCTGGACCGCCTTCCACAAATCAAAGTCAGTGCCAGAAATCTACCTCCAACAAGTATGGGGACATATGCGCACCGAGTCAACAAAAGACCGCACTAAAATCCTCACAAAGCTCAACAACATGAGGATTGTCCTGACTCCAGCAACTCTACGCTCTACACTGGCGCTCCCCGAACATGACAGCTACGATCCTCTTCCTTCTATTCCGGATCTTCTCAAAGAGGTCGCGGCTCTGGGTTATGACTCTCTACTACCAAAACTGTCAAACTTCAATAGAGCATACCTTTATCGTCCCTGGAAGAGCCTATTCGGGCTAGTCAACAAGTGCCTCTCTCCAAAGCATGCCGGACTGGACAAATGCAACAAGCAAATACTCTGCGTCTTCCACGGCATCGCATATAACAAGAAGTATGACATGGCTCAGCTCTTCTTCTCAGAGCTGATGGACCTGGTAAAAGCCAAAGAGAAAAACAGGTCAGGCACCATTCCATACGCCAGGTGGTTGGGGCTGATCATCCATGACTGCATGACCGCAAACACATCCATTCCCAGACGTACTGATGATCCACACTTCATAGCTCCAAAGCTCCAATACTTCAAAGCTGATAAGAAAGCAGCTCAGGGACTGCGGATTCCGGATGCTCTGCTCAACCTAGCAAATCAGTCAAATCCAATCATCATCGCATACAAGGAAAACCTTGAGAGAACAGTCCCTATGGTTCAGAAAAACCCATCTGGACCTACCCAGGGGACTAAACCGAGAGTAAGTAAGGGTCCCAAGAGCGCCCCAAAGCCACAAAAGCCAGTGGCACGTCGGCCCGATGAAGGAGAGTCCGATTAATCTCTCGAGAGGACTCGGACAACTGAGGGCAAACCGACGAACGCTGAGGAATCTGCTGATGACTCGCTCAGCTCGGCCAACAAAGAGGCTGACGACGAGGCTTCCGATAGCGTGGCCAGAAGTGACAACGATGATGATGATGATGACGATGATGTTGACGATGTGGACCACACTTTCGCTCTCATCAAAAAGGGTAAGCTGCCTATTGAATCTCCTCCGAAGAAAATCACCGCTGAGGATGCAGCCCCCATTATTGCTACACGCCCCAAAGAGCTCGTCATCAAAACCACGGCAGCCAGTCACAAAATAGCAAGTGCTACTGGCATCGTCAGGGAGCAGCGCATCAAAGCGAAAAATGATGCTCCACAGTCACTCAACTCCAAGAAGCGACGCCTCGTCAAAAGACACCTTGTTGACGAGGACGAAATGCATATATTCGCCGATTGTCAACCCTTCATCAATATAAGCCGAGCTGAATCTTTAAGTGCAGGAGCCGATCTTTTCGGTTCCCGGGTAGAAGTCGCAGCATCTGGCTCAACTGCGCAAGCACAGCCTTCTCCCAGCCACTCGATAGCCTCCCAACAGGCTATTGTTTCAAAACAGCGGGACTCACCCACCTCTCTGGTTCCCTCCGAACCAGTCGAGCGAATTAGTGGCCAACAGCCCGAGGCCACCACCACTTCCTTGAGCACATCGAGTCTAGGTGTCACACTCCCTACATTTTCTAATTTTTCTAGGACACCTACACTATTCACCGCACATACAGGTGCACGCACCCTGGAAGCAACGACCAGAGTACCAACGATGACGGTCGGAAGCCCTACTACGCCCACAATGACTCCATCATTGAAAGCAGGCCACACATCAGCTCTCTTCACTGATGCTGTGACAACAGTTACAACCTCTGTAATTGAACACCTCACTACCGAAGACGTCACCGTTCTTATGCACCGTTTCTTGGATTCCACCATTAAGCCATGGGTGCAACAAACATTTACCGCTTGGGCACAAGAATCCAAGACCACCCCGGCAGTGCATAGTGAACACAGCCAGCCTGAACCACACCCATCACCTTCTCACACCAAATCTCAAACCTCTCCAGTCATATCCGCCACCTCCACCAAAGTCCATAGCCCTATCTCTTCTCGGGGAACCCATGATACAGAACAAGTATCATCCCCACACCCGACCACACCTCCCATCGAACTACTATCCCAACCCTTCGAAGTCCTGGCATCGATCTTGCTGGATCATCTCCTAAACATACCCCACACTGACCTCACTCCCTACCAGCAAGGCGTCCTTACTGCCCTTCTCGCTAATCCGGACACCAAGGGCACCTGCCGTGAAAGTCCCCGTGGTCGCAAACGTTCACATGAGGATCCCGATGATCCGGAACCTCATGAGGGGGAGAACAAGAGGCCACAGATACTCGAGCAAGGTGCCTCTACCACTCATAGCCCCCAAACCGAACAACCTGAGACTATCATCAACCAATCACCACCATCCCCTTGCCAAAACCAAGCCCATCTCTCTAGCATGGTCGAGCTAGACAAAACATCCCGAGGCGTATCTCCCAGAGATACTGTTCGAGGAGGGGATGGAAGTCCTGATGATGCTACCACTGGTACATCCTTCACATCAGGCCATCAGTTGGAACCTAGTTCTAAGCTGATGTCAACGGGCAATCCAAGTGAACCCGGCAGTGCTACCAAGGAACAATCACCGCCTCAAAAGCAGCAAAGAGTTCCATACATCCCCCCAGGCAAAGACATCCATGATGCACTGGAGGAGGCGATGATATACGACAAATGGCCGAGACAATGGACAGAATGGGATGATCTCCGGAATGAGGCTGAACAAGAGGACATGCAAAGAAACTGGTGGCTACGAGAGCTTATTAACAAATGCTCTGAAGATATCATTAGACTTGAGGACGATGAACGCAAGGAAGGGGAGAACTACAAGGAATCCCAGAAAGCTCTTGAATCGGTCGTAAGACAATCAGCGGGAAGACTTCCCAAGACAGAGAAACCCTGGGACAACGTTCGCATCAAAGCCCCCTTCCAAGAAGAAATCAGAGAGCATATCTGGCGCAGACCAGACAAAGTCAAGCCACTGAACGAACTGAAGCTAAGAGGCCTTACTCACTTGAAAGGAAAGCAGGCTAGAGGTCATCTGCATATGTTGCTACAAAGGTCAACCGGTACACAGAGAGAACTGATGGAACAAGATCTGAAGTCGAATATTCTCCCGATTCATCAAATTCTGCAAGTGAAGGCTGAAGACTACCATGGAGTAACACTCTACATCTACAGACTTCAACGCACCGATGGGAGCGAATTTACTTGTCAAGAGAACGACTTCATCATGCTGAAACCGGATGACATCTACCAAATGCTCATGGCCTACAGATACCTTCCAGTCAGACAGAGCATAGTATACAGCGAAGGCCTCGCAGCTATCAAGAGATTCATGCTCAGACAAATCCGAGTACATTCTTCACATGACCTACAGATGGCTATTGAATGCAATCTGAAGAAGACAAATCTGACAAAGCCAAAACTGTATGGTCCAGAACTTGAAGATTTCCCAGCCTACCACATCTTCTTCACACCGCCAGCAGTCACCTATCTGAACCACAAGAACGAAAAGCGTCTGATGGTAGTCAGTGAAATCGAGAAGTACTGCGACGGAACACTGAAGATAATCAGAGAGCAGATTCTACAGATGAAGGCAAAGCTGGAAGAAAATCTTCAAGAGGCATCGTCTTATGTTCAAAAGGAACACTCTACTGTAGAGAAAATTTTAAAAGCCATTGACGATCGCCTTGAAAAGAGAAATATGCTGAGGCAGTATGAACATGCACTTGGCTTGAGGAAACACTACTTCAAATCACAGAAGCAATAAGAGAATGGCACTTGATCACAAAGGGGGAGATTGTTGGAGATATTTTATTGTGAATCAAGTTGGTCATAGATTAGCTTTATATTGTATTTAAATAGTGCATAAATTAGATAGAAATAAGGCCAAGTGTTAGGCCCATTTAAACAGGCCAAAAGCCTGGTACGCCTAACCTAAACCTCGCCTATAAAAAGGGAGCCGAGGTTTAGGAAAAGGTGAACGTCGTACTTATTATTCATAGCCTTAGGCTTATCATTCTGCTGTACGTTCTACGGTTTATCAAAGAAGGTTTTACGGTGATTCATTCTGTGTTCATCTTTACGTTTAATCTTCCTTGTTAGATCGATTGTTCATTGTTGTTACAGAAACAGGGACTAACATAATGCATCTGTCAGTGACACTAATTTTAAAAAATGTCACTATAAAAGTGTCACTTCAAGCCAATTTTCTAGTATTGGGAGGGGCTACTACTACTGTTGGTCCAAAATAGGACGCTCGTAGGCTTTTAGGAAAGCTATGTACGACACTCAAACGGGAATCAAGAAAGTAATATGAATAAGGAAAGTTGCAAAGGGGATTTGGTAGCCAGAAATAGCATATCGATTATTTGAATCGAACTTGCCTTTTATAGGCGATTACAAATGGTAACTGTCAAAGATACTAATGGCTAATTAATTACAACATCAATACGGAATTAAATACATAATTAAGTCACGCATTAATTACTTTGGCCGTTATTGTTCCTGGCTGGCAGGTCGGCATGGCTGGCAGGCTGGACACTTGAGCTCCCTCCTGCTGGACTGGACGGTGCTCCCCGCTAGGCTGGAGGAAGGCTTTTGATCGGGATAGAGGCATGCTCCTGGCTAGGCTGGAAGGTAGGCTCCCCATTGGGCTGGAGGCAGGCTGCTGGCCGGGCTAGAAGGCAGGCTCCCACCTGGGCTGGACCGTAGGCTCATGGCTGGGCTGGAAGGCAGGCTCCCAGCTAGGCTGGTCGGCAGGCTCCTGGCTAGGCTGGAAGGCAGGCTCCCCACTGGGCTGGAGGACAGGCTCCTGGTCGGGCTGGAAGGCAGGCTCCTCACTAGGCTGGATGGCAGGCTCCCTGCTGGGCTGTAGGCAGGTTGCTGGCCAGGCTGCAAGGCAGGCTCCTAGCTGGGCGCCTGGGCTGGAGGCAGACTGTCTTGGACTTCCGCTCCTTGATGGGCCTGATCGATTGGGCCGACTCGAGCTCTAATCGTCGGGCTTGGACCTGCTGGTTCAAGTTTGGGGCCTGGACCAATTAGGCTCTGGGCCTAGTCCTATAACCCCATCACGAGTCCCCCACTCCCTTAGTCGGGTAGTAGACTCGGCTAAGAGGGAGTAGTCCAAGTCAGCTGCCCATTAAAAAATATGCACATATCAAGGAGCCATAATTGCGGATTATGTCAATCCCGGAGTTTATGGAAATTTCCAAATTAAATAAGGCTCTCAGCTTTTCAGATTAATCTCTTCGGCATCCTAGCATTCCAACAGTCAGCTTCCAAAAATTCTTGAAATTCATTATTATTATTTTATAAATTATTTTCGATCTTTATTTTATTTTTCCCTCCTTTTCTTTTCTTTTCTTTTCTTTCCTTTTCTTTTCTTTCCTTCTTTTTTTTCTTTCCTTTGCAGAAACTGCCTGCGTCTTCCTCCCGTAACCCTAGCGCTGCAGGGTACCAAGCGGAGCAGTCAGCTCTGGGTTTGATCGACCGCCCTCAGTCCTGGCAGACGCTCGCGGTTGGCGGTTGGCCGACGACCTCCAGATCGGGCGCATCTCCTTCTCAAGTCGGCGACTACAGTACCATCGCGGATCACGTGGCAGAGTTCGATCTCGAGCTGGTGGGCGGATTCAGCAAGCGGATACCTCTTCTTCAAGGCTGGCGGGCGCACCTCCCGGCCGGCGGACGAATTCGAGCACGACGTAGCCCGACACCTTCCCAGGTCGGCAGCCCTTCACGAAGTTCAGGGCGAACTCCCGGCGGCGACGGCAACGGATCTGGGCGGCAACGGCTTTCAAATCCAGTGGCACCCTCCCAGGTCGGCATCAACTCTTGAGGCTGGCGAATGAGCTCCTAAGGCGGTAGCTTCCCTGCGGTCATCGCTGGTCCGAAGCCTCCACAAATTGGTGCTCGCCTCCCCAGGTCGGGTAACCAACAGGTGAAATTCTTGAGGTATCTCCAAGTCTTCATCTCGTCGGCCACCAGCGTGGCTCCTCTGTTGCCCCGACTTCCATGTTGGGCGATTGGGAAAGACCTGCTGCCCCGGGCTAGCGGCTACACTTGAGCAGCAAGGTGTCGTCCAACACATCTCCAAACCTGAAGATAAATCCGAATGCTTCACTCTGCGGTGTAATGATTCTCAGATGGGCGAACGAGCTTTGGTGTGCTGCCAAAGTCAAATTCCTCTTGGACCAGACGGGCGTGTGTTGGTGGCTGGCTGTACTGACCCTAGGCGAGATACCAGCAGGTTGGCGGCCAATTGGGATCCGATTGATTCTCGAGCAATAGGGTGTCGCTTGGCATCCCCAGGCTAGCGCACAACTTTCCAGGTTCGCTGCGGGTCAGATGAGGTCCTTCGCAGATCGACAAGTCTTCTAGATTGAGCGCACTTTGCAAGTTGGAATCACCCGCAAGTTGTTGGTTCTAAGGCCACACCTTTCTGGGCGGACAGTTCACAGTTCACCGGTTGCAAGTTTGCAAAGGAATCCTCTAGGCCCCCTAGGCCAGCATCCCTTGTTGAACAGGATTGTGATTCCATGGCGTCCTAGTTGGGCGAAGGCAAGCAGGTTGGAGCCCTGGCCGGCGGTGCGGCTTCCAAGGTTGTGGATGTCGCTTCCAGCCCGGCAGCCACCCGGGTAGTGGCGGGTCTAAGGTTGGAGTCCTGGACTGGATGCCCCGGCTAGAGTCTCTACTCCCCAGTTGTCCGGCGGTCGCCCCGGTGCTCTTCTACCTCCAAGCGGTAAGGTGGAACCCCATCCTCTTTTTTTTTTTTGTTTTTTTTTTTTTTGTTTTTTTTGTCTTTGCATGTTTGCTTCAAGGTTGGGGGAGCATCTTGGACTGCTCATTGTTTACAGGGAAAGCTCCTTTACGATTCTGACAAGGCTAAGGTCGTGGTTGCAGGCGGCTAGGCGGCTGGCGGCCAGGCGGCAGGGCAACCAGGCGGCCGGGCAGCCAGGCGGCAGGGCACTTGCAGAGTTTCAGGCCTCAACCACGTTTTCACATGTGCTTGAACAAATGTGATGAGAAAGAGATAACTCCATTCAACTTGGCGACCATCTGTCTCGAAGAGGATGACCATCTAGCGAGGACAACGCCACAGTGAATTCCGATAGAATTTCTTGAGATTTCTAGTGACTCCCATGCCCGGATCATTATACTTAGGGATGGCAACACGGCGGTTCGGGGTCGGGTATACCATTACCCGTACCCGCCCCGTTTGATAATATTTTCCCCCAAAACTGCCCCGTTACCCGTCGGGTATTTTTTACCCGCGGGTAACGGTTTTCCCCGCGGGTAACGGTTTTCCCACGGGTAACCGTTTTATTATAAGGTAATTGTTTTTCTTCAAAATTAGTATAAATCCTAAAATGATGATTAACTATTTATAATTGACCGCCTAAATTAATATAAAAAAATTAAATAGCATCACTTGTTTTATTAAAAGATAATTTTTTTTCCTTCAAAATTAGTATAAATCCTAAAATGATGATTAACTACTTATAATTGACCACCTAAATTAAAAAAAATTAAAATTAAATAGCACCACAGATAAAGTTTTTTAAAACATCACAAAAAATTACAATCTTTTAAACCTAATATTCACAAATTATATATGTCTAGATTCAAAATTATGAATCTCTTACCACATCAACATCAAAAGATTAAGTCTTGTCTCGACAGTAAAATCGAAATATGAATCACAAAAGATATTTAACTTCCAAAAATTCAATAATCATACCCCACCAGCTTTGTTTTCTTTTTTTTTTCTTTTATTTGCCGCCGCCCTTTATTGCTAAGTGAGGTCGGACCTCTTTCGAAGACAAAATATCGCTAGCAAAGTATATTGAATTCATGATGTGGGCAGACCACATGAAGAATTACAAATTGTAATCCCGTGCTCGGAGCACAGGAGTTTACAAAGAAAAGTAAAATTTCGATTTTCTACTGGTAAAACTTCATCAGGTGCTCGACATTCCAGATGCGATCTACTAGTCCGCCTGTTGTTGTCTTCAACTTGTATGTTCCAAGGCCGATCACGGCGTCAACCACGTAAGGGCCTTCCTACTTGATGGAAAGCTTACCTCCCTCTGTCGGCTTGCTCGCCTTCCTACGCCTCAAGACGTAGTCACCGACATAAAAACTCCGCGGCCGGGCTCGGCTGTCCTGGTACGCCTTGACTTGCCGTCGATAATTTTCCGCTTTGATGAAGGCACGGTCTCTTCTTTCCTCGATGAGGTGGAGCTTGGCTCGGAGCCTCTCCTCATTGCTGGATGGTTCAAACTCTTCCACTCGTCGGCTGGGGACTACGGCCTCGAACGGTGCCCTCGCCTCAAAGCCATAACACAAGGCGAAGGGGGTCTCTCCGGTTGCCTTCCTTGGGGTTGTTCTGAAGGTCCAGAGTATATTGTTCAACTCCTCCACCCATGCAGTCCCGAGGGCCTCCAATTTCTTTTGCAGCCCATCGACGATCGTCCGGTTGGTGTTCTCCACCT
Source organism: Cuscuta europaea (assembly GCA_945859875.1). Taxonomy (NCBI): domain Eukaryota; kingdom Viridiplantae; phylum Streptophyta; class Magnoliopsida; order Solanales; family Convolvulaceae; genus Cuscuta; species Cuscuta europaea. Next base: position 10,530,946 of record CAMAPE010000015.1, read on the forward strand.
GTCCATTTGCTTGAGGGTAGCAGACCGCAACTCGGCTGGATTCTACGCCCCACTCTGCGCAGAACTGCCGGAACGCTTCGCAGTCAAACTGCCTTCCGTTGTCGTAGATTATTTGGAGGGGAACCCCAAACCGAAAAAAAATATTCTTCCATATGAATTTCTTACATTGAAGATGCGTGATGCTGGTGAGTGGCTCGACCTCCACCCACTTCGTAAAGTAGTCCACCGCGATGATGACGAACTTTCGGTTTCCCGACCCGATTGGCAGGGGACTGACCAGGTCGACGCCCCATCTTGTGAATGGAAGGGCGATGTTGATCGGTGTGTACATTGTGGCCGGCCGGCCAGGGCTCTTCTGGAATTTCTGACATGTCTCACATATCCTTGCATAGTCGGTGCAATCCTGCATTATTGTCGGCCAAAAGTACCCCTGGAGGATGACCTTCCTAGCTATCGTGCATGCCCCCTGGTGGGCGGAGCACACGCCCCCATGGAGTTCGGAAACGATCCTGTCTGCCTCATGTGGGCGCAAACACTTTAGCAGGGTTCCATTGTAGGACCTCTTGTATAGCTTCCCATCCAAGACAACGTAGCCCGGAGCCCGTCGTCGGACTAGCCTTGCTTCCTCTTCTTTATCGGGGAGCCTCCCGTCGGCTATGTAGCGCAGGAGGTCATCCACCCAGCATCAGGCGACCGGTTGCAGGGGAAGGACCTCGATGGACGGTGATGCTGCTATACTTGAGGTCGTCATCTCTTCAATGCGTGCGATTTTTGAAATTGATGGAGTATATGGGTCTGAGCCCCAGGACCCACATACTCAGAAGAACAGAAAGCACAAGACACTGAGTGGCGCCCACGTCGGCCAAGGGACCCCCGTCGGCCGAAAAGGTGCCAACTCATATTATGGTCCTGAAGCCAAGGAACCCGGGTACCCTCGTCGGTCGTGCCCTCGTCGTCCGTGCCCCCGTCGGCCACGCCCTCGTCGGCCACGAAGACTCCACAGAACCGGATTCTACACTTACTTATTTGTACAGCCCATTAGTGGCTTTGTATTCGGCCCAGTAGCGGTCCAGTTGTAAATGGGCCTCCCAATCCCAAGGCTTGGGAGCCCAGCCCGTATTTTCTCTATAAATACTCCCCTTGGGAGTAGTTATAGGGGTGACAAATCATTCTATTGAAGCATATTATTGCACTTCTCTCTCTAGCTCTCACTTCTCTCTAGATATACTCTATCATTTGGTGCTCTCGTTGAGAGCTAGAACAATCAAGTTAGCACCCTTCGTCGCTACCAAGCACAGCTAACCACTGATCATGGGAAGAACTAAATCAAACCGCAACCTCGTCAGTAAGGCCATCCCTGAGGACCAAGAGCCCAGGGAGCACGATGAGGACGCCACGGCCGACCAGATCGGCGGGGGGGACGTCTTCCAGGAGGCCTTCAACCTCACGACGGACCTCCGCAACCAACTCAACGGCGGAGCCCCTGATGCCCGCATCGGCTTGGACAAGAAACGAGCTGAAAAGACGGACCACGCCCCGGCCCTGCCTATGGCCGCGGCCTCTCCGTCCGTGGATCCACATGTCCAGGCCGCGCTGTCGGTCATCATCGCCAGCCTGGCTCAGAACCCCACCGTCCTCAGCGCACTCTTGCCAAGGACCGGGGGGAACATCACTCCACCTCCTCAGCCCCAACCGTTGGCCGTCCAGATAGGCAACGATGAGGGGGTGGTGGCCCAGGACACGGCGTCGTCCCACTCCCACCTTGCTTCCCCTCTTCGGCCCGGGCAGACCCCAGCGCGTGGAAAAGCCTCTGCCTTCAACAGGCTAGGTGACACGCGCCGTCGTCCGGCTTCGAAGAGGATGGCGGGACGGATTGGCGAGCGTCGGCCTGGAAAGGAGGTTGGCACAGATGGAGGCCAAGCAGTCGGCCAACATCCCTACGGCCGGCGCCTCCAATAACCCCGGCCTCAACGCGCTCATGAACAAAGTCAGCGCCCTGGAGAGGGAGTTGGCCGAGGGGCGAGGTGACCCTACCATCCAGGTCAGGACCAGGACCCCCTTCACCAACAGGGTCCTCTCGGCCCCCATCCCGGAGAAGTACAGGGGAAACGCCATCAAGTCCTACGACGGCCGATCAGACCCCCAGGAGCACTTCAGCCGCTATCAGAACAACATGCTGATGGTGAACGCGTCAGACGAATACCTCTGCCGTTGGTTCCTCTCTACTCTCGAGGGGCCAGCGTACGAGTGGTTCAACGCGCTCCCCGAAGGGAGCATCGACTCATGGCAGGATCTTGCCCAACGCTTCCTCACCCACTTTGCCGGGAGGAAGCGTGCGAAGAAGTATTTCACCCACCTCCTCTCCGTCAAGCAGCAGCATGATGAGTCCCTCCGCTCATTCATTGATCGTTGGACGAGGGAGACCGAACAAGTCGAGGGGGCCGACGAGCGCACCCTCCTCGCCTTGTATCAGGGAGCCTTCCGAAGCTCCCCGTACGCTAGGAGCCTCATCACCGACCCTCCGAGGTCGTACACCAAGGCGCTCCAGCGCGAAGGCTTGTACGCCAACGCCGACGAGCTCCACAATCACAAGAAAGAGGGGGGCCATCCCTCCAAGAAGACAAATCCTTCGCCAGCCCCGGGTCCGTCCCCGGCCGGCCAGGGTGCCCAGGGCCGTCACGGCTCTGGTGGACAGAGTAAGAAAGATCGCCACTGGCGACCGAGGTTGGAACGGCCGGGGGTTGCCCTCACTCACCCGGTCGGCATCATCCTCGACTATGCCGAGAAGCACAGCCTCATCGAGCAGGCTCCTCGGCCGGCCGAGGAGGTCCTTGCCGTCCAGCAGGGCGGCACATACTGCCGGTTCCACAAGAACTCGTCGCACAACACCGACGATTGCATCACACTGAAGAAGGCCATCAAGCATCTTATTCGCCAGGGGGAACTCTCCCAGTTTGTTAAAGGTGGCCCACGCAAAAACACATGGGTAAACACCGGCAAACATGGGGGCGAACCCTCTGCGAAGAAGCGGGAGATTGGTAGGCTCAGCGACGACGAGGACTTCGAGGAGCCCCCGCCAAAGAAGAATCACATTCACCTCATCGTCGGTGGGAACACTGGGGGGGACTCCGCCACTCAGAGAAAGAAATGGGCCCAATCCCTCTACACTGGGGAGGTGTCCCACGTTCCCCCTCAGCCGAAGAAGCAGCGAACGGAGGCGATCACCTTCACCGACAAGGATTTGCCTCCGGGTACGGAATCACACAGGGACGCCCTCGTCGTCCGGTGTGAGATCGGTGACTCCATCATCCACCGCACTTACATCGATACGGGGAGCTCCGTCAACGTGATGTACCTGGATACCTTCAGGCAGCTGAAGCTGGACAGAGCTCTGCTGAAGCCGATCAAGACACCGTTATCCGGCTTCACCGGGGACTCTATCGACGCCGAGGGCACGATAGTCCTCCCCATAGAGGTCGGTGACGGCCCCCACCGTGCCACGATTGACATGGAGTTCATTGTGGTCAACCTCCAATGCCCCCACAACCTGATCTTGGGGCGGCCAGCGCTGGAGGACTTGGAGGCCATCATCTCCATGAAGCACTTGTGTCTGAAGTTCCCCACCAATGACGGCATCGGCTACGCCAGAGGAAACCAGAGGATAGCCAGGGCATGCTACCTCAAACTGACGAGGCCGGCCGAGAGGGAAGGTCAGAGGATAGACACCATCACGGCAGCCGTCGCGAAGGACGAGGAGAGGCCGCATGCTGAACCGGCCGAGGAGGTCGAGGAGGTCCCTCTGAACACCTCCCGGCCGGAGCGGGTCCTCAGGATCGGGAAGCAGCTCCCCCAGGACCAACGAGACGCCATCCTCCTCGTCCTACGGTCATACGCCGTTGTCTTCGCGTGGGGCCCAGACGATATGCCAGGCATCAGCCGCCAGGTGATCACTCACCGGCTGACTGTCGATCCGGCCTCCGCGCCTGTCAAACAGAGGCGGCGCTACTTGTCCGCCGACAGGCGGGACTTCGTCAAAGGAGAGGTCGCCATGCTCCTCTCAATCAAACACATTAAAGAGGTGAAGTACCCGACATGGTTGGCCAACGTCGTCCTCGCCCAGAAACCGCCGACGTTCAGAATGTGTGTTCATTACACTGACCTGAACAAGGCGTGTCCCATGGACCCGTTCCCTCTCCCCAACATTGATCAGCTGGTGGACGAGACGACAGGGTGTGAGTTGATGTCGTTCCTTGACGCTTTCAGAGGCTACCACCAGATCTCCATGCATGAAGACGACGCGGAGAAGACGACATTCATGACCCCAGAGGGAATCTTTTGCTACCTCGTCATGGCCTTCGGACTCAAAAACTCCGGCGCCACCTATACTAGGATGGTGGCCAAGGTCTTCAGGGCGGTCCTTGGCCGGACGATGGAGGCATACGTCGACGATATGATCGTCAAGAGCAGGCAGGCCTCCTCCCACGCCGACGACCTCCGGGAAATCTTTGAAATTATGAAGGAGTTCAGGCTCCGCCTCAACCCCAAGAAGTGCGCCTTCGGCGTCCAGGGCGGCAAGTTCCTCGGCTACATGGTCAGCCGGAGAGGCATCGAGATAAACCCGGAGAAGACACAGGCTATCATCAACATGGAGCCGCCCCGCAACGTCAAGGAGGTACAGCGACTGACGGGGCGCCTGGCAGCCCTGAACCGTTTTCTCTCCAGGTCAGCCGAAACGGCACTCCCCTTCTTTCAGATCATGCGTAAGGCAAATAGCTTCAAGTGGACGATGGAGTGCCAGTAAGCATTCGACGAATTGAAGAGGTACCTATCGTCCCCGCCCGTGCTATCCAAGCCCAAAGCCAGCGAAACCCTCTTCCTGTACTTAGGGGTGAGCACGTCGGCCATCAGCTCCGTGCTCATCCGTGAGGACGAAGGGGTGCAAAAGGCCATCTTCTACATCAGCAAGACACTCAGGGAGGCCGAGCTCAGGTACTCCCCCATTGAGAAGACGGTGCTGGCCATCGTCCATACGGTGAAGAAGCTGGGACACTACTTCCAGGCCCATGCCGTCCATGTGCTGACCCAGCAGCCTCTCGGTGCACTCATGAGGAGCCCCACCAGCTCCTCTAGGATGGTGAAATGGGCAATCTTCCTCAGCCAATTTCAAATTGAGATCAAGCCAAGGCCATCTATCAAAGGGCAAGCCTTGGCCGACTTCGTCACTGAATGCACAGCAAGGGAGACGACCGTCGCCAATCCCGGGCCGGAGCCGGACGATACATGGATCCTATTCACTGACGGCTCGTCGGCCGCGAAATCATGCGGTGGCGGTGTCGTCCTCATATCCCCTGAAGGATTCAGAGCTTACTATGCCATCTGCTTCAACTTCAGGGTATCCAACAATGAAGCCGAGTATGAGGCCCTCCTCAGCGGTCTCAGACTCGCCGCCGGCCTCAAGGCCAAGCACCTCAAAATCAAGTGCGACTCCAAACTGGTAGTGGGCCAGGTGGAGGGATCGTACGAAGCAAAGGAGGGACGGATGCGACAGTACAAACAAGCAGCGGAGGAGCTGCTGAAGGCGTTCGAAACCCACGAGATCACACAGATCCCAAGGGCCGAGAACGCCGAGGCCGACATCCTCTCCAAACTCAGCTCGGACACTCCGGAGCACATCTCCCAGCTGGCCAAGATCGAGGAGTTGAGCATGTCCAGCATCCATGCCAGCCCCGTCTTGTGCGTCCAACAGCGACCAGAGGACTGGATCTCCGACATCATCACCTTCATCGCAACGGGAGAGCTACCCCCGGACGAGGAGAGGGCCAAACTTGCCAAACTCAGGGCCCCAAGCTACACCATTGAAGATGGCAAACTCTACAAACGATCCTATAATGGCACTCTCCTTCGATGCCTCCACCAGGATGAGGCCGACGTGGCCATGGAAGAAGTTCATTGTGGTGTTTGCTCCTCGCACCAGGGCCCTTTCAGCATGTCCCGGCGTCTCGTCATCCACGGCTTCTTCTGGCCGACGATGGCACGAGACTGCGCTGACCTGGCCAGGAAGTGTACCACATGCCAGGTACTCCAGAAGGCCCCTGGTCGGCCAGCCGTCAACTACGCCCCCGTCAGCACTGCAATTCCATTCTCTAGATGGGGGATTGACCTGGTCGGCCCCCTGCCCAGAGCCGCCGGGAACAACCGCTACATCATCGTCGTCGTCGACTACTTCACCAAGTGGGTCGAGGCGGAACCCCTGGCCAGCATCAAGGGGGCCAGATGCCAAAAATGTGTTTACAAAAACATCATCATACGCTTCGGCGTCCCCCAGGAGATCATATCAGACAACAGCACCCAATTTGAGGCAGCCCCTTTTCAGGAGCTCCTCCGGGAGTTAGGGGTGAAGCATCGTTTCTCCTCCGTTGCCTACCCTCAGAGCAACGGGCAGGTCGAGAACGCCAACAGGACAATCATGGAAGGGCTGAAAAAGAAACTCCAGGCCGCAGGGGGTAGTTGGGTCGACGAGCTCCCCAACATCCTGTGGTGCTACAGAACCACGCCGAGGAGGGCGACAGGTGAAACGCCTTTCGCCCTGTGTTACGGCTTTGAGGCAAAGGCACCCACGGAAGTTGCCATCCCCAGCCGGTGGGTGGAACAATACGAGCCTGACGCCAACGAAGAAAACATGAAGATTGACCTGCACCTGGTCGATGAGAGGCGTGAGCAAGCTTATTTCCGAGCAGAGAACTACCGGCGTCAAGTAAAATCATACTATGATGCCAAGGTACGTTCCCGGGAATTTCAGGTGGGGGACTACGTCCTCCGCCGAAGGGAAGCAAGCCAACCGACAGAGGGTGGCAAGCTAGCATTGAAGTACGAGGGGCCCTACATCGTCAGTGCCGTGGTCAAACCCGGCACCTACAAGCTTAAACGACCGAATGAGTCCAATGTACCACGAACGTGGAATGTACACCACTTGGTGAAGTTTTATCAGTAATCCGAAGGAGGTGCAGACGGCGAAGCCCTCACCCCTTAACGGGTTACTGATTGAACACCACCCTCGGCCTCGAGCCACTTATGAATAAAATCATGTTGATTTTTCTTTGGAATTTAAAGTAAAACATTAGCAGGTGCCCTCATCGGCCACCTCAGTGCGAAAGGCTCAGGCATGGCCGACGTGGCACCTTGCATTTGCAGCCTACGAGCGACAAGCTCAGGCACCCCATTGTATTTTGTATCAGCGAAGGGCTCAGGCCTAGCTGAGAGAGCACGTCGTCCTGGCCCCGTAAGCCTAGAAGTGAAACGCTCAGGTATGGCCGACGATGTCCCCAGGACGAGCGGCCCGCAAACGGCCCACGTCTTGAAACGGGAAGCTCACCGCGTCGTCCACGCGCCAGATCGCAGGACGACAGGCCTGAAATCATGGCCGAGGTGACAAAATCCCAAAACTCAGGGATGGGCAACGGCAGCCGTTGGAAACCGACCAAAAGTCTAGCCCGCGTCATAAATAGGCGACGAGACCCGCCCTGAGATCACGGACGTTATAAACGAAGTCCGAACCGGCCGAAGGACGAGCACACCCTTCGGCCAAAGCCTGAAAGAAGGATACTCCCCGAAAAAGGGGACGAAAGAAAAAAAAAAGGAAAAAGAGGGAAGCCGACGGCCGTGCGCACTTGCCGGCCTCGAGCAACAAAAAATGAAATCCCCACAACTCAGGCCCAATTTGGCCAAGTACATATCAGTTGAACACGAGAGTAGTACCACTAACAGGTGACGTGGACGATACGTCCACACACCACAAGGGAATGGTCAAGGCCGAAGCATACGCCTATAAACCTCTAACCGAATCGGTTGGGTGACACGCGAGAGATAACCTTCAACAGCCACAGCCCTTTGAAGCACCAACGCTTCGTATGAAATAAAGAATCACAATCCTGAGGATGACCAGGACGAAGCGGGCACTTATCACACCCACGGAAGAATCAAGCAATCAAGAAACAATCCCTACTGGCCACAACATCCCGGATGGCCGATACAGGCACTGAAACCCAGGCTGTTGGTCAGGCGAAAGTTCTTTGGGGATTTGTCCAAGTGTTTACCAAACACTTAGAGAAAATTCTAAGGAAAAAGGTTCCTCAAGAAGGAACTATGTCTTAGCCGATGAAGGTAGGGCCTTCTCTTGGGGAAAGCAAGGGGCACCCCCATTGGCCACAAAGCCAGACCTTGGCCGATGATGGTAGGGCCATCTTTTAGCCGGCAGCGGTACCGCAAAGAAGGAACTATGTCTTACATTTATACTTAGAAAAATCTCTAAGTACTTAAATGGAGGAACTCTAGACGAAGCGGGTACCTGTATACTCCAAGGCCGTTAGCTACCTACGCCTTGCATGTGTACTTAGAAAAAATCCCAAGTTCGAAAAAGTAAGTTCAAGGTGCCCTTATCGGCCACGACACAAGGATCCAGGCCGACCTTCATGATCAGCTCAGAAACAAGGGAACACGACGACCACGAAAAACACCGGGCCGACAACGACACTGGTTCAACACTTAGGAAATCTCCCAAAGCATGTCAATAATGAGGAGAGATCCAATACCAGGACGATGAGAACACCCATTCATTTGAAGTTAGACACTTAGGAAAATTCTAACAAAAAAGAAGAATGGGACGACGCCAGGACGCAGCGGACACCTCGTCTTGCCCGCCTCAGTCAGGACGAAAAGGAAAGACACTAGGATATCCTATCTAAGTGGGTCTAAAACACTTAGAAATTTTTTGAATAAATTCCAAGTGTTACAACAGCGAAGAAAGACCGGACAGGCCGACCAGACCACCAGACTGGATGGACTACCTCACGGACGTAGCAGACACTCGCGGGTGACCCAAGTTGTAACTTTTACACTTAGACAAATTTCAGAATTGAAATGGCAAAAGGCAATAAACACACAAGAAATTCAAAGCCAAGCAGGACAACAAAATTTTCATTCATAAGCAATTCAGTACAATGGTGGGCGCTTCGGCCATTACATCAATTGGGCAAAAATAAAAAACTAATTACAAGGGAGCGAGGAGTAGCCGATCAAGCCTCTTGGGCGCCTCCATCCTCGGCTGGCTCTTCGACGTCTTCGGCTCCCTCCTCGGCCTCAGTCTCCTGGCCAGGGGCAGCCGCAGAGCTGGTGGCATCGTCCAGGAAGTCAAACTCCGTGTAATCCGGCTCGCCGAGGCCAGAACTCTCGATGGGGGACTCCCGCTCCGACAGGGGAAGCTTGGCCTGCTCCTCGGGATCTTTCATCAGCTTGGGAAGCTTCAAGTTCCGTCTAGCCCACCCGGAGGTATAATTCATGGCCTTAAGAGCACGAGATAGCCGCCGACACAGGAGCCTCTGCATCCGCTCTTGGCCCATGTTATAGTACACGGCCATCTCCCTGCTAAAATACTCCTGGCCGGCGGGGGAGTTCATCCCCCAATCTTCAAGCCTGGCGGCCACCACTTCATAACACCAGGAGAGCCGCTCATCGGCCTTCCACCCCTCGGCCAAGAACTGCTTAACGGCCTCATCAGCAGCCTTCACAGCGGCAGCCTCGGTCTCAGCTTTCGCCTTCACGGCTTCATCGTTTTTGCGCCGTTCGGCCTCAAGCGCCCTCTGGCTCTCCTCGAGTTTGGCCAGGGCATCGTCCCTGGCTGCAGCGGCCTCGTCGGCCCTCTGTTGCAAGGCCTTGGCATCCTCCCGGAGCCGATCCAAGCAAGCGACCGCCTCATCGGTCGAGGCAGCTTTCTGCTCAAGCTCTTTCAGACGAGCTATCTCCCGGTACTGCCTCTTGTGGCTCTCCATGAGCATGAAGGCACCCTGCATAAAAAAGGCAAACAAAACTCAGGCAAATGATTCCACCCGGACGACGAGAAAAACGACAAACAAAAGGAAGGGAACTTACTTGGACGAGGAGGTCCATCCCGCCCTCGTACACCTTGACGTCCCCGAGCCTCTTCAGGTAGGCCCTATCTTTGGCCGGCATGGCCTGGGCCAGCACATCGTGGCCGAGGACGACATCATCAAAAACACCCCCGCCGACGGGGTATTCCACCATCTTCTGGTAGGTGGCAGCGGCAATCTCCTTGCCGGCCCTCTTCGTCCGTGGCTCCTGGACGAGAGGAAGCGATTGGGCAGCATCGCTTGGAGCAGCAGTAAGGTCCACAACGGGACCACCATCGTCCACACTTGGGACGGTCAGAGTACCGGCCTCAGTAGCATGGGAAGGAGACGGTGCCCTCTTCGTCTTCTTAGTGACGTTCAGGCCGGCCTCAGTCAATTTCTTCTGACCGTCAGTGGGAGGCCTCTTCTTCTTGGATTGGGCAGGCTTCGGGGCCGCACCAGCAGTGGCCCCGCCCCCCTCGGCCGTGGCACGTCTGGCCGCCTCGGCCGCCTTTGCATCCAACTCCTCGGCCGCCTTGGCCTTGGCAATAGCCATGATTGAACGGCGATCCATGGCAAAATCTACACAAAGGAAAACGAACAGATTAGCAAGGCAAAAGAACAAATTATAAAGGAAGAAAGCCGAAGAAATAATTACCATCGGCCTCAGCAGGAATGCCCAAATCCGGGCCGTCGGCCTCTTCGAAAGTAGTCATCATCCTCGGCCAAAGTTGGATATCGTCCTCCTTGTCTCCATATACATGGTATCTTAAGAAGCCGAGGGCGGTCATCTTGTATTCGGTGATATAGTCCTTCACGCTCCTCGGCCCCCCTTCCAGGAACGCCTCCACCTGAGCGTCCAGGATAGAACTCCTCGGCGGGTCATGCAGATTGAACCTTCCGGTATGGCCGAGAGAGGGAAACTCAGTGCCATTCTCACCAAGGGATACAAAAACGAACTTGCTCTTCCACCCATGAATGGACGAAGGCAAGTCCGTGAAGCTCCTCTTCTTCGGCAGCTGTTGGAGAGTAGCATAGGCCGCACAATTTTTGTGGCTTCCTCGGCCTATCTGATACAGATTCATGAACAGAGCCGTTGTCGGCCTGTAGCCCAGCTCCTCACAGCGGAGCAAAAACCCCACCATCAAAGAGTAGCTGTTCGGCGTCAGCAAGGCCGGAGGGAGCCCCACCATGTCACGGTATTCGGTGATGAAGGGGTGAAGGGGAAACCTCAGCCCCTTGGCGAAACTCATCGGGTATACTCCAAAGTATCCCGGTGGCGGATGAAGAACATGGTCCGTCGGCCTGGGTGCCCTAACCTGCCCGAACGGCCCCACGTACATCTGGGCAACCAAGTAGTCGGCCGCGCTGCTCTCCGGCTTGATCAGGAAGATGTTTGTGAGATCCAGGTAGGAGACGCCCGGCCCACTCTTCGGCCTCCTTATTCTTTTCAGCTTATCTGCTCCCTTCACGGCAGACACCGGTCTCGGGCATGGAATAACAGCGGAAGTGGACGCCCCGTCCCCCACTCGGGACGCACCTGCGTCCTCACCTTTTGAAGACGAGGCAGACTCCTCGTCCTCAACTTCGTCGTCCACCGGCTCTCCGGACTTGTAAGGACTTAAGTGTTGTATCTCCTCCTCGAACTCCTCAAGCACCTCATAGTCGAGTGACCTAGTGGAGGGCTGGTCGTCGTACGGATAGTAGTCTTCGTTCAAGCTCTTCATCATAACAACTACTACGAGCCTAAGGGGAATAACTTAGGATCTAAGGGTGTTCAAGCGCCTAACACTAGATCACTAGCCTAGGAAGCAAAGTATGCAAAGTACAGAAGATTGCGATGAACACTAACCTTGATCACGAAGAACACGAAGAACACGAGCTTGGGAGTTTATCTCTCTAGAAAATTGGCCAGCACTTCGACAACTCAGAATGCAAATGAGGTTTCTCGTCGGAAGGGGAGGGGTATTTATAGAATCCCCCACCCAACGGTCACTGCACGTGGCACCCTCCCAATGGCCACGACAACGGCCACCAATGGGAGGCCACCACGTCACCAATGGGCCAAGCCCAACCTACATATCAAGAGCCCACTGGCAAAACAGACTCTACGACCTATACGCTTGCCGGCTTCACAAGTGCCAGCAAGCGCCCACAACGGCCTATTTGCTTGCCAAGTTCACAAATGCCAACAATAGGGAGATGACAACGGCCAGGAACGTAATGAACGCCCGTAACGGCCACAGAACCAAAGGAACAAAGAACCCACAGCCATCGGCTCCTCATAACGACCCTTGATGATAACTCTTTACAAGCGATCTGCGCACAAGGGTTCTCCCACAGGGTTACCTTGGCCAGAAAATCGCCATGAGGGTTGGATTCAGGGGCACTACGGAGAGGCTGCTTCGGCCTGGGACTCAAGCAACTCCTTCACCCCTCACTCTCTTCGGCCTGAAGCAGTGGGGGACTGGGGGGCTACATCGGCCTCAACAAAACAAAATGAAAAATACAAACACGAATGTAACCACAAAGCATGGCCACAACGTCCATGTATCACAACGGCGCCTCGTCGGCCAAAGACACATAACATCATCAGCAATGGCCAACAGCCACCTAAGGCAAGGACATTCATCTTCCTCTGCCAACGGTTAACCATAATGGGCTCTTCGGCCAGGGACACGAAAGCCAGTCAGCGACGGCCAAAAAGAGTGCGCAAGCACCCTTACCGGCCACCCAAAGGAAAGGACACCATCGTCCTTAAGCAAGGTTCAACCTCAACAGCCTCATCGGCCCAAATGCAAACCTCAACCATCAACGTCCAAGAAAGGGAAAATGTGCCTTCAACGGCCACCGTCGAAGCAGGACTCTCATCGTCCCCAAACGAACACACCAAGGAAACAACGGCCTCCCCGTCCACAGCGAGGAGCAGGTAACGGCCAAGAACAGGATCACCAAAATGGAAACAGCGCCAACGCCGCAACAGCTAACGGCCTAGGAGTGCCCGTATTGGCCAAAAGCACCAAAGCACGGGAATCTACTCTCCTTCACTTCGTCTACGTCTCAGCTTAGAGAGTGGGGGACTCCTGATGGAGTATATGGGTCTGAGCCCCAGGACCCACATACTCAGAAGAACAGAAAGCACAAGACACTGAGTGGCGCCCACGTCGGCCAAGGGACCCCCGTCGGCCGAAAAGGTGCCAACTCAGATTATGGTCCTGAAGCCAAGGAACCCGGGTGCCCTCGTCGGCCGTGCCCTCGTCGTCCGTGCCCCCGTCGGCCATGCCCTCGTCGGCCACGAAGACTCCACAGAACCGGATTCTACACTTACTTATTTGTACAGCCCATTAGTGGCTTTGTATTCGGCCCAGTAGCGGTCTAGTTGTAAATGGGCCTCCCAAGCCCAAGGCTTGGGAGCCCAGCCCGTATTTTCTCTATAAATACTCCCCTTGGGAGTAGTTATAGGGGTGACATATCGTTCTATTGAAGCATATTATTGCACTTCTCTCTCTAGCTCTCACTTCTCTCTAGATATACTCTATCAGAAATGTGTTCAGGTAGTCCCTGGGATAGTTTTGAGAGGAGGTCTGCATCCGAGTTTTGATTTCTCAGGATGCAGATCAACTCTGTTTGCTTGAAGAACCCGAGTAACTCCCATACAGCATCTCGGTACTTCATCATTCTTTCTTCCTTTGCTTCGAACTCACCTTTGACCTGGTTAACCACCAGGCGGGAGTCACATTTCACCGTTATCCACTCTGCTCCCATGGCGGCTGCTAGTCGTAGCCCAGACAGTAGGGCCTCGTACTCCACCTCATTGTTGGAGACTTTGAAAAGATAGCGGTAGGCATAGTAGGCTCGGAATCCCTCGGGTGAGATGAGGACGATTCCGCCCCCGCATCCCTTGGCTCCTGCCGACCCATCAGTCGCTAGAGTCCACCACTGTTCATTGCTCTCTTGTTGCCTCTCTGCCACCTCTCGGGCCGTGCATTCCGCAATGAAATCAGCCAGAGCCTGGCCTTTGATGGACGTCCGAGGCTGGAAGTCAACCTCATATTGGTTGAGGAGCATCGACCACTTCACTACCCAAGTTGTGCCGGGCGCCATTAGAGCGGCACCTAGGGGTTGGTCCGACAGGATTCTAATCGGGTGTGCTTGGAAGTAGTGTGTCAACTTCTTGGCGCTGATGTAGGCGATATATATTATCTTCTCGAGCGGGGTGTACCGGAGCTCAGCATTCTGGAGGGTCTTGCTTACATAGTAGATGGGATGCTGAATGCCTTCCTCCTCGCGAACCAGCACAGAACTGATTGCGCCTTGGGAAACCCCAAGATAAAGGATTAACGTCTCCCCCCTCTTCGGCTTACTGAGTAAAGGCTCAGAGAGGAGGTACTTCTTCAGGTCGTCGAAGGCTCGCTGACACTCATCATTCTAGACAAAACCATTTTGTTTCTTTAGGACCTGGAAAAAGGGTAGGGACTTCTCGGCGGACTTGGACATGAAGCGTCCAATGGCTGCTAGCCGTCCGGTGAGAATCTGAAGTTCTTTCACCGACCTCGGGGGTTCCATGTCAAGTATTGCCCTTACCTTCTCGAGATTTGGCTCAATCCCCCTCCGTGTGACCATGTACCCCAGGAACTTGCCTCCCTGGACGGCAAAGGTACACTTCTTCGGGTTCAGGCGCAGTCGGACTGCCTTCATGATCCCAAAGATCGCTGCCAAGTCATCTGCATGATCGGATGCCCGGGTGCTCTTGACGATCATGTCGTCAACGTAAGCCTCCATGTTCCTTCCGAGTACCTTCCGGAATACCTTGGCCACCATCCTCATGTATGTCGCCCCAGAATTTTTCAACCCGAAGGCCATGACAAGATAACAAAAAATTCCCTCTGGGGTGATGAACGAGGTCCTCTCCACATCGTCTTCATGCATGAAAATCTGATGGTATCCTCGAAAAGTGTCCATGAAGCTAAGGAGCTCACATTCGGCCGTCCCATTGACTAGTTGGTCGATGTTAGGCAATGGGAAGGGATCCATCGGACATGCCTTGTTAAGATCGGTGTAGTCAACACACATCCTCCAGGTTGGCAGCTTCGGGGCTAGGACCACGTTTGCCAGCCAGACCGGGTACAAGACCTCTCGAATATGCTTGATACTCAGGAGCATGTTGACCTCCTTCTTCACAAATTCCCTCCTCTCGATTGAGAGGTGTCTTCTCTTCTGCTGGATGGGCTTCGCTGTTGGGTCGACCGCCAGCTGATGGACAGCGATGCTTCGGTCGAGGCCGGGCATGTCCTCCGGTCCCCATGCAAAGACAATGCTAAAAAGGACAAGGACCCGGATGATCTTCTCCCTCAAGCCGGCCGGAAGCCTGGTCCTGATCTTGACCTTCCGCTCCGGCTTCTCGGGGTCAATTTGGATTTCCTCCACATCTGAGGTGGGTTCAGCGCGGAGCTGACCCTCCTCATACTTCACGGCTTTGTTGTTGATAGTGTGGACCCTCAAGTTTTTCTGACAGATTTGTTTGCAAGCTTTCAGATAGCAGCTCCTTGCCATCTGCTGGTCTCCCTTGGTAACTCCGACACCATTCGGGGAGGGAAACTTCATGCATAGGTGCTCCTGGGATATCACACATCTAAGGTCTTCCAGGGCCGGCCTACCCATGATGATCTTAAACGCACAAGTTAGGCGTACAACGATAAATTCGATGTCTAACTTGGATACATAGGGCTCGAAGCCCACCATCACGGGGAGGACCATGCTGCCCTCCGACTCAATGGAGTCCCTAGTGAAGCCCGAGAGTGGGGTTCTTACTGGGATCAAGTCCATTCGGTCCAAGCCCAGACCCTGGAAGGTGTCATAGTACATGACGTTAACAGAGCTCCCATTGTCCACCAGGACTCGGTGGACGATCGTGTTGTTGATTTCGACCTTGATCACCAAGGCATCCCTGTGCGGTGGAGGCATCGGTGGCAAATCTGCATCTGTGAAGAATATGGGATCCCTCTTCACCCTCTTGTCGACGGGAGCCCTGGTTATCTCCCCGTCGTACAAGGCTCGGGCCCACTGCTTCCGTTCTCCAGATGTGTCGCCTCCCTGGGGTCCCCCGAATATGAACGAACATCGATGGTACTTCCGGGAGCCGTTCCTTAGGTCAGCATCGTCCTCCTCGGACAAGGCACCGAGTTCTCGCTTCTTGGCAGGCTGTTTCTCATTTGACGTGGTAGCTTGGTCGGACCGCTGCCACGTCAGACTCCTCTTCTGCGGGATACCTCCTTGTTTGCCAACGAATTGGCCCAGGTACCCTTTCTGGATGAGTTCCTCAATTTTCTGTCGGAGAATGACACAATCATCTGTATCATGCCCTGCTCTCCGATGGAATCGACAATATTGGTCGTGGTTGCGCTTGGCGGTCACCACATCACACTCCTCCGGAAAGTCAACTAAACCTTGCTCCTCCGCGTAGTCGAGGATGGCCCCGACCGGTTGAGAAAGTGGAGTCAATTGCTTGACGGACAGGAGCGGTCCGCTCGGGACGTCCGCCTTGCCCTTGCCTTTGCTTTTGTTACCTTTGTACTTGTTGTTTTTGCTGCCGGCTTTGCCGTAAGCCTTCTCGGCACCCGAACCAACTTCCTTCTTCTTCTCTTCTTTTGCGCCTTCTTCCTCATCTCTTTTCCTCTGCAAGGCGTCCTCCGCCTCGGCTTGACGGTCGGCACGGCCGAGCGCCTCCTCGTACTAGGTCGGGGGACTTCTGACAAAATCTTTGTAAAGCTCACCCGACCGGATAGAGTTTGTGAGCATGTCCACCCCGGTCCTATCATCAAGGCCCTGAACCTTGACTGACTCGGTCCTCCACCTCGCTAAGAAGGTCGACAATGATTCCTTCTTCCCCTGTTTTAGGCCGTATAGGTGGCTGAAGTTCTTCTTGACGTCTCGGGAGCCCGCGAACCTCAAAAGAAAGCGCTGAGCAACCTCACGAAAATTCGTGATGCTCCCATCGGGTAGAGAGTCGTACCATTCACGAGCTGGGCCATCCAAGGTGGCAGAGAAACCGCGGCATCGGATGGCATCTTCGTACCCCATCATCACCATGTAGGAAAGGTACCGAGATACATGATGTTGGGGGTCAGAAGCGCCCTTGTATGCTTCAATGGCGCAGGGCTTGTAGCCCCTCGGCAACGGCGCATCCATGACCGCCCGGGTGAAAGGTTCGGGTTTCTGGAGGTCGGCCGTGTAGGGATCCCCCCCGACGACCCTCCTTCTCAACTCGTCAAGGCGCTGTCGTAGATCTTCCACCTCAGCCGGCGGTGGGTTCCCCCGGACAGCCCCAGCACGGGGTTGGGCATGTCCAGCGGCGCCTCCAAGTCGCCTGTGCGCGTGAGGTTGGGCCCCCACGTTTTGCCTCTCCATGGAGCCAGTCCGGCTGCTCGCTCGGTGAGAGTGGCGAGAGGACTCGCCTCCTTCCATCTGCATTGAGCGCCCCTGCTGGTGCCCCTCCCCGCCTGCCGATGGGGCCGTCTAAGCTGCTGAGAGACTTCTTCCCTCCTGTTTTGGTTCGATCCAGAACGTCGCTCGTCACGCCGCCTGGAGGACACCTCCACATCTGCCGGCGTCTGTTGACGGGCAGGCTCATCCACGTTTCTGCCAGACACCATCTGTTGGAAACCTTGAGCCAAGGCCCCCAGAACCCGAGTCGCCTCCTGTGGGGCTTCCACCCAGGCATTGAGTCGAGCTGGGTCCATGCGCGGAGCATGACGTCGGCCTCCCCCCCGCCGGCTGCGGACCGAGCGCTCACCTTGGGTGTGATTGAGCGTCGCCCTCAGGTCGTCGTGGCCTGACAATTGGTTCCGAAGGTCGCCTTGGCGCGCCACCCTCCTGTCCTGTCCATGGTTGTCGAGGGCACGCTGGCGGCCAGACCGGGTGGATTCCTCGGTGTGGACTTAGACATGGTCACGTCGGGACGAGATTTCGGCCATCTTCCTGTGCGATACCTACTCAAGTGATGTGAGAGACAATAGAGACTCTCAATGAAAGCACCAATGTTGGTCCAAAATAGGACGCTCGTAGGCTTTTAGGAAAGCTACGTACGACACTCCAGCGGGAATCAAGAAAGTAATATGAATAAGGAAAGTTGCAAAGGGGATTTGGTAGCCAGAAATAGCATATCTATTATTTGAATCGAACTTGCCTTTTACAGGCGATTACAAATGGTAACTGCCAAAGATACTAATGGCTAATTAATTACAACATTAATACGGAATTAAATACATAATTAAGACACGCATTAATTACTTTGGCCGTTATTGTTCCTGGCTGGGAGGCTGGACGCTTGAGCTCCCTCCTGCTGGACTGGACGGTGCTCCCCGCTAGGCTGGAGGAAGGCTTCTGACCAGGCTAGAGGCATGCTCCTGACTAGGCTGGAAGGCAAGCTCCCCGTTGGGCTGGAGGCAGGCTGCTGGCCGGGCTGGAAGGCAGGCTCCCACCTCGGCTAGACCGCAGGCTCCTGGCTGGACTGGAAGGCAGGCTCCCAACTAGGCTGGTCGGCAGGCTCCTGGCTAGGCTGGAAGGCAGGCTCCCCACTGGGCTGGAGGGCAGGCTCCCCACTGGGCTGGAGGACATGCTCCTGGCCGGGCTGGATGGCAGGCTCCCTGCTGGGCTGTAGGCAGGTTGCTGGCCAGGCTGCAAGGCAGGCTCCTAGCTGGGCTGGAGGCAGACTGTCTTGGGCTTCCACTCCTTGATGGGCCTGATCGATTGGGCCGACTCGAGCTCTAGATCGCCGGGCTTGGACCTGCTGGTTCAAGTTTCGGGCCTTGACCGATTAGGCTCTGGGCCTAGTCCTATAACCCCATCAACTACTACAAGCCAAAGCAAAGAATTATTACATCCAACATATCCAAATCCAAACCAAGAGAAACCAACCACCATATACTAGTAGCCCTGCCCTAGACCACGAACCAAAATCCTACATTTATCCGGATGTAGAAACTGACATCACAGGTTACTCCTGGATGCTCAAAATATTCAAAAACCGTTCATTAAAATTTTCCAAAATATTTGATATAGCAACACTTTCCAAAAAGAGTGTTTAACCCGAGCGACTGCTTCCAAAAATAGCATTTACCACCACTAGCAAATCTACCAATTAGGGTATTCCAAATCAAGAATATATTTGTATAATAAAACACGAGTAGAAGCTCATAAAATAATTTAATTCATACCAAAACATCTCCACAATTTTTCAATCCAAAATTACTCTTGCTCAAAAATCACAATTTCGGCCAATAGCAAACTGATTTGACACATTCAACGAAAATCATACGTTCATAATTCTCAGAAAATCATAGATAATAAAAAAGAGGAATTATGTAGATGGAGTTGGGAAAAAAGATGGAGTTGCAGACGCAGAAGCAATAGAAAAGAAAAAGGAAAACGTCATCATTATTATCATTATCCTAGTGCCGCAAAGACTCCCAACTACGGTGGGGTAAGTGTTAGAGTAAGAATTTGGCGGTTTATGTTGCATTAAAGAGGGTTGATCAGAGAAGTTAATGAGGCTTAATGATGGCTGTTGAAACGGATTTGTGTTTATTATTATGGTTAATAACGATATTAAGGCAGGAGGTTACTTATTTTGAGCTCATCAACATTAATGACAAGTTGTAAAACCGTCGGGTCGGAAACGTCGAGTCAAACCGTCCGTAACGGACAACTCGAGCTGGTGGAGCATTTGCAAGGCCTAATGACAATTATTGTAATGTCTTTATGTATTATTAGCCTCTTTAATATGGTTAATGAAGATATTGATTGAAATTGACCGGCCTTTATGACAGATTTGAAATCGTCATAAAGTGCGACCAACCTGTCAGTAACGTACAAAGCCATCATGAGAGGATTAATTACCCTTCCTATAAATAGGATATCCCTCATTGTAATCAGGGCAGCAGATATTCGAATAATACACAAGCTTTCACTTTTATTCACCCATTTGTCATCTCCTTCATTGCTCTTGTACGAGACCCATTCTTCATATAATTCTTTTTTAATTAGTTTTAGCTTATCAAATTTTTGCTTAAACAATTTGGCGCCCAGCATGGGGCATCGTGCAAGAGAAATATCATTGAGCATGGCTGGCGATATCCTTTGTTGGCAGAGTTTCATGCGCAGTTGGAGTCGGAAAAGGAGGAAATCCAACGAGAAATGGCAGAACGAATGGCCCATCTCCAGCGAGAAAACGGCCTGCTCCGATCCCAAGTTCCGTCGGCAGTTTCGATCGCATCCAATTCCAGGGGTAGCCGAAGAAACGACCTCATGCCCGTGGTTACGAGGCTTAATTTGGAATCCACTCCGGCGGCGACGGATGCACCCATTATCACCATCGAGCCCATATCTCTCACATTGGGCCTCTCACCTGCCGGGGAGTCACAACCCACCGTCATTTCTCAAATGATACCCCATCCCCAGCATTCCGACTTGTTTTTTCCCGGAATCCTTACGTCCCGGATCAAGGAGGACATGTTTGCAGACAGCCACTCAAAGCCTACCAATGACATCGGACGCATCAGCCCCGACGGAGCCATTCATCCCTCACTACAGAAGCAGAACTCGTGGTGACCCCAGTCCATCCAGTCTCATGCTGAGTAGGGGACGGAATATGTTTGACGAATTGCCACCCGAATTTCAGACACAGCGACAACGTGGACCAGTCACTTCAACAGGTCAGAGCTATGGAGAGCGACATCCAGAGATCATAGTCATTCCGTCACCAACCCGTCCCGAAGTGACCCAAATGGCAAGACCAACGTTTTCGACGCCGGAATTAACTCAGCCAGGTCTGGTCAACCCTATATCGATGATTATGGACCAGCTCCGGCAAATGCAGGACAAAATCAACGGACTGCCCGGAGTACCCCTTCCTTTAGATCGAGCCTCACAGACGTGTTATGCGGATTCGCCCTTCAGCAGACAGATCACGGATTTCGAAATACCCCACAAGTTCGCAGCTCCGTCCATGAAAATGTTCGACAGTACGTCTGATCCGGTGGAGCACGTCGCTCAATACAAACAGCGGATGCTCGCCGTATCGCTCCGACCGGATCAAAGGGAAGCATGCATGTGCCGAGGTTTTGGAGCAACGCTGTCGGGTCCAGCCCTCAAATGGTTTGTCAATTTACCTAACGAGGGCATCGAGTCATTTGCAGAGCTGGTCGATTCGTTCAACCATCAGTTCGCGAGTAGTCGAGTACTTGAGAAGCAGACTAGTGATCTTTATAGAGTCATACAACGACGAGGCGAATCGCTACGAGACTATCTACACCGTTTTAACAAAGAAAAGGTTTCCATTCCACGATGCGACATTCCGACAGCAATTGAGGCATTTCAGAGAGGCTTAGCTGACGACTCAGAATTATATCGGGAGTTAACGAAGTACCCATGCAGGAGCTTCGAGGACGTCCAGGCCAAAACTTTGGCCTTCATCAGGCTTGAGGAAGACCAGCAGACACAACATCGGCAGGATGCATATGACGGAGGGCAGCGCAAATCAGGCACATCCAGAAAGCATGATTACAGAACCGGGAAACCCTATGCCAGAATTGAAGAACGGCTGGTATCGTCAATAGCCAGCTGGCGTGACGACCCAGATCTACCCCCATCCATCACTGACTACTGCTTTAATGTTACTACTCCGGGACTCATTCATTCTTTGGAGAAGCTGGGAGAGAAGGTCAGATGGCCTTGAAAGACTGACAAACCAGCAGGCCGTCGTGACCCAAATAAGCGCTGTGATTTCCACAACGACATCGGGCACAACACGGAAGACTGTGTCACATTGAGATAGGAGGTGGCATATCTACTAAAAAATGGCTATCTGACGGAAATCATGTCTGAACGCGCAAAATCGCTTCTAGGATGGAATGATAAAATGTCACCAAATGAGTCTCGACCCCCTTCACCTTCTGCCCCATGTAAGGTAATCAACTTTATTAATGTTGGATCTGATTTATGTGGGCTAACGTATTCTGCAGCAAAGAGACACGCTCGGGATTATTCCCGAGACAAGTCGTTGCAAGTCTACAGGATCGAGAAACGTCAAGAAGAATGGAGAAATGTGTCAATCACCTTTGACGAGACAAATATTTCTGACCCAGCACAATCTCATCACGATACGTTGGTCATCTCCCTCAGAGTGGCGAATTGCGAAGTCAAACGAGTCCTCATAGACAATGGAAGCACCGCAAATATTACCACCATGAAAATGTTGAAAGAACTGGGAGTCAAGGAGGAGGACGTGACGGGATCCTGGTCAAGCCTAGTCGGATTCAACGGGGAGCCAAGCCGAACTCTAGGTAATATATCTTTACCCGTATATGCCCATGGTTTAAATGTGCAGGTCAAGTTCGATGTGGTCGAAAGCCTGCCAGCCTACAACATGATCTTGGGAACTCCATGGCTGCATCAAATGGGAGCAATTCCGTCAACTTATCATCAAGTAGTCAAGTTCCCAACGCCATGGGGAGTGCAAAGCATCAGGGGAGATCAGAAGTCAGCCAAGTCCTGCTACCAAACAACAATGAGGCCAACTGCAGATCAGACTACTTCCAAGACCGCATAGCAATTAAAGGGCGGCCCTGCTCTGGTGGAAGATGACGCCAAAACACAAGAAGTCGCCATCGACCCCGAATATCCAGAAAGGGTCGTCCGCATCGGGAAAGACATACCAACACATCTCAGAGACGAACTGATAAACTTCCTCAAAGAACACAAAGACGTGTTTGCATGGAGCCACGACGACATGACAGGTATTGATCCTAATATCATAACTCACAGGTTAAACGTCGGCCCATCACACAAACCCGTCAGACAGAGAAGAAGACGCTTCGCCAAAGAAAGGAATGCCATTATAAACCAAGAAGTCGATACGCTGCTTCGGACCGGCAAGGTAAAGGAGGTAAAATATCCTGACTGGTTAGCTAATGTTGTTGTTGTTGTTCAGAAAAAGAAAGGGCATAAGGAGGGCAAACCGATCAAATGGAGAGTCTGTGTGGATTTCACTGATCTAAACAAAGCATGTCCCAAAGACTCATTTCCGATGCCACATATTGACGCATTAGCTGACGCTACGGCTGGGCACGAAATGCTATCCTTCATGGACGCTTTCAGTGGTTATCATCAAATACAGCTGCACCCCGATGACCAAGAAAAAACAGCCTTCATCACGGAGATAGGTACGTATTGTTATGTTGTTATGCCTTTTGGACTAAAAAATGCAGGTGCTACGTTTCAGAGGCTGGTCACTTTGATGTTCAAAGATCTGATGGGGGATACTATGGAAGTTTATATTGACGACATGATCGTCAAATCAAAGAAAAAAGAAG
The DNA here is from genome assembly GCA_945859875.1 of Cuscuta europaea. NCBI lineage: Eukaryota > Viridiplantae > Streptophyta > Magnoliopsida > Solanales > Convolvulaceae > Cuscuta > Cuscuta europaea. The sequence continues at coordinate 10,554,218 of CAMAPE010000015.1, forward strand.
ATCATGTCCATCACCTGACGGAACCTTTCGGAAGACTGAGGAAATACAGTCTGAAGATCAATCCGGCAAAATGTACTTTCGGAGTGACATCAGGAGAGATTTTGGGATATATCGTCAGTGAATGAGGAATAGAGGCAAGCCCGGAGCAAATACAAGCAATTATTGACATTGAATCTCCAAAATCCGTCAAAGATATCCAAAGGTTGACGGGACGAGTTGCGGCTCTGAATCGCTTCATTTCGAAATCGTCAGACATATGCCATTTGTTTTATGACGTTTTGAGAAAGAACAAAAAATTCGCATGGACAGGTCAGCACGAGCAGGCACTTCAGCAATTAAAAGAATACATGATGTCGCCACTGTTGCTTGCAAAACCCAAAGACAACGACGAATTGCAGCTGTATCTAGCCGTTTCAGAACATGCCGTCAGTGCAGTATTGACGAAAGAGGAACATGGGCAGCAAACTCCAGTCTATTATGTAAGTAAATCCCTAAATGGCCCCGAATCCAGGTACGCCCTACTTGAAAAATTAGTTTTGGCTCTAGTCATTGCTTCAATTAAATTGCGCCCTTATTTTGAATCACATACCATTTGTGTTAGAACTAATTATCCCATGAAGTCAATCATGAGGAAACCAGAGTTGACAGGTCGCATGGCTAAATGGTCGATTCAACTTAGAGCTTATGACATAAGATTTGAACCAAGAACAGCCCTGAAATCACAGTCACTTGCAGATTTTGTGGCGGACTTCAGTCCAAAACTCCAAGCTGAGGCAGAGAAGGAAACTTGCACTCTGATTGACGGATTGCCAAAGCAAAAATGGACGCTGCATACTGACGGAGCGTCGAACCAGAATGGTGCAGGCCTGGGCGTAGTCCTGAAGTCACCACAGGGGGACACCATGCTCCAAGCAGTACACTGTGATTTCACTGCTACAAACAATGAAGCGGAATACGAGGCACTAATCGTCGGACTCACATTGGCAAAGGACTTGGGCATCAAAGTCCTAGAGGTAAAATGCGACTCTCTATTGATAACTAATCAAACTAATGATGTTTATGTAGCAAAGGACCCCAAGATGACATCCTACTTGCAAATTGTCCGGGAATTGATCACGTCATTTGATGAGATAACCTTCGAGCAAGTCCCACGTGAAGAAAACACATAAGCTGACGCTCTAGCCGCGGTCGGATCATGTCTGGGGGCAGAAATTAATCGCAACATCCCTTATGTGCACTTGACGAGTCCAGCAATTTACAGATCAGAGATTGTCTCTACCGTTGAAACCTCAACACAAGAAGATTGGACGCAACCGTACATAGCATATTTAAAGCACAATACTCTCCCGGAAGACAAAAAAGAGGCCAAGGCTTTCCTATCTAAGGTAAGTAAATTTCTGCTAATTGATGGCGTTTTATTTAAAAGATCTGTCACAGGTCCGTATCAAAGATGTCTGACATCTCAAGAAACCGTCAAAGTGCTGAAAAACCTTCATGAAGGGGAAGGTGGCAACCACGCGGCTGGGCGAAGTCTGTCTAACAAAGCTCTTAGATTTGGATACTACTGGCCAACCATGAGAGAAGACGCAACCACTTTCACTCAAAGATGCAAGTCTTGTTAGATGCACGGACCAATTCATCATCAACCCTCTGAGTCGCTTCATCCAGTCCTATCGCTATGGCCCTTTATGAAATGGGGGATGGACATCGTAGGGAAATTGCCAGAAGCACCGGGGCAAAGAGTATACATGCTGGCAATGACGGATTATTTTTCAAAATGGGTGGAGGCTGAGCCATTCCGTCAGGTACGAGATGACCAGGTAATTTCTTTTATCAAAAGAAACATACTTTGCAGGTTCGGCGTTCCGTCAGAAATCGTCTGCGACAACAGATCTCAGTTCATAAGCGCTAAGACCAGACGGTTCTGTGAGAGGTACAATATCAAGTTGGAAACGTCGACACCCAGGTACCCGCAATCCAATGGACAGGCTGAATCCAACAACAAGATCATCATTGCCAACTTAAAGAAAAGACTCGAGAAAGCACAAGGCAAATGGGCTGACGAATTGCCCTTGATACTATGGGCGGACAGGACAACTCCAAAAAATGCAACCGGACAGACCCCATTCTCTCTGGTGTATGGCTGCGAAGCGGTAATTCCTGCCGAAATTGAAGTACCTTCTTCAAGATATGGGCTCATGACTGAAGAATTGAACAATGTGGAGTTGACGCATGACTTGGATACCATTGACGAGATCCGTGAACGAGCCAAGATTCGCTTGCAGACGTATCAACAGATGGTTGCAAAAAGCTATAACAAAAATGTCCGAGCGAAGGTGTTCAAGAAGGGAGACTGGGTCTTAAGGAGAGCATTCGGCAACGAAGCGGCTGGTAAGTTTAGTCCTAATTGGGAAGGGCCCTACAAGATCATCGACGTCGTTGGTCAGGGGGCATACCGCTTGGAATCAGTTGATGGTAAACGAATCCCCCGAAGTTGGAATGCGGTACACCTTAAACTTTTCCATTTTTAATTCTGTTATGTCTTATTTATCATCCTAGACGACTTACTGACTTAACCATCGGAGGGTCGTTGGCTCAAAACCAACGGCTGACTTTGACAGTTTGTGACGAATGCAGGGATATCTTAAAGCGTAAGTTTAGACAACTAGAGAAGCGGCCTACGAAGGTTACAAGACGTCAATTAGGCTCGCAACGGACAAACATTTTTTAGACATCAACATGGGAAGGGTTAGGCTGCCCATGAGAAATCATGGATCATAGTCCTAGCAGAGCTCATACAATGCGTTTTGGCCAAAACCTACACACATATATGACAATGCACGTGCAACCAAAACATATATGACATCGCACGTGCATCAAAAAATACAAAACTACACAACGAAACAACATTCTCCAACATAAGGAGATAATTCAAATGACAAACGTAATGCTATTTAAAGTTTTTGCAGGATATGGATCAAGTTCACACAACCCATCTCGCCATCTTCAACGACGGATGATGTTCCCTTCGCCGGATGAAGTGTCGACATCAATATGAAAAATGTTGCAAATTTTTGTCCCTGAGCCGTCAAGGCAATTTTGGAAGAGAGAAGATAACATGTCAGCTTTCAGTTTTCGTGGTTTTAGTTGAAGAGACGGATTCGGTCGAAGGTTAATCCGAAGAAAGACGGAGACGTTTCGTCGACCGAAGTCATCAATATGTCACAACAAGTCGTTGATGAGTCAACAGATGCAAAGAACCAAGAGGTGAAACATAGCTCTTTCAAAATTTCGACAAATTGTCGCTTGATGATTCGACCCATGCATCGTACGCGTCAACTTCTCGAAAGGGGGCAATTGTTAGAGTAAGAATTTGGCGGTTTATGTTTCATTAAAGAGGGTTGATCAGAGAAGTTAATGAGGCTTAATGATGGCTGTTGAAATGGATTTGTGTTTATTATTACGGTTAATAACGATATTAAGGCAGGAGGTTACTTATTTTGAGCTGGCCAACATTAATGACAAGTTGTGAAACCGTCGGGTCGGAAACGTCGAGTCAAACCGTCCGTAACGGACAACTCGAGCTAGTGGAGCATTTGCAAGGCGTAATGACAATTATTGTACCGTCTTTATGTATTATTAGCCTCTTTAATATGGTTAATGAAGATATTGATTGTAATCGACCGGCCTTTATGAGAGATTTGAAATCGTCATAAAGTGCGACCAACCCGTCAGTAACGTACAAAGCCATCATGAGAGCATTAATTACCCTTCCTATAAATAGGATATCCCTCATTGTAATCAGGGCAGCTGATATTCGAATAATACACAAGCTTTCACTTTTATTCACCCATTTGTCATCTCCTTCATTGCTCTTGTACGAGACCCATTCTTCATATAATTTTCTTTTTTAATTAGTTTTAGCTTATCAAATTATTGCTTAAACAGTAAGGTGGTCGGATGTACGCAGTCATACCCCTATACTAAAGCACAGAGAGACTATTTCCGAATGACCCATAGTGAAAGTCGCGTCCAAAATTCTATGGACTGACTGCTACTTCATAACAAAGAGCGCAGACTAAAGTCATTTTGCTTTATTACATCATATTTCATCATATTCTCAAGCAAAGAAGGGAAACAAAAAGAAAAAATAAAAAATACTCCCTGCATCCCATAATTAAATTCCCAGTTGCACTTTTTGGGTCAAACTTTACAAACTTTGACCGTTACATAATTTACATTACTTTATCATACAAAATTATTTATATATCCTTCATTGGAATATATATTATTCAAATATTAATTTATATTAGATTTCATAAGTATAGTTCTTTAGATATTTATGTCAAATGTCTACCTCGAAGATCGTAAAAGTCAAATTGAAAACTTAATTGGGGAACGTAGGGAGTATAATATAATAATGAAAGCTACTTGGATGTCCACATAGGAGGTTAACCAGGGCAGCCAGTTGACTGCCTATTAAATAGATCAGATGTTTTGGGCTTTTTTAATAGTTTCTGGACTTGGTTGACTTGAAAAAAGTACATTGATCGAATTCACTTTTCGTTAAGGGTACATGGATCTATTTGACAGTTTTCCTACACTTTATTGTATTTACTTTTTTTGACGATGTCGTATTCCATGCGTATGCTCCATACAATTTTATCATCTTTGAACTTATCTGCGAACTTTGATCTTTGAACACAATAATATCAACTAAAAGGTATTAAGTCAAATTTTGATCCACCATTTTTCCAATATGTAATTCGGATGATTACTGGAATATTTAATATTTTATTAGTAACATTTTAGAAAAAACCCTCTTTTTATTCTCTTTATTATTATGTATATATAGATGTTTTAAAAGAGTTTAGAAATTGAGAAGTATATTCAACGATTAAGAAGTAGTACGTGGGTCCAGGCCCCCTCAACCCCCTCCCTCTGACTCACCAGGAGTAAAAAAAAGAGTAGTACGTTGGCATGCACTTTGTAGTGGTGTGCACTCAAAATTATAATCAATTCAACAAATATACGTAGTATATTGAAGTAAGGTTCGTATCCACAGGGAAAGAAATATTTTTCTTTTATGTTGTAACTAGTAACAAAGGGGAAATTTCAGTTGTGTTTGATTTTAATTAATTAACACTAAGATGAACGACTTATGTGGTTTACTTTAATAGAGATGAAGACTTGGTTTTGCTTTTATCCACTTAATGAAATGTTCGTCGATCCCGGTTATATCTTTAAATATCTTCCTCTCGATTACTCAATCAAGGAGTCTATCCAGTTCATCGAGGGTAGTTATTAATAACGAGACGCGTTCATTAATAAAACTTACTACCGAGTTAATATAGAACACGTGCCGTATATTAACCCGATAGTAGCAATAAAATAAAGATGAAAATGATTGAGATTGATAACCTCAACAGAAGCGGTTTATTGGTTTAATCAACATAATTAATTCCCCTTGGTTTATTAACCATGAAACACATGCATTAATAATCCAAGTTTACTACCGTGAAACGATCGAACGTTTAACAAGCGTATTCGTCGATCGCTTCTAGTAATAATTGATATATGAAACAAAACTAGTTGATCCTTTAAGTAATGTTCAAAATATTAATATGAAATATGAATAGGAATTAATTAATACTCAAGGAAGAATATTAAAGAAGATGAATCGTACTATAGTTAATATCAAGATGTTAACTAATTGTCATCTTAGTAACACTCCCCAATATTAACATAGAGGAAGAAATAACTATTACTATAACTAATGTCAAGATGTTAACTAATTGTCATCTTAATAACACTCCCCAACATTGATATTGAAATAGTATTTAAAGGAAGAATTCATATTCAAGGAAGAAAATTTAAGAGAATGGCTCACAACTTACAAATTCATTAAGCTTCAAAGTAGCAAAACCAAGATGGAAGAGTTTAGCTCCTCATTTGGAGACTAAACATGATAAAAATATCAAGGAAGTAGTTAACTAAACTGAGCTTAGAAGTGTAGATGAATTGGTATTTTATTGTGAAGGAAAGAGGTGTATTTATAGGATTTTGGGAGATGCATGGTCTGATACCCGACCGGGTATATAGGATACCCGATCGGGTATCTTAGGAAATTTCCCAAAAAGTCACTTTTCTGGGCATACCCGACCGGGTATATCGGCATACCCGATCGGGTATGTGACAAATCTTTTACGAAATCTTGCTCCCACGATCATTTGTCCTCGGATTTGATTTGGACAATCGAATCAAACAAATTATATTCCCGATCGGGTATTACTTATACCCGACTGGGTATAAGAGTATGTTATCCAAATCGAAATCTTTCTTGCCTCCTTGCACTTTCCTTGATCTTTTGAGGTCCAATCTTGATCCCTTGGATGATCTTTGACTTGTTTAGCTCAGAAAAGTCCTAATCTAAACAAATTACAAATAAATATGAAAATAAAGTATTACACCAAAAGTGTGTAATTTCCACAACTAGAACTAATAAAAACTAGTTAAAAATACAAACATACAATCGGAAATTACATGAATATCAACTCCCCCACACTTAGCTTCTTTAATCGTCCTCGAGTAAAATCAAATGTTTAACAATTCCAAGTCCTCAAAAGTTCAACAATCAACCAGAAAAAGAAAAAGACCACCAAGGATAACATATGAGTTTTACATTGAGTGTTTAGCTCAAAGAACAATATCTCCTTGGGTTTCATGGCCTTCTATGCTCGTCTCCTCTTTTCATCTTCAAGAGATTAAATGATGTCCTATAAAAACAAATATATCTCTCATATCTCTCATTTTTCCAAGGAGCCTTTTCAGGTTTTCATCTTAGCATCTCTTTTATTTTTCCACCTTTCTACTCACTCATCATTTTTTGTAAGCCCTTTTTGCTTAGATTGCCCGTTTTTTTGGGTTTTCAACCTAACCAGCATTTCATTTTTTTGTGTACAAAGAGTATAAGAAAATAATGCTTAGTACAAGGTAAAAACAAAAGGGAATTTAACATACCAAATGATGAGTCTTCCTCCCCCACACTTAGATCAAGGCACTATCCCTAGTGCTCGCCTTCACAGCCATAATAGCCTTTTTTGGAGCTTGAAATTCAGAATTGGGGTTTTGGGGTAGAGTTTTGGTTCTTTGTGAAAATAGGGGGGGGGGGAGTTGGATTGGGGGGTATGAGGTTGTAGATGAGAGTGAGGGGAATGTTTTGGTGGTGGTATGAGGGAATTTGGTTGAGTATTAGTGGAGATATGGAAGAGGGAAGGTTCAAAAATGGTGGTTTTTAGGGAGAGAGAGAGTGCGGATTTGGGGATGAGTTTGGGTATGATGGTCCGATTTAGACGTCTGGATTGGGTTTAAAACCCGTTTACCCGATCGGGTGGCCCGACATACCCGATCGGGTATGCTCTTATGTAGTATTGTTCCGGGGTCGGGCCCGATCGAGTAGGAGTGTTATGTGATCGGGTAGAATGCGCCGTGAAAATTCCCAGCCTTTAAAATTTAATTTACCCGACCGGATATATGGGTGTACCCGATCGGGTATGTCGCTGTTTTAGTTTAAAATGCTCCAGGGATCGGTGCCATGGCGTTGGAGCTCTCTCCTCTGTTCTTCCTTGGTGCCATTTTGGTGGATTTGGAGCTTGAAGAATCCGAAATTCGAAATGGGAAGTAGGATTTTTGGACATTTGAGGATTTGGGGGAAAATTGGACTTATGGGTATGGGTGTGTAGAGGAGAGTGAGGGGAGTATTTTGGTGGTGGAATGGAGTGATTTGATGGAGAAATGAGGGAAATGTGGTAGAGAGAAGGTATGAAAATGGAGGTTTGGGACTTTGGGGGAGAGGGGTTCAAATTTTTGGGTTGGGAGTTGAAGAAGATGGAGTGTTTGGGAGTTGTTTGGGGTTAAAACGCTGGTATACCCAATCAGGTATCCTGCTATACCCGATCGGGTATGTGTCTTTTGTGCGGTTTTGAGCTACGTTCTCGATCGGGTTCTTGAGGCAGACGTTTTGGGCTTTTGGTTTTTCAGGTATACCCGATCGAGTAATTGTGTGTACTCGATCGGGTGTTCGAGGCAGTGGCTTGAGGGTTTCGAATTTCCAGCACCACCTGACCGGGTAGGAAGTAGTACCCGATCGGGTATTCTTCTCTTTGCACATTTTGAGCTCTGTACTCGATTGAGTATTCGAGGCAGGCTTATTTTAGTTTCACCTTTTTGTAAATACTCGACCGGGTATGTAATTGTACCCGATCGAGTATGCATGTATTTTTGAAAAAATTTGCTGCTTTGATCGAGTACTGAACTCGGTCCCTCTTTTTTAGCAATACTCGACCGAGTAATAGGTGGTACCCGATCGGGTAAATTCCCAGACTGTCAAAACCTGTATTTTCTTCTCCTCCAAAACATGTGGTTAGTGCCCTCTCTCATTCTTTCAAAACAGAAAATGAAGCTTGAAAGAAAAATAAACAAAAGTCTATGTACCTTGCTTAAGTTGCCTCCCAAGAAGTGCCTTAGTTAACGTCGCGGCATGACGATATCATTGTGTTCAATCTTTAAAATTTTGATCGTGATGATCCATCTTTTTCACATTTTTCACTCGGGCGCATCTTATAGAAAGGCTCAATTTGTCAACCCTTTATTTTGACAATCTTTCCGGGTTCAAATATCCGGATTTCTATTGCTTCATACGGTGAGAGTGAGGGTCTATGATTTTCACTCAGCATGGTAAATGGAAGGGGTTTTGATCCGGGTGGTATAAGAGGGAGTACGAAATGTTTGTGTAACTCCACCGTCATGCCCTGCATATTTATGAACGAAGAGAAATCTAAATGATACTCACAATCGCTGAAGATTTCGTAGAGGTCTTTGTCCTTCTCCACCCTTTGTATTCCCTTAAACACTAAGGAAATGGTGGCATGGTCTCAGGAATGGCCGGTGGTGGAGTTGAGTTTTGAGGTTTCTCCTCCTCGGGTTGAGCTTCCTTCGTAAGCTCCTCTTCTTCTTTCTCCTCGCCAATGTGGTTCACAATGTTTGGCACTTGTTTCAATTGATTCTCCAAGTTCAGTTCTTTGAGCACTGTTTCTTGCGGGTATTGTGACATATCTTGTTACATTTTTGTCACATTGATAGTGAGAGCTCGGATCATGTCTTCAGTGGACATGCTGGAATAAGAACTTGAGTATGGGTTATATGTGTTGGAGAATGAATCATACCTCTCTTGGAAACCAACATCATTACTCTGTCCAAAGTATTCTTCTTGAAGTTTTGGGCAAAAATCCGTAAGATACCTTTGTGACATGCAAATGTTGCAGGCCTTGGCATGTTGAACTTTTGAGCATAAGAGAAACTCCTTTACTAAAAAAGTCAAGCTAGAAATTTGACTCTTTAGCGATGATGTGTTGGTATCCATTTACTCATGTAAGCTCAAAAAATAGAAAAGTTAAAAGCTCTTTATATTTTTTATTTTTATTGAAATAAATTAAAAGAAAAATTATTGCCTTTCCCCGGCAACGACGCCAAATTTGACGTGCACTTTGTCGTGGTGTGCACTCAAAATTATAATCAATACAACAAATATACGTAGTATATTGAAGTAAGGTTTGTATCCACAGAGAAATGAATATTTTTCTTTTATATTGTAACTAGTAACAAAGGGGGGATTTCAGTTGTGTTTGATTTTAATTAATTAACACTAAGATGAACGACTTATGTGGTTTACTTTAATAGAGATGAAGACTTGGTTTTGCTTTTATCCACTTAATGAAATGTTCGTCGATCCCAGTTATATCTTTAACTATCTTCCTCTCAAATACTCAATCGAGGAGTCTATCCAGTTCATCGAGGGTAGTTATTAATAACGTGACGCGTTCATTAATAAAACTTACTACCGAGTTAATATAGAACACACGCCGTATATTAACCCGATAGTAGCAATAAAATAAAGATGAAAATGATTGAGATTGATAACCTCAACACAAGCGGTTTATTGTTTTAATCAACATAATTAATTCCCCTTGGTTTATTAACCATGAAACGCATTCATTAATAACCCAAGTTTACTACCGTGAAACGATCGAACGGTTAACAAGCGTATTCGTCGATCGATTCAAGTAATAATTAATATATGACACAAAACTAGTTGACCCATTAAGTAATGTTCAAAATATTAATATGAAATATGAATAGGAATTAATTAATACTCAAGGAAGAATATTAAAGAAGATGAATCCTACTATAGCTAATATCAAGATGTTAACTAATTGTCATGTTAGTAACATTCCCCAATATTAACATAGAGGAAGAAATATTTATTACTCTAACTAATGTCAAGATGTTAACTAATTGTCATCTTAGTAACACTCCCCAACATTGATATAGAAATAGTATTCAAAGGAAGAATTAATATTCAAGGAAGAAAATTAAAGAGAATAACTCACAACCTACAAATTCATTAAGCTTCAAAGTAGCAAAACCAAGATGGAAGAGTTTAGCTCCTCATTTGGAGACTAAACATGATAAAAATATAAAGAAAATACTTAACTAAACTGAGCTTAGAAGTGTAGATGAATTGGTATTTTATTGTGAAGGAAAAGGGGTGTATTTATAGGCTTTTGGGAGCTGCAGGGTCTGATACCCGACCGGGTATATAGGATACTCGATCAGGTGTCTTAGGAAATTTCCCAGAAAGTCACTTTTCTGGGCATACCCGACCGGGTATGTCGGCATACCCGATCGGGTATGTGATAAATCTTTTACGAAATCTTGCTCCCACGATCACTTGTCCTCGGATTTGATTTGGACAAATGAATCAAGAAAATACTCGATTGGATATTGCTTATACCCGACCGGATATAAGAGTATTTTATCCAAATCGAAATCTTTCTTGCCTCCTTGCACTTTCCTTGATCTTTTGAGGTCCAATCTTGATCCCTTGGATGATCTTTGACCTGTTTAGCTCAGAAAAGTCCAAATCTAAACAAATTACAAATAAATATGAAAATAGAGTATTACACCAAAAGTGTGTAATTTCCACAACTAGAACTAATAAAAACTAGTTTAAAATACAAACAATCGGAAATTACATGAATATCATACGTGGGAACTATGATTGAGAAAAAACGATGGTCACGAAGAATAATAGCTGGCCAAAGGAGAGAAGAATGTCTCACTACCCTTTTGGAACTGATATACCATGCGCATGGTATAAAGGTCTCATCGTTTCACGGTATAATACATGCATAATAACAAATATAAATACTATCCCCCATTTCTTCTCACGGTAATCGGTATAACGGTTTCACCAGGGGCGGCCATAGGGGGTCGGGGGGGGGGGGGGGGGGGGCTCTAGGCCCCAAACAATGAAAAAAAGGCCAAGGATTAGTTTTTTATTATATGTGTGAGTAGGATAAGTTTTCATTCCTAAGCTCATAATTTTCCGGGTGAAATTTTCTGAGCTGCTTCCAGGTGGAGATTTTTGATAAAAACTTATGAACATGATTAGAGGATATATTATAAAGAATTGAGAGATGACGGAGCCACCGCCTAAGGCAATCACGCAACCGCCAGATGGCGGAGGAGGAGTTTGGGGGCGGAAATCATTTGCAGACGTTGTGGCTGACAAATCGAAGTTGCTTACTCAGAAATCTAGGTTCAAAGGCATGCCATCGATCAACTTTTCAGATGGGGATATTATCAAACTGGCCGATAAGAACAAGAGGGCTCTTGTGGGTTATTTTTTTAAAGGTAAACCTAGTCTGGCAATCATTCGAAAATCCTTTGAAATCATTGGTTTCAAAGGAAATTTTCAATTGGGGGCTTTGGATTCGAAACATATTCTGATACACTTTGATATGGAAGAAGATTTTTTAAGATTTTGGAATAGGCAATCATGGGTTGTCCAGGTTTTTTTTATGAGGGTTACTAAATGGACACCGGATTTCAAACCTAATGTTGAATCTCTGGTGGTTCCAATATGGATTTCTATGGAAAGGCTTCCGATTCATTTACAAGATAAAGCTGCTATGTTTGAAATAGCTAGTTTGATTGGTAAGCCATTAAAAATTGACTCAGCCACAGCTAATCTTTCTCGGCCAGCAGTGGCTTGGGTGTGTGTGGAGTTGGATCTAACTAAGGAAATACCTACAAAAATTTGGATAAATTGTAGAAAAATGGATTTTCTCAGTCCATATTTTATGAAAACAAGCCTGCGTATTGTTCTGGATGTCTGCACTTAGGTCATTCCCTAGGGAAGTGTCCTAAGAAACAGATTGTTCGTACCATTGAGAATCATAAGGAAAAATGGATTAAGAAAAAAGACAAGGGCCAAATTGCTAAGTTTACAAGGGAAGAAAAGGGCAAAGACAAGAGTACATTTGATGAAATTGCCAATAAACAATCAACTTCTAAAAGTCCTCAAGAGGAGATTGATTCAGAGGTAGAAACTGATGTTGAAAAGGTGTTCTTAGACTCCATGACTATGCCTGCAGAGGATGACAGGAAGAATATTACAAGTCTGATTGAGAAGGATTTCCCAGGGATTTTGCAGGCAGTTCCTAAGGAAATAAATGACATTCAAAATGATACTCACCTTTATAAGATAACCAGGCTGCATACTGGTAAATTCACAGGAAAGGTCAGGGAATGCTTTTCAGAAGGGGAAGAAGACCAACAAGCTTTTCCTTCCTCTCTCTTGGACAATTGGCCAAAAATATGTGCAGGTGTGGAGTATATAGTCAAAGCCATGGAACAACCTGCAGATCAGGAACAACTTGTCAGTCAGAATGTCCTGGCAGAAAAGGAGCAGACAGAATCTAATACCATTACCCAATCTCAGGCTGTGAAAGAATTCAATCAGGATGAGGATACTGATGCAAATGCATATAGCAATACTGAGGGAGCATTTACCAAAGTCACAAGAAGAAAGCATAAAAAGAAGCAAGTACCAGACATTCAAAATAAGAGAAATAATAGGAGTGTGGCCAGGGGTGCCACACTGGTTAATCTGGAATACTAGGGGTCTAGAATCCTCCAGTTCTAGACTTAATTCCCTAGTTAAGCAATGGAGGGTTCAATTACTTGTTATAGAGCCCATGGTTTCTAGCCACAAAATTGCAAGTTTCAGGCAGACTATGGGTTTTGATAAAGCCATTTGTTCTGTCTGCACTAAGATTTGGCTTTTTTGGGATTCATCTTTCTTCGATGTTTCTAATATTATTTGGGGAGGTCAGTTTGTACATTTCAAAGTTTCAGGTTCTGTCTTTACTGGGTGAGTTACAGGTAGGAGTGGACTCGGGCCAGGCCAACCGGCCCGGAACCGGACCGGTGAACCGGTTGGTTGGCCGGTTCAGGCCACTCGGCCCGGTGGGATGGCGGTTCGGGCTCGGGCCCTTCAAAACGTGAACTGGCCCGACCGGTTCGGGCCCGGGCCGGGCCAAATTATTATTATTATTTTGAATTTTTTTAAGTTTTTGGGTTGGGCTGGGTATTTTGGGCCATTTGAGGTGGTTAGGGTTGGTTTGGGGGTGAGGGGGAGGGTTGGGGGTTAACTAGGAAAAGCCAAAAAAAAAAAGAACCGAGGCCCGGCCCGGCCCGGCCCAGACCCAGACCCAGACCCAGACCCGGGGGTTACCCGGGCCGGTTCCGAGCCTCCCCTTCATGAACCGAGGCCCGGCTGGGCCCAGGCCCGAACCGGAACCGGTCCATCCCTAGTTACAGGTGTGTTGGGATTCATCATCCCGACCTATTACAGTTCAGAAGCCCAAGACTTTACGTAGTACGGAGCCCAATCAGTAAGGCCCATTTTAGTCTATCAGGCCTACTTCGGCCTTTGGACCCATTTCTGCCCATTCAGCCCGCCTAGGCCCAAGAGGCCCGTTTAGGCCTGTTTGGCCCATTAGGGTGGAATGTCTCCTCCCCTCTCCCCTATAAATAGGAGTCTTGCCTCCATAGAAAAAGATCCCTCCTTTTTCCCCACTCTACCTAGCTTGTATCCTCCATTAATGGGAGTTTCAATATTGTATTATGTAATAGGGAGGATAGTATGAATAAAAGGAGAGGGCGTGAATATTAACCTGAAAAGTTCTGTGATTTTCTCCCTTTCCGGGTTTCATGTAAAAATCATTGTTTATATTTTATTATCATCCCATAACAATGAAACCCTCCCGGAAGGGGTGTTGAACTTCCGGGCTGCGGGCTGCGGGGAATGTTCTCAACGCCGTCTGTGGGAAACAGTTCCAAAAGATTCACATTTTCTTGATTTGTACAAAGAATTTGATACGGAAGTGGACTGATTTTCAACAACAACAACAAAAAATTGATTAGGAAGAAGGTAGAAGAAGATGCTGGATTTTCAGGGCCAGTATCCAAATCCGTCGCCGAAATTACACCGCCGTACTACGACAGATGGAGTTCCTGCTACTATCGCGGAACTCACCACCAACGCTGGAGGAGCATCTACCGCTGTGCGCCGCCACTGTAAGCTCATGGGAAGTCCAGATCTGGAATTAGGCAGACCATGGCCGGAACAGCCGTCTGCACCACTGCCATGCTCCACCAAGAGCTCGCTGACCGGTAAAACTCGCCTAACTTTTCCGGTCATCACCATCCATAGCAGCGCCGTCCTCCGCCTCCGTCTCGGTGCGCTCTCCGGCCTCAGCTCCCCCTGGCTTCACGAACCTCGGAGAAGGTCCGCCATTAATGACCGCTGAGAGCTTCAAGGGTAATAATCGTTAACCAGTGCACCCCTGACCCCCGTGTCCTGAAGAAGCTTCGCCGATGATGCCGGAGTCCTAGCTAGCGACCACGCTGGCGGTCTTTGTCGCTCCGCCACTGATGCCGCCTGAGAAAGCTCCATCCTAGCCATCACCAGCTGCTGCTGCGTTGCCGCTACTGCGTTGCCGTTGCTACTTTGCTCACTCCTAAGGCCACCTACGACCAGCTACAGTAGCTGAATAGCAGTTGGGCTACCATAGTGGCCGTAGGGTAGCTGCCAGCAAGAGATGTGAAGGTTGCGTGCGAAGGTTGATTAATTGGGAAAAAAATTCTGAAGGTTGATTAATTGGAGGATGTTGGAAACAAGGAACATAAAATCTGATCTCCATTTTTCCAAAGCCGAGCCTTTTCCAAAGCTAAGTTCACCCTTCTCACACCTTGCTAATTGATTTTAGGTAATATTATTATTGCTAATATTTTTATCACCATTATTTAATAGGGATTGGAATATCCCGAAATTAAATAATATCGGGCAAAACTCGAATGAGTAAAGCTCTAGTGATAATTATCTTCACCGTCATTTAAAGTTAATGACTAGTTGTGGTGGGCCCGTCAGCCCATCCCGATCGACCTTAAATAGCGAGCGAAACGTATCTGAATGGGCTGTGGTAGGATAGTATCATTATTACTACCTGTTATATCACTATTCTTTATTAGGGATAAAAATGTCCTGAACTAAATCATGCGGAGCGAAGCTCTAGTAATGGTTAGTTCAGCCGGGGTGCCACGCCCAATAAACCCGCACGATGAGTCGAGCCGAGGATCACAATAACCCATAGGCCGGTAATCGCGAGCGTTGAAAAAAGAAGAAAGACACGCAGATGGCTATATGTGTATATATATTGTCGGGCCGAGCGGCCCGTTACCATGTTAGTTATGCAGTCAAGGTCACTCGATGCGCCCGAGCAGAAAGGTTATGACGCTCGACATGAGTTCTGAAGACGTTCCAAACCGGCTAAAGAGAAGGGCCGCGAGACGCTCATACTTCCCCGAGAGGCCGAGGGCCAGGAGGAGACCATCGCGGACAATGACCGTAAGACGAACATCTCTACCCCAGAGGCCGAGGGCCAGGAGGAAACCGTCACGGCTGAGAGCCGCGATACGAGCATCTCCACCCCAGGAGCCGATGGCCTAGAGGAGACCGCGACCGAGGGCCATTAGACCATCCTTACATCACGACCGACCACACGGAACGGCGTGTTTACACTTTGAAGACCGGCATCATCCCCGCATTGCGCAGATGAGAGCCGTTGCATGGATACACTTGATCGACCCCTCATGGCCGACGTACGTATATCATGACCGGCCTCTTGGCTCGGCATGCTTTCCATATCTGAAGATCGGCCTCGCCCCGCTCCTCGCGGAAGAGGATCGTTGCTGGTTTCTTTCTGATCGGCCCTCAGGCCGATCCCCTCGCATAGCCACCGACCCCCTGGTATGGTGCCATCAACATATTCAAAGACCCCTCAAAAAAAAGAAAAAAAAATTATTAGAGGGGAACCGGGGAATCCCCAAAGGGGACAAACCCGTTTCCCGCCACAATCGCGGTCGAGCTCAGCTCAGGATCCAATGGACCGAGCTAGGGTAGGTAAGACGAGCGGACGGCGAAACAAAGATTCCCTCCAGCTCAGAAATCGGCCCCCGGCGCCGACATCATCACGTGGCCACCGACCCCCTGGTACGGTACCATTATCATATTTGAAGAGCGCCCTCATCCCCGCTTTTCGCGGATGAGGACCGTTGATTATTCAGATCGGCTCCCAGCGTCGACATCATTACATGGCCACCGACCCCCTGGTACGGTGCCATCATCATATTTTAAGACCGGCCTCGTCCCCGCTCCTCGCGGATGGGGACCGTTGATTTATTCTTTCAGATCGGCTCCTACCGCTGACACCTTTATTTAGCCACCGACCCCCTAGTACGGTGTCATCATCATATTCAAAGACCCATAAAAAAAAGAAATATTAGAGGGCCATTGGGGAATCCCCCAAAGGAGAGAAGGACGTTCCTCACCGACTACGTTGGCTACGCTCGGCTCAAGATCCAAAGGACCAAGCTAAATGAGCGGGTACGACGAGGAGCGGGTGATGGAACGAAGAGATAAAAGAATCCTAAGAAGGATCAAATAAAAGAATCCAGAGAAGGATCACACAAAGAAGAAGAGAAACCCCCAAAAGGGGAAAGAGCCGTTCCTCATCAAATCCGGAGATCTAACTCAAAGCTCAGGATCCAAAGGACCGGGCTAAAGGGCAAGTACGACGAGCAGATAAGGACGACCATCTTATGCAGCACGATCGGCCCCTCAGCGTCAACGTGTCTAGTTCGCGGTCCGGCTCGCCCATCTCTTCCAGGATGGGGACCACTGTCTTATGCAGTACGATCGGCCCCTCAGCGCCGTCTTATCCAGTTCGCGCTCCGGCTTGCCCATCCCTTCCAGGATGGGGACCACCGTCTTATGCACCACGATCGGCCCCTCAACGCCGGCGTGTTTAGCTCACGGTTCGGCTCACCCATCCCTTCCAGGATGGGGACCATCGTCTTATGCAGTACGATCGGCCCCTCAGCGCCATCGTATCTAGCTCACGGTTCGGCTCGCCCATCCCTTCCAGAATGGGGACCACCGTCTTATGCAGTACGATCAGCCTCTCAGCGCCATCGTATCCAGTTCGCGGTCCGGCTCGCCCATCCCTTCCAGGATGGAGACCATCGTCTTATGCAGTACGATCGGCCCCTCAGCGCCATCGTATCATGTTCACGGTCAGGCTCACCCATTCCTTCCGGGATGGGAACCACCGTCTTATGCAGCACGATTGGCTCCTCAGCACCATCGTGTCCAGTTCATGGTCGGCTCGTCCATTCATTCCAGGATGGCGACCACCATCTTATGCAGCACGATCGGCCCCTCAACGCCATTGTGTCCAGTTCATGTTTAGCTCGCCCATCCCTTCCAGGGTGGCGACGACCGTCTTATGCAGCACGATCGGTCCCTCAGCGCCGATGTGTCTAGCTCACGGTTCAGCTCGCCCATCCCTTCCAGGATGGGGACCACCGTCTTATGCAGCACGATCGGCCCCTCACCGCCATCGTGTCCGGATCATGTGTGGCTCGTACATCCCTTCCAGGATGGCGACGGATGTCTTACGCAGCACAATTGGCCCTGCAGTGCTGATCGTGTCCGGATCATATGCGGCTCGTACATCCCTTCCAGGATGGCGACATACATCTTACGCAGCACGATCGGCCATGCAGTGCCGATTGTGTCCATGTGCGGCTCGTACATCCCTTCCAGGATGGCGACGAGCGTCTTACGCAGCACGATCAACCCTACAGTGCCGATCGTGTCCATGTGCAGCTCGTACATCCCTTCCAGGATGGCGACAGACATCTTACGCAGCACGATCATCCCTACAGTGCGGATCGTGTCCATGTGCAGCTCATACATCCCGTCCAGGATGGCGACGGACGTCTTACGCAGCACGATTGGCCCCTCAGCGCCGTCGTGTCTAGTTCACATTCGACGTAAGACCACACCATGGCAACGAACATCTTATGCAGCATGCCCGGCCCCTCAGCGCCGGCGTGCCCAGTTTACCGATGAGATCCATCGCTTTGTATCACATCTTACATGCCCTCTCTCATACATTGCACCCATACATTACATGCATTCATACATTCACGCATCATCTCTCATACATCCATACACACATATACATCACATCAAGTCAGTCTCTGTGCCGTAAGCTTATATTGTGCAGGGACCTCTAAGCTTCTCCATTGGAAAGCTCGAGTCAGAGTCCTCTACTCCCACCTGATACATTGAGAGGGAGAGTGTCCGGGGAAGAGCATCCCTTGCCTGACCCCGTCGGGAGGGGAGTGCCTTACCGGTAGGGTATATTCGGAGGGACAGACACCCACTCATATATTATGGTTATTCGAAGACACAGTTTCCAGCAAGATAGAGGAAGGGCACATGCAAGAGTATATTTTCTCGAGCAGATTCGCACGCTCACTACTCAAGAAACTGGGGGACTTGTGTTGGGATATATCATCCAGGTCTATTACTGTTCAGGAGCCCAAGACTTTACGTAGTACGGAGCCCAATTAGTAAGGCCCATTTTAGCCTTTCAGGCCTACTTCGGCCTTTGGACCCATTTCTGCCCATTCGGCCCGCCTAGGCCCAAGAGGGTCGTTTAGGCCCGTTTGGCCCATTAGAGTGGAATGTCTCCTCCCCTCTCCCCTATAAATAGGAGCCTTGCCTCCATAGAAAAGGATCCCTCCTTTCCCCCCCCCCCCCCCCACTCTCTAGCTAGCTTGTATCCTCCATTAATGGGAGCTTCAATATTGTATTATGTAATAGGGAGGAGAGTATGAATAAAATGAGAGGGTTTGGACATTAGCCTAAAAAGTCCCGTGGTTTTCTCCATTTCCGGGTTTCCACGTAAAAATCATTGTTTATATTTTATTATCACCTCATAGCCATGAAACCCTCCCGGAAGGGGTGTTGAACTTCCGGGCTGCGGTGAATAAACCTCAACAAGGTGTGTATGACAGACATACTTACAACAATAGAAGATATCTATGGGATGGACTTAAAAATATTTCTGTAGGAATTAAAGAACCTTGGGTGATTCGGGGGACTTTAATGTTATAGCCTCTTATAGTGAACATAAAGGAATTGCACTACCTTTTTTGCATGGGATTGATGAGTTTACTGAGTGCATAGCAGCCTGCAATTTGAATGATTTGCCATATTCAGGTCCCAAATTTACCTGGACAGGAATCAGATCAAATGGGAGAGTGTGGAGGAGGTTAGATAGGGTGCTTTTTAACAAGGAATTCTTGGACAGATTTGAAAAAACTCAGATATTAGTCTTGCAAAAATCACCTTCTGATCATAGCCCTATCATGGTTCAAGCTTCTAATAATGGTTTTTCAGATCCAATGAGTTTTAAGTTCCAGAATATGTGGATAAATCATGCTTCTTTTATGCAAACTGTGGAACAAAGTTAAAATTCTAGGGGTACTCAATGAGGTATGAGGGGTTTGATTCTGAAGCTACAAAGCCTTAAAAAAGCACTGAAGGTCTGGAATAAGGAAAAATTTGGTGATATCTTTGAAGATAATAAGAAATGTGAGAATGAGGTGTTAGAAGCAGAAATTGCTTATGAGGAACATCGAGGTGAACATCAAAGAGAAGACTGGTTTTACAAGAAAGGGCTTCTGACTCAAAAATATAAATTGGAGAAGAAGTTTTGGAAGCAGAAGGCTCATATTCATTGGCTCAAGGAAGGGGATAGTAACACCAAGTTTTTTTATTCTTTTGTTTAAATTAGAAGGGGAAAGCAAACTCTTACCACCATAAAAAACATGGCAGGGCAGGAGGTTACCACCCCTTCTCAAATATGAGAAGTTGCAGTGGATTTTTTCAATGACCTGTACATAGAAGAGCAAACTGAGTGTAATGATATTCTACAATATATACCTCAACTTATCAATCAAGAAGACAATACTAAGCTAACAGCTTTACCTGATTTGGAAGAGGTTAAATTGGCAGTTTGGAGTTGAATCAAAATAGTTCTCCAGGCCGAGATGGTTTCCATGGAAAGTTTTTAGGAAGTGTTGGCATATTGTGAATTTGGAGGTTTTAAGGGTAGTCCAGGAGTTTTTTCAAGGGGATACCTATTCCTAAAGGAATGGCTAGTGCCTTACTAGTCCTCATTCCTAAGTTTGACAGGCCATCTACTTTCAGCGATTTCAGGCCCATTTGTCTATCAAACTTCATTAATAAGGTGTGTACTAAAGTGTTGGCTTCAAGACTAAAGAAATATCTACCTAGAATTATTTCTCAAGAGCAAGTTGGGTTTATGGCTAATAGAGATTCAGCTTATCACCATCTACCGGCTCAAGAAATGGTACATTGCTTAGATAAAAAGATAAGGGGCATCGATTTGATTGTGAAACTGGACATGGCAAAGGCTTTTGATAGAGTTTCATGGCAATTTCTATCAGGAATTTTATTGAAATTTGGCTTTTCTGGCCATTTTGTTAAGCTTGTTTTAAACAATCTAAAAGCTTCTTATTTTTCTGTTTTGGTTAATGATTCCCCACAAGGTTTCTTTAAGCCTTCCAGAGGGGTCAAGTAAGGAGACCCTCTATCACTTTTCTTATTTATAATAGCATTTGAAGCTTTTTCTAGGAGTTTAAATTGGCTGATGGAGCATGGCAATATTAAACCATACTGGATGGGGACTATGGGCAGGGCTATTTCTCATTTGGGCCTTGCAGATGATCTATTAGTCTTTATTAATGGTGAATCTAGATCTCTTTTGAGATTTAAAGAGTTTTTAAATTCTTACCTGAAAGCATCTGGGCAGGCCATCAATTTCTCTAAGAGCTCTTTCATATGTGGAAAATCTTCACTTGCAAGAGAGAACAAGGTTAAGGAGCTGCTAGGAATGAAGTTGACTTCCTTACCTATTAAATACCTAGGGGTTAATTTTCATAAAAGGATCAACAAGTTTGAATATTGTAGTAATATTATCAGCCAATTTGAGAAGAAACTTTCTCCATGGAGGCAGAAGAATCTTTCTCAGGGTGGGAGACTTATTCTTATAAAGCATGTTTTGAACTCTATTCCTTTACATATTTTGGCAGCTGATACACTGCCAAAAAAGGTGATTAAAGTTCTAAACTGTAAGATGTCCGCCTTTTTCTGGGTTCCTCAAATGACAAGGATAAGTATCATTGGTTGAAATGGCCCAAATTATGTTGTCCTACAATGGAAGGTGGACTGGGAATTAGGTCTTTGACAGATATAGATAAAGCTTTTACTCTAAAGCTTTGGTGGAAGTGGAATACAAGAGACTCTTTGTGGGTTAAAATTATGAGAATGAGGTATGATAGAAATGGTAGCATGATACCTAAATTAGCAGACTCACCAATTTGGAAGAGGATATGTTCAGTGAATTAACATGGACTTGAGCTCAGCACCATGGAACCTTCTGGCAGACTTACCTGGAATGAAGAAGTTGATGGTGAGTTTTCTCTCAGAACAGCTTATGAGGAGGTTAGAGAATTGTCTTTTAACAATATCATTTGGTAAAATATTTGGGGAACTAAACTTGAGCTCAGAGTTAAATTACTGTAGTGGAAGATTTTCAAAGGTATTCTACCTATCTCTGATAATCTCTGTAGATTTAAACAGGTTTTGAATCCTTCTAGATGCCCTCTTTGCAAACAACATAGTGACTCAATGTAACATTTGTTTTATCAATGTTCAATAGTTAAGGAGGTTTGGCACTATTTTTTGAGCATCTTCAACATCTATCATTATTCTGGAATGGATTTCAGTCGTTATTGGTGTTGGAAATTTGGAAATACCAAAAATAATTTGGAGAATATTATAAAGCAAGACATTCCGGGAATTATTTGTTGGATAGTTTGGAAAAAATATGTGAATGTCATTTGGAGAGATGGAGGGACTATCATCAGTTCTAGCAATATAATTGTTCAGGTGAAGCTTTACACGCAAAATTGGGTAGCTAGCCTGTCGATTCCAAAAGTTCGATATATTGAAAAGGTCTTGTTTGATGAAAGTTTAATCTCAAAAACCTTTAAGCTCAAAGGTTTCATTCTGGCAGTAATCAGATGCATTAGGCCTACTATGAAATGGAAGATTAACGTTGATGCGAGTTACTTAGTTGAGAAGGCTGTGGGAGGAGCAGTCGTGCGAGATCAGAAAGGTGGATTTGTTGTTGCGGCGTCCTTTCCTCTTCATGCTCAGTCTCCTCTGGAGTCTGAGATTCGAGTCATCATTTATGCTGTCTGGTGGGCTGTGGAAGAGGGATACGAAGGGTTTCAGGGGGAGACTGATTGTAGTTTGGCGTTAGAGTATTTTAATGGTAAGAATGGGAGAAGATGGATAGATGCGATTCAGGAAACCGCACATATCATCTCCAGACATGGTGTGAGGTTGGGTCATACTAAGCGAGAAGGCTACTGGGTGCACATCACCTGGCCCAAGCTCAAATGAACAGGCCCAATTTTTTTACACATTCGGCTCAGCTACCTCTTTTAGCGAGATGGGCTTATTGGATAGACTTTTTTTTGCATTCCTTCTATTAGAATGTAATTTGTTTGATTTCTTTTCATTTAATTGGGTTTGGTATGGTCCCCCCGTGATTTGTACTTTCTTCTCATTTACGTAATAAAATCTGGTAAATGGCCCCTGACATTTACCCCACTGATTTTGGTGGTTTGCCTTCCAGGGTAAAAAAAAACTTATGAACATGTTCTCTATGAAGTGTAGATTATGTCTAAAAAGATTCGGTTTAAAATTCAATCTATAACTCAATTAAATAAATTAATGAAAAATATTGCGTTTTTTTTGCATATTTTGGACATAATCTAAACTTGATGAAAAACATGATCATAAACTTTGATTCAACAAAATAATAATTTCTTTTCACTGTTTAAAGTAGTTTTTATTCCGAATATAGACTAGGAAAAATTTCATTTTCAATAATAGTCCCTACATGAACATTAAAATCGTTTGTAAACCCTAAGCCCTAAATACTACACTCAACATATGTTGTATCTTATTTCTTAGATATATACTTCCTCCATCACACTAATAATATCTCTTTTTTTTCATTTTAATTTGTCCTATTATCTTCCAATAAAACGTTGCCCTATTGTGATTTTCCCTCATCAAATTTGAAAAAAAATTGTGTAGTTCCAAATTGTTCTTACTTTTTTTATTTTTAGTTTGTCAATTAAAAATCAATCATATAGATTCACTTTTCATAATAACCGCACATCTTCAATTCTCATGTACCTAACTTACGGAATAGCAAGTTATGGAGGTAGTATATAATTGTATAAAGTAAATATTTTCTAAAGTGTAAAACTGTTATTTGAAAAGATATCACATATATTGATATCAATAAAATAGAAGTTTAAAACTGTTATAAACGTTAATCTTTTGGTGCACCGGTACACACCTTTTCTTATCCAATCACATTTTAGTATTGTGCTACTAAATATGATTAATGACTTGTAGTGAGGATTGAGTTATTAGCCTAAATATGATTGAATTGTTTCTTAAATTTCTAAATAGGACTCTGTATATTTTTATTTTTTAAATAGTACTTTTATATAATATTTGTCCTTCCTAATATAAATAAGGTTTAAATATTTTTTTAGTCTCTGCAAATATAGTATCCCTGCAAAATTATTTTTTTCTTTCATTTCTAAAATGTATGTTAGTTTTTCTTTTAGTCTATCGCTGATGATAATAATGGAATTTAATACGTATTTTAAACATGTGAGTAATTAGTTTTTATTTTTTTAACTCTCATATTTTCCTCAAGAAATTTATAGGGATGATTTTTTTAGTGATATACTAAAAACAAAATAATGCATAATACAAGGATGAAAAACATAAAAAAAAATTGCAAGGACTTAAATCATATTTAAACATGTAAACAATTCCCCCAAGTTCCCTATGCTGGTGATCCGGATCCGCGGCGTCGGCGTCAGTGTAGGCCAAATCTTTAGCGGTAGAGGCCGCATCTTTAACGTCGGTGGCCGACGTGGCCAGATCTGGTTAGATGTACGTGCCGATGGTGGTTCATGGGAAGATGTGCAATGTCGGTGGTCAGATCGGTGACGCCCAGATCTGACCAGATGTACTGAGGCGGCGGCTAGATGTGTAGCGCCGGCTGCCGGCGGTCAACAGCGATCTTCGGCTGTATGAAATTTTGTCAAGCTTCAAGGGGTACTTTCGTACTCCTGTCCAACTACAAATAATAATTCCTATTTAGAATACTTTTAAACTTTGCACATTGACAATTAAATATTTATTTATTCCTATTTAAATAAATCTCCTTTGACGATTTTGTTCAGTTTAACCTTTTTTTCTAATCTGGTGAAGGATCTAAATGCAAAAATGGCAAATTATTATGTTTAGTTAATGAGGATATTAGGTGGCATAAGATTAAGATATAATGGGATGAGTGATTAAAAAGGATGATAAGTGATTAAAAAGAATGTGTACCAAAACACGCAAAATTAAGGAGTGCACCGTAGAAGCACCCAAATTATAATTAATGTTTAGAACAAACTAGAAAGGAAAAATATAAATAATTTGAAAACATGGAATATGTAAAGGACGACAAACATGATGACTCTGATGTTTCTATTTGCTTCTACTCTTCAGTTATGCTACAAGAATCAGACCGGGAAGCGACCCACGTACGTGAATGACGGAGTCACGGGTTAGCCCAAACCCGACAAGCGAACCCGGTCAACGCCAACAAAACCCGGTCAACATTTATAGTTTAGTATATTACAGAGTAGTAAATACTCGATCCGTCCCTATATAAAAGTATCCATTCGTTTTCCACACATTTTAAGAAAGTGGGTTTGGTTGGCATTGTTTGGCACTGTTTGGACACTGTTTGGCACTGCTTGGCACTGTTTTGCACTGTTTTGTTTGCCAAAAAAGGAAAGGGAACTTTTATTTAAGGACGGCCCGAAAAGGAAACAAATGCTTTTATTTAGGGACGGAGGGAGTACTACTCCCTCCGTCCCTTAAGACTTTGCCAAGTTTGACCGGCACGGGGATTAATAAAGTAAAAACTGTGTGGTTGATATTTGTGTAGAGGAGAGAGACTTAACTGGAACCACAAATAAAAAAAAATGGAACCACAAATTCTTTACTTAAAAGAGAAAGTGACAAAGTTAGTAGGACATGCAAAAAAGGAAAGTTGACAAAGTTTTAAAGGATAGAGCGAGTAGTATATAGCAATGTATAAAATTAAAAATGTCATTTGATATTATCAAATAACTCTAAAAATAGGTTGCATTGAAACACACTCCCACAATATTCCAAAATATAAATTTAGCCCTAGATATATCAATAATGTTATTTGATGTTTTTAAATACATGCATAAATACTTTCGAAAGCGGTTGTGCATTTTTTTCTCAATGTGATCGAGACTTTGGCCGCTTCGCTACTAGAGAGCTTAGCCTTGGCTATACCCTTCACTATTCCTGTAACTCTATGCTAACGTTTGGAGCAACATAGAAGTGGTCTTCTCCCTAGCTTTCATCTTGGGTTTGTCTTTCCGGAAGGCGGTTTGCGTCGCTTCTTGTCCGGTGAATGGTTTGGAACGATAGTGGGAGGGCGGTCGTTACCACACTCTTCCTCTCCATGGTCTGCTTCTCTATAATTGATGTTTTTGGATGTGCTGCTATGGATTGAATCAAGAGATCTGTGATTGCTTCGATTGGAAAATCACCTGGAAATTTCTGGATCGAGTTGTGAGCAAGGGAGAACATAGATCGGCGGGCCGCCCCCTCCTGAACCGTGAGCCTGGAGCGACCGAGGTGCTAGGGTTTGGAAGACGGTACTTCAAGATTGCCTACGGGAAGGAGTTTGAAGTATTTGTCAATTATTTTATTTTTTATGGCCCTACCCTACTTTCTCGTTAAGTTTCTTTATGTTGCTCTATTTTTTTGATATCTTTAGTTTTGGTTCTACAATTACGATTGAGAATTCTGCTAGATGTTATGTCGTTAGAAGGATCTATATGACCAGTGATTGTTGTGTCACACCCGCTTGGTGGTTAGCGATTCGTATTGCTCTTTCCCGTGTGATCATTTTTTAGTTTAGGCGTAGGGTTGATAGTGCTAGTTGGTTACAGATAGTTGTTGTCAGTGTTGATCATTTTGAATTTGTTCTAACGATCCGAATCCTAATGATATTAATATAAACGATTTTTCCTTTCAAAAAAATACATGCATAAAAATATTACACTTTTTATGCATATAGTATAAATATTCAAATATGTTATACTTTTTTCAATAAAAATATGAACATTACTACACTTATTACAAATTTATAGAAATTTCATATAAGTATTTTGATTTATAGTGTGAAATTAATTACTACTTGAAAAGATTTGATAGCTTAAAATTGAATGCTAAAAAAAATATAATGAAGGAGCTCTTATATTCAACTTTCACAAGTGGTGCAGCAGAAAATGGTTGCTTATTCCAATGATAGAATCAGGGTTGATTCCCACTAAACCCATGATTTTCATTTTGTTTGGTTGTTAAAGAAATTCCAGGTTTTCGGGTGTATGGGCTGTCGCGGGTCTGTCCCGATCAGAACGGGTTAATGGTTAAATCTGATTTTACCTACATTAACGACTATACATACAACCGGATCAGGTTAGGTGTCGGGTCGCCAGTTTCCGGGTTAACCCATCCGGTCCAATCCGGTTCTGATAACATAGCTCTTCGGTAGTGGTTTATGAGACCATGAAAGGTGTATAACAATAAAAGTTGATTTGATGCGCGAAACCTCCTTCCCATAAACAAATGATATAATTACACATTTATAACTAAAATAAAGATTGCTTATAAAAATGTGATTAGAGTAGTAATGAAGTCATGTAAGATGTAACACATGTTCAATTATTAAACATAAGTTACCATTACACTACATTGTATTAACTAAGTTTTCTTTTAATATTTTTTGAAAAAAGAAACCGAACAAATTGTGTGAATTATCACCTTGTGATTAATTTGACAAATACATCAAACTCTCTTGTGCAATGTTAATAATGCATATAACATCTGAAACAATGCACATAAAATCTGAAATAAAAGCTTTGGTGACCTGTTTTTCGGCTTATCAGGTTTATCGGTCAACTTTTTCACCAAATATGTAACTTTTGATTTCGTGCCCTGAATTGTTAAATAATAAGAAAAAATAAGATTTGAGTTACTTTTCTAGCTGTATTAGTTGAAGTTACTGTAGAGGATCATTTCGACCGTTTTTCATATGATTGTTTCTTAATTTTGTTAATAAAATATATTTTTAATATAATTTTTTCATAAATCGGCTCAATCAAACAATCCAGTCACTTCAACCAGAACTTCATAAATTTCAACAAAATCAGCCAATACAACCGATTTGGGTATTACCAAACAAACTCTAAATATTTTAATGAGAGGCTGAGAGCTGAAAGCTTTGTTTTGGAAGACTAAGTCTATGTTTGGCACAAAGTGTTGAAACTGGAGACTAATGCCTGAATTAGATGTTTTTGTCTGAATTAGTTACTATTGTTTGGAGCTAAACTTTGAAGTGATGAATCTGAACTCATAGTTGAATGAAATAAACCCGTTTGGTAAAAAGAGCAGAAGTAATAGATGGATAACATAAAATTACATTAAAGGGTTATACAATTAATTAATACGAAGTAGAACAAATTTTTATTTTAATGAATTAGATATTTTAATTAATATAAAAACATGTCTATGTATGCATGTATATATTATATACGTACTATGTACAAAAACTTATAAACCCTGTTTGCTACGTACTAAAACTGTCCAATTAATAACACAATCTTTACAAAATGTGAGATGGTGGTAGAAGAAACAAGTTACAAGATATGATGCCATTGATGGCGGACCCGGAGAAGAGCTAATAAGAAAGCTGTGCAATTGATTCCGGCGAGAATCGAGGGAGGATTAGGAGTAATAAGCCTCGAGAGCCTGAAGAAGAACATTGGCTTTTGGGAACTCAAGAAGTGAGGGATGATGTATGAGCTACAGAGTAACAAGAAGAAGATGAAGTTGTTGCTTCTCCTTGATTTGATTGCAATTAACTTAAAAGGCGAAATTGATTGAATAATTGTATTGTATTATACTCGGCTTTCTTTTCTGTCAAAATGACAAAAAGAAGAACGAGATGGAAGAAGATGAAGGTGTTGCTTCTTCTTCGTTTGGTTTGTTTTTAATTTCTTTCCAAAATGGATGAAAGCTAACGGGTAAGATTGAACTGAAAAACAGTTCGAGGGATATTCATGGAACTACAACGTTTGGATGAGTAATGTTACTTGATAGAGTATATAGACTCGGACCTCCGAGTCTCACTACTATTGGGCCTGGACAGTGACCCACACACGCTTATCGAATGTCTTTTGTATTATTTTACTGTTCATATATCATCTGTATGTACTAGATTAGTCTTTTATGTAGTTGGACCTATCGAGCCCATATTAGCGGCCCGACCCATTATTTCTCTATTTATTCTCCTCTTGGAGTCACTTGTAAATCCTAGAACACAATTCCTAACATTTAGAACATACTATTCATTCTTCTTCTTTCCTCTCTTTAGCTCAATCTCTCCCTAATTATATATATTTGGATCCTAATAATCCATCAATGGTGCTTTCATTGAGAGATTAGAGCAAAATCAAGTGAGATTCCCTCCCAAAATATCAAAAATTCATCTCAAATTCAAAAAATCTTGAAAAAATCATTCTGGAAGATTCAAGAACACAAAAAAATCAGATCTGGAATTGGCAGAATCCGGCCTCTGCCCAGCTTCCGGAAAGTGAGGAAGAAGGACGTTGAGGGCTCGTAGATCCATTACTCCAGGCTTCCGGCAACTTCATCTACTATCTGCTCATGACTGGAACGAGGACTTGGGAGTGATGCACAGCGAGCGACCCCAAGCACGAGCGACCCCAAGCACGAGTTCTGCCGCCCCCCATGGTAGCGCCGCTCGCCCAGCTTCGGTCGCTAGCTCCGGTCACCATCTTCCCAGTAATTTCTCCGGTTGTTAAGCTCAAAACCACGAATATCCGCCATTAATGGCGGTTCAAAGCTTGGGGAAGGATGAACGGCCCTCAAACCCGAGGCCAACGCCGCGACCAGACGCCGTTTGCGCTCCGATGCACTATCCATCTTCCAGCAGTGCCGATCGATCGCCACCTGTTGCCGCGTTGTGACTGACCCTACTGCCACCGTCCTCCATAGCCGTTGCAACATGTCCTAGAGAGTGTGGGCTTTGTTGATGAAGTAGGCAGCAGTAACCGGATGACTACTCTCCTGTGTCTTTGTCGTAGGCAGCATCCACTTGCCATACATGAGAGCTGTTAGGAGCGAAGACTAGCGTTAGGGATGAATCTGCTCCAAAGAAGTCAAACTTCTATCATCAGCTGGAACTCTTTGAGAGGCTAGGGCGGCTCCAATATTGGTGGGATGTCCAATATGGAATAAAGGCCCCATTTCTTCATCAGCCCACAGTTCAGCCCAATTCAAAGCTAAGTGTTCCAAAATTCCTTCCATTTATTAATTTCCAGCAATAAATTTGATAAGATGATTTACAAAAAAAACATAAATGAAACATTTTAATAATATAGCATCAAACTTCAATCTCAATGGGCGAATCATCCGTGAAAAGACCCATAAATAGCGTCTAGCGGATCCCAGCTACGAACTTAAGTGACAAGTTGAGCTAGATTATTAATTTACTATCATTATTTTTTTAAATAGTGTGCATTTTTTGACATTGAAAAAACGGACTTATGAATTCCGAGCACTCACGTACACCGGGCGAACACAATCACTCGCGCCACCGGGTAACGTCAAACGAGTGTGGATAGTAAGCTCCCAATCCAAATGTTATCAAATGCATACTTTAGTTTCTATGTTTTGTACTTCCTCCGTCCCAATTTACTTAGCCAAACATGACTTTTCAAATCAACAGCGTCTAACTTTGACCAATTATATGTTTATATAGAGAAAGTATTGATAATTTGAAAAGGATATGAAAATGTTCTTTGTTAAAAAACACTATTATAAAAGTATAAAATTATTAAATTTTGCATAAATATATTAGCTTAAATAATTGGTCAAAGTTAGAGGCCGTTGACTTGAAAAATCAAGTTTGGCTAATTAAATTGGGACGGAGGTTGTATGAGTTATGTGTGCCTCTAGCTATCGGAAATGAACTGCAATCCCTCAGCGGTAGGTTCAGTCCTTTATGCGTGTCACGCTCCAATTAAGCATAGAAACTAGCTTGAGCTGATGCTTGGAAATTTGAGCCAACTTAATTTAGACCCAAATCCAATAGCAAATTATAAGCTCAAGAAATAACAATTTTATTTGAATGCATAGGTGCAACTATATGATAACATCATATCGGCCACTTAGCCGTCTCTCATGGTCATCTTTATTTGATGGCTTGGACTTCTTATAGACCTCTCGGTCACACGTCTCGGTCACTTTATTTGATGACCCAGACATCATATTATGGACGATCACTCGACCTATCTCTTAGTCATCTTTATTTGATAACTAGGATTACTTATCATGCGGAGCTACGCACATACGAGGACCGATCTTGGCCATCCCCTTAGCAGATGATGACGGTTGCAGTTCCACGCCCAGGCCGAAGGGTTCACCCCTTTTGCTTCATTTTGGGAGCATCTGGTGTACTCTTTTTCCCTCATTAGAATTTTTTCCCACAGGATTTTTTCCTAGTGGGGTTTTTAACGGGGCATCTCCCCAACGTGGACAAAAGATGTCGACCCTCGGTCCCTATTGAAGACATCACGATACATGCACTACTCTACTCCTAGGGATGGACCCGGGCCGGGCCCGAGCGGGCTTTTTTTCAAGATTGTTGGGCTCGGAACCGGCCCGGGTTGATACCGGGTCCGGGCCTAACCGGGCCGGGCCCGGGTCTATGTAATATTTTTTTTTTGTTTTTCTTTCTAATTATCGTCCGACCCCCCCCCCCCCCCCCCCCTCACCCCCACCCCTCAAACCTCTCCAAAACACCCAGTCCTACCCAAGGAAAAGAAAAAAATTGAAAAAAAAAGAACCGGGCTAAAAGAGGGTCGGTTCAACTAAAAGAGGACCGAGCCCGACCAGCCAGGCCCGCCCACATGGGCTAAAAGCCCGGAACCGGCCATCCGGTCCCGGTCCGGTCCGGATTTTTTTCACGAAGTTTACTCACCAGACAACGACAGATCAACACATAGTTCTACTCCCTTTCGCCTCGAGTACTCTCGACTCAGGGAGTGGGGGACTCCTGATAGAGTATATAGACTCGGACCCTCGAGTCTCACTACTATTGGGCTTGGACAGCGGCCCACACACGCTTATCGAATGTCTTTTGTATTATTGTACTGTTCATATATCATCTGTATGTACTAGATTAGTCTTTTATGTAGTTGGACCTATCGGGCCCATATTAGCGACTCAACCCATTATTTCTCTATTTATACTCCTCTTGGAGTCACTTGTAAACCCTAGAACACAATTCCTAACATTTAGAACATACTGTTCATTCTTCTTCTTCCCTCTCTTTAGCTCAATCTCTCCCTAGTTATATATGCTTGGATCCTAATAATCCATCATTACTATTCAGCCCTCGTATTTCAGATCTAGCCTAGTTAAAGCTCTTCTAAGTTCTACCAAAAGGGACTACATTCAAAATAGTTGACTGGATTTAATATATTTCAGCTCATTTTGAACTAACGTAGCCTAAATATCCTTGAACTTTTTCATTTTAGACCAAGCAAAGAGAAAAAAGAAATTTACAGGCATACAGTCGGTCAATCACAAGAAACTTAAATTTTGTGTAATCTCGGGTTGATTATTATTATTATCATTAATTTCTCTTGTCTCGTCCATATACTATTCTGCCTTTTTCTACAAACATTAAAAATATATCATACACGATAAACTGGTTACACCAATGAAATGCACAACAAACCCGGAAACCATTGGAATTACTCAGCCTAAAAGCATACCCCATATCGGGCACCTGAGCAAATTCACAATTATAACAATACACATCTCTATATGATAATGAAGAGATACAATGATACTAGTGTTGGGAACATACTATTCACGCTTTTTTAGTTTCAATATTGATTCCACATCACCGCTGTAGGGGGCAACATGGAATGCATATTGCTGCAAAAGGGAAAAGAAAACCATCTCGCCACAAATTAAGACATTTTGAATGGCTTCCTGAATATGCTCAACGTCCAGCCAGAAGTGCTGTGATTTTATTATGCCCATTGCAACCAGAATGTCAAGCAAGATTCCCTAGAAATATGGCAAAGGAATATTAATAAGTGTAACTAGTAAAGAGAAAGCATGCGCAAAATTCATGTAGTCATTATATTCAGGGAGGGGGTTAGTATCAAGGCTCTGAGGTTCAATTCTAAAAAGTCAAGCCATAGGAGTAGAATTAAGTGCTTGATGTGGGATTTATGCCTTGGCATTAATAACGGAAAGGCTTCAGACTACCGACCTGCCAAAAGGAGAAGAAAACTATGCCCTTGATGCAGAGGAACTTGGAAATAGGTTTTTGTGGTTGAAGTTCCTTTGAGAAAAGATGATAGAAAGCAAGCAGCGAATACATTGCGACGTAAAAGGAAATGTTGAGAATTATCGTGAACGTCCAACGCAGCCAACTTGGGTAGAACCCTAGGATCTGTAACGTTATCATCAAGATGGAACTGACGGGGCGGATGATAATAAACTGCCATGTCCAGTACTTTAGAAGCCTCAATGTATTGTGGTCGAAATGAGTAATTCTAGGCTGCAATTTTCCAAAAACATAAAACCAAGAAAACAAGGAACATTCTCTTAGGTATCACTAAGTAACAACCAAATGTAGGACAAAAATGTTAAGAACCGTCATATTAGCCTCAAAATATTGATCAACAATAACAACCACATCCAAGCCTTAATCCAAGCCTCAAAATATTGATAAAAGAATAAATTTAAGAGTTTCTAGTAGATTTATGCAACCAATATTTTTTTTTTTAAATGGAGAGGTTTTTGAGTTAGACATGGACTAAAAACAAGATGGTGCATACTACAGAGATGAAAAACAAAAAATTACTTTGCACGGACCTAAAATTAAGTGTGTCATATTTGCATGGACTAAAAACGTATTTAAGCCTATTAACAATGAGCAATTATCAATACAGTTACCTGTTGGGTAACGACATCAGTGACATTTTTTGTTTATGGCAACAATAATAAAATCTAAAATCTATGGGAAAGGAAAAGCGATTTTTGGGTAACTACAGCAGTGACATTTATTGTTGAAAAAGTAAAACTTAACATTTTTCCCAATGGATATTTAACGGAGTAACTTTTAAATAAAAAAGCTCAGAAAACAAACCAATTTAATAACTACCCCATTGATATTACAGGGAAAAAACACAATCAAACCTGAAATAAAATCATTGGAAAAGAATGGTGTATCTCCCTCCCTTTGATCTCATCCGGCACTATATTTTTGCTTATGGATATGTTCAAGTAGCTATACATTAATGCCAAAAACTTGGCAATTGCCTGGAAATTAAGATAAAAAATAGAACAAAAATGAAGTTCAATTTGGGATGTATTAAGAAGAGAAACATTGACAATGTAAGGGACAGGGGACAACTTACAAGAGCCTCATAGCATTCCTTAATTGAGTCAACGAACATGAAAAATTCTTTGCTTCCCTTGATATCCAACAATCCAACAAATGAGTTAAGTGCATAAATTGGGGCCATAAGTATGATTATTATAATCGCTTTCTGCTCCTTAGGGTTCTTCCAGTAAAAAAGGTGTTGGGACAAGAGCTGTAGTGTCAAATGCATTGTAAGCATTGTACACATCCCAGATCCAACCATGGTCAGTTCCCCCCTATTCATCTTAGTGAAATCCATTCTCCTCACAGCGCCAGACCAAAACCTGCAAATTGTTTATATACCGGAAAACTGAAAAGTCAAAACCACTTTATAAAAAAATCATATAGAATGGCAGGCAGGCCAGCTCTGTTTTTACATCAAACAGTTTAGCTACAAGCACATATAAACCAGCATGAAGACCGGGTTTTAGGATTCCTCAAAATCTTGATTGATGCTGAAGGTTTCACTCTTATTGTTGGTTAAATTCCAGGCATACGACTATAATAAATAGCTGATAAATCTAAGGAAAGAATACAAATTCAAATAACCTCAGAGGCTCAGATACAATTCGCTGACTTCTATGGCCCCAGAGATGCCGCAGTTTAGCGAATAGGAAAAAATAAAGGGACGAGCATCGGCAGGTTACAGCTTAAGCCCTGTGTATTCGGACCATCAAAGATCGAAGCTTACAGATACGGTGCAGCCAGGTCAACTGCGGCTAGTGCAATATTTGAGTTCAGTTCGAAGAATTTTGATATAAATATTTGAGTTCAGTTCGAAGAATTTTGATATACTCTGTATTATTGAGATTTAGGTAGAATAAATGAAATAATAAAAACTATTTGAGTAGAATATATTATCTCCCTCGATACATGTTATTGAGATTTGGGTAGAATAAATAAAATAATAAAAACTATTTCTATTTGGGTAGAATAAATAAAATAATAAAAACTATTTCTATTTTTAAAGAATGCTAAATCAAGTTTGAGACGCTATTTATTTAAAGGTAAAGTAGTAAGAATAATAAATAGTGTAGAAAAAGTAGAAAATAGTGTATAAAAGTATGTAAATACTTTTAAATAGTACAATCAAAGATTTTAAATACTCCCTCTGTCCCCTTGTTATTGTCCCATTTCCTATTCACTCGATCAACACAAATCACTATTAATCTCTTACTTTATTTATCAAATTTTTATCAAATTTGATTCTGGTTTTTGCGACCTTGTAAATCATTTAACGTAGTTTCAGAATATGTAATTTTTTTTTCCTAAAAATAATTTGAGTGCGGACAGGGATTTGTTTGCTTTATCGTCGGTCAAACATCGTAAACCGCAATGAGACAATAACAGGGGGACGGAGGGAGTACCACATATCAATCCATTCATTTTCTACAATAGTACAATCAAAGATTTTAAATACTCCGTAGAATCAAAGATTTTCTACAATAGTACAATCAAAGATTTTAAATACCACATATCAATCCATTCATTTTAAAAAGAGTTTTTTACCTAAGTAGGACTAATTGTACTTTAATGTGCACAAATAAGACTTCTTCCGTGAGTCAAGTTTCATAGGATTAAAAAGATGATGATCTTCCAATTTTAGCCTTGATATTAAATTAATTGACTTTTCAGCCGATGGAAGTTTTCGAAAAAACCGGCCAGAATCCTGCGAGGAGAGAGGGCGAAAACATAGGGAAACGCGGCGCGGCAATTATTATGGAGTGTTTTTCCGGCGCAAGGCTCGGGAATCTAGTTTCAAAGGCAACCGCCCCATTTACTCAACCCCGTTCTGCCATCCGGAAAGTGCAACATGGATTCCGAGAATTGAGCGTAAAAAGGTGGAAGACGAAAACAAGGGAAGCAGTTGAAGCGCGACGATGGCCGGTGACGAGGTTCCGAAACAGAGGCGAGGACAGCAGACAGAGCGGGAGAAAGCAGATCTGGTATGTTGTACTTATGAACATCAATTTATGTGTTTACGGCCGATATTGTGTTGCAATTGTATGTGTTAGTAAATAATGGAAAAGAATGGCATATGTACATGACTTTGGAACGAAAATCTGGAAGATTTTGTTCCTAATGTTCAATAGAAATTGTGAAAATTGTTGTGCTGATAAAATGCATGCAATAGAATGGCATATTTTACATATAAGTGGTATGAATATTTTAAATGGCATAAATGGCAGAAACTATGTTGTTCAAATATATGACAATTCGTTGATGAATGCAATTTGAAAAATTGATAGGATGTATAGACTTTTAAAAGCACTGTCAGAGGTGGTTGTAGTTGATTTTGCCAAAATTTAGGCAAATGAACTAGAGGAAAATGGCAGAATCTGAATAGGTTTAAAACGTTGATGGCAGATATGCCTTAAAATGAAAGTTGTACAATGAAACATGAAAGTTGTACAATGAACCATAGGTTTAAAACCTTGATGGTTACTATGGAGAAAAAGTTAGAAGTCAGATATTTAGAACGGAATAAATGTCAGGTAGTTGTTTTTTGGAAGAAATGACAAAAGTAGTGGCTTAAAACGAAAGTTGTACAATGAAAACATGGAAGAAATGGTAGTATGGAGAAAAAATTGGAAGTCAGATTTTTGGAAGAAATGACAATTTAGTGCTAAGCTATTGAAATATAAGTGGCAGAAAGTGAATGTGAACTTTATCAAATTTGAAAGCTTCACAGCAATGACAATGAATATCTGGCATGTATCTTGGACATTTGCACATGATAGTTGTATTATTGATTACACTACTGTAAAAGAAATGTGTGAAATGAATGGTTTTGTGTTTATTTAGGTGATACAGAGAAAATTTGGAAAGAAACAACTGCAAAATGTAGAAAGCATGAGAATTAATTGCTATTGCAGTTTGAGTGAGGTAGTGAAGAGGATAAAACAACAACTTAAAGCTGAAGAATTGGTTGAATTCAGGAGGAGTGTATTTGGTTGGGTATTGGATGTGGAAGAGATGTACACAATTAGTGGGCAACTTCAACTTGGATTTCTGTGCAACTACGTAAAAAAGGTGAATGGGAGGAAAGAGGTAAATGCCATTCATTTTCATATTGAAAACAACCTAGTTACTTTCAGAAAAAATGATATGTGCATGGCTTTGGGTCTTAAATTTGGAGGAGTTAAACCACATGTAGAAGAGAATTTTAGGGGGGCATTGTGGAAAAAGTATTTTGGAAACACATCCGGGGTGAGAAGAAGTGATTGTCAAAATGCTTTAATGAATTACAATAGTGGAGACCCTGACAATGACCAAAACGATGGTGTGAAGCTTGCATTGCTCCATGTGCTGTCACATGGTTTGTTTGGAAACCACACAGCAAGAGAATTACCAGCAATGTATGTGAATTTGGTTGAAAACTTGGATGATTTCAATGAATATCCATGGGGGGATGATGTCTGGGCTGAGTTGGTGGATAACATGAGGACCAATGCCAAGAGTTTAAAGAAATGTAAAGGGACACGCGTCACACTGACAGGATGTTTAATTGCCATACAAGTTTGGGCATTTGAAACCTTCACAGGACTGGCCAAGGCAGATATATGCAGTGTGATTGAAGGGCGAGAGACTCGAATACCAAGGGCTGTGAAGTGGGAATTTGTAAAAAAGCCATCACTGGAAGTTTCGAGCAAAATCATTTTCAAGAATGAACAGGTAATAAATAGCATTTAGTTGTTAATTACTATGTAGGAATCTGAAAAGATGGTCTTTGCATTTTAAATATAAATTGTTAATTTTTTTATTTTGCAGTTTGAGTGGAAAAGGATGGAGCCTACAAATGTGGAAGGTGAACATTTTCCAATTTTACTGTCCAAGCAAATGAGAAGTTCTGTGAGGAGGAGTAATCCTGGAATTGCTGGGGGATATAGGATTGATGGGGTGAAGGTATTTCAGAAAATAGAGAAGAGGGTAAAGACCAAAAGTGCAGCCACAGTTTTGGAAAAGGCCAAAAACAAAAAGTTGGAAGAAAAAATGGAAATTGAGGATGAAGGGGAGGAGGATGAAGAGGAGGATGATAGTGGTGGTAAGGTGGGTTTTGGAACTGCCAGAAAGACTGATTTGACACTGAGAAATGTTAGGAAAATTAGCAAGGAGAATGCCAAGATTATGGCAGAATTAAAAGAAGTAAGGAAAACCCAGAAGAGGCAGGAGTTGTTGCTCAAGCAGTTGTTGGAGGCCATGAACAGGAAGGATGAGGCAGAGAGTGAAGGGGGTTAGCAAGGAAAGCAAAGAAAAAAACAACACAGAAGAAGGTGATGAAGAAGCTCAAGGAGATCAATATAATGAAGGAGAGCAAAACGCAGGTGATGGAGATGATGGTGCAGTGATCAGTAGCATGCCAAATTATAACATATTTGGTCCACAAACACAAGAAAAATTCCAGGAAGCACAAGTAGAAGATGGAAGTGAAGAAAATGTGTTAGAGAGGACTAAAGAAGTAGAAAAGGGCAAATGTGGGGACAAGGAAAAAGCTGGGGGAACCAACAAAAAAAATCAGGAAGAAGGCATGAGGGGTGTGGAAGAAAATGTTGGCAGGGGGGTGAACAATGAGGAGGAAAATTGGGAAGATTTGAACACCCAATTTGTGAATGAGTTAATCACAAGCGTGGATGAAGTGGAGAAACTTGTATTAGGCGAAAAAACTTCAGAGGATCATAGTCGAAAGGGAGAGGTTCATAACAACTCACTTTGACTTGTATTTTAATATATATATCTGTTAATATTAATTTATAATTGCAGAAAGTTGCAAGTGTGCGTGTCCAGGAGATAGCGCAAGGAACTGGAAGTACAAGTGTTCATGCAGACGTGAACATAGAAAAGAGTGTAAGTGGTGTTGTATATAATTATGAATATAAATGCATAAAAGTGGAATATTAGTTCAACTATATTGTTTTTTTGTTGATGTGCAGGTTGAGATCACATGTGGCGCCGATACAAGACCTAAACGAAATGCAAGATCACCAGACAGATATACACCAGCAGAGAATGTGGTGGCTGCAAAGAGGAGACGGAAAGAAAGAGCGAGAAAAAGTGAGGAGGACCACTTTTTACCGGCTAGAAAGTATGGACCATTTGCAGAAAACCCAACTGAATCTCCATCGGAAGAAGAAGTACGGAAGTTAGAAACTTATCTTCAAGTTGGACTATTGAAGAGGGCAACAAAGGAAGCAGGTGGCAGAAGATACCGCAAAGATGAGGACATCATGAGAGGCATACCATTTATTCTGGATATGGCAAAGATAGAATAAAAAACATGGTTGTACAAGTTGTTTGTCAATCCAGAGTGACTGGACGAGATGGTAATGTTTCTGACTGATCACTTTTAGAAATATAAAAGCTTAAGTAAAATGTGGATCATAAATCATGACAATGTATGTTTTTATATAAAAAAATTCAGAAATATTCTGTGATTAGTTCTTTGATTTTGCATTTGTTCTTAGCACATTTATGCAGGGATGTACTACTTGAATGTCAAGCAAGTACAGTACAGGGTGCAGCACCCCTACAGCGCTAGTGGGCCTTACTTTCTACAAATGCTGAGACGTCAAAATGAGAAGATAGAAAAAGGTGAGACGATGATTACAGAAGCAGCGAACATTGCAGTGATTGAAGACGAAATTCAAGGCAGTGCTTCACCATTCTCTAGGAGTTGGGCAGAATCTGAGTTCGTATACCTCCCGCTTAACAATAGCAACCACTGGGTGTTACTTGTTTTGGAAGTTAAAAAAGAAAGATACGAGTTTACAACTCCAAAACCAGACGGGCTGATAGTTTAAGAGACATTAGACCGTTTGTAGAGAGCATACATTGGTTGCTGCAAAAAATCATGGACGTGCATGGTGTTTATGATGAAATTGGGTATGAGCGTATGGGTAACGAAGTGTTAGAGTTGGAGCCTGCCGAGGATTGCCCACAACAAGAAGACAGGTAAAATATGTCGTGTATAGTATTTTTCAGAAACATAATATTAATATGTAATACAAAATGATTTATTTCGTATTGGTGCGTCATGATTGTAGGGGAAACTGTGGCATGTACGTATTGAAGATTGCCGAATTTTTGATGATGGGGCTAGATATAAAAGAGATCAAGTCAAAGGACATGCCCATGTATAGGCAAAAGATGGCCACAGAGTTAGTGTTGTATAACAACAAGAGGATGGAGGAACACAAAAAACAGAAGCAGGGACCGAGGAGTTGCATTTGAAACTTGAATGAAATGTTGTTTTTTGAATATTTACGTTTAATGTTTGATGTTTGACTTACAATGTTGACTGAGCGTTTTGCATAATGGTGTAGTATGTCCTTGACGCTTTGAGTAATGTTTTGGATTTAAATTTTATGTGTAGTTGTTTGCTATTAAATCAAAGTGGAAAAGTTTCTATAACAGACGTATGCAAACGTAGTCTTTCTGCCATTAAATGTAATTTAAAATGCCTTTTTATGGCAATTTTGCACTGTTTACGCTTATATTTTTAAATGGCAGAATGTTAGACTACAATATGGAATGGCTCATTGATATGTTGAGATCAACATTGTACAATGTATAATTTATAATTGGCAGTAAAGAAATTGTGAACATTACATTTGTTACACATATCAATTGTATTTATTTGACGTGTAATGCCAAAACTATGGCATATATGGATGAAGCATGATAACTGTCAACATTGATTTGTAGAAATTTAATTAAAAAAAGGTACAATTTGTGGGTTGTATGGTACTAATAAAGATGGCAAAATGACATGAACATTGGTGGAATTAAAAATATGATATCCATCAACAATAGTGCAAAACACGTGATTGTATAAAGGAAATTAAAACATCATGTAATCCAAATACATGAATTCAGGAAACTACTGACTCTAAATTGTGCATAAATTTATGTAATCAACATGGACATTTCAAAACAATGACACCATAATTAAAAATTCTTAAAGAAGAAAACTTAAAAAATACATCAGGCATTTGATATGGGCAGTGGATTGCGGCAGGTTTTTTTGTTGTGACCAATAGCATGACAGCGGGAACATTTTTGACGCTTCGTACGACGATGTTCACCAATTGATGGGATTCTTGACTTTTTGGGATGACCGGGTGGTCTTTTTTGACACGAAGACGGCTTGCAACGAACATTCAAAACATCAGGAGGAACTGACCAAGACTCCACATCACAAATAAGGTGCATAACGCCACTCCAGGTGGACAACCAGTAATCTCGAGTGTAATATTTGGATATATAATCATAGCATGACATGGCTGGCCTGGTACCAATAGCAGCAACAGCATGCACACAAACGAAATGAGACAATTAAAAGACCCCGCAACTGCATGTCTTAGAATTCAGATCAACTACAAATGACCGACAATGTCTATCAACCACCTCAAATTCTGTATAAGATGCTGGCTTCACCTGATGTTGTTTTTAAATATGATAAAAAATAATAAAGTTAAATGATGGATATTCACAGAAATGATTTGGGGGATAAGGTCTGGGAAACATGGAAGAGGGATTTCGGTCGTAACCAAATGCCATATTTTTGGAATTGCTGCCAAGTATACAATACAATAACTGAACAAAAAATTAAAATCAAATGCATATTTCTTGCGAATAAATGTATACGAATTTAGCACACATTGAGTTACCTGCATCCTGCAAGCTTGTCCTTGAAGGGCCACCAAATGCTTCTCACGTGTGGGAGCAAAAAATGTACGTGTTTTCTCAGCATTTTCCTTCCTTTCTGAAAACCATTGCTGCATTCTTTCCCTCAAGAAATCCACAAGTTTTGATATAGAATACTCTCTTGCAGACACATGGACGTTGTTCATAGATTCAGCACAGTTGGAAGTCATGATATCGTATCTCCTAGGACCAGACATGCATTTGGCCTACTTTTCAAAACCAATCTTCTCAAGCCAAGGTCGTATACGAATATCCTCAGAATCCAACAAGGACATATATTCCTCAAATTGCTTGAGTGTCGATGCCATGTAGGCAGCCTTGAATTTCCAACCCAAATTCTTACCCGCACCCCTAAACTTTGGAACCATGTTACGCCGAAGGTGCTCCACACAATATCCATGAAGAGCATGAGGGAAAATATCCTTAACAGCACTTAGAATACCTTCATGTCTGTCAGATACAATAAACATATCAGGTCGGAAGGTTATACTGTCACGCACTTGGCTCAAAAACCAATTCCACGAAGCTTTGGATTCGGAATCACATATTCCAAAAGCTAAAGGTACAATATGACCGTTAGCGTCTTGGCCACAAGCTGTTAGTAGTGTCCCCTTATAGTATGCCTTCATAAATGATCCATCAACAATTAAAACAGGTCTGCAAAAATCCCATGCCTGCCGCCAAGGTGAAAGACACATAAAAAAGTAACGAAACTCATCCTCATCACCTATTATTAAAGAAATTGCAGAATTCGGGTTTCTCTTTTCTGGCATATAAGCCATGGAAGGTAGTTTCTGATAAGACTCAAAATCAGATCCAAATTGCCTTTGCATGGCTAGCTTTTGAGCTTTCCATGCTTTCTTATATGACATGGAAATGCCATGGGCCACACTCATGTCTTCCCGGATTAGATTTGGTGCATACGGTTTCCTTGATGCATCCAAAAGTTTATGGGAGATTAGCTCAACAACGGTGCGATATGTTGTTTGTCTCTGTTTTCCTAGTCTAAAGTCAATGGAGCAGGTATGTGTGGAGTCGAACCTGCAATGAAAAA
Organism: Cuscuta europaea; assembly: GCA_945859875.1. NCBI lineage: Eukaryota > Viridiplantae > Streptophyta > Magnoliopsida > Solanales > Convolvulaceae > Cuscuta > Cuscuta europaea. The sequence continues at coordinate 10,597,052 of CAMAPE010000015.1, forward strand.
ATATATGTCATGATGGAAGAAATGCCACATATGTGGAATATTAATACAAAAGAATACAGGTAAAAAAAGATAACATGGGAACATACCTTCTAATCTGAAACATTTGAACACCACGTAACTTGACACCCCTCACAGCCCATTTACAGTTGTCATCACAACATACAACATGCAATACCCCTTTCTTTGATGTAAGTGTTCGGTATTGAAAGCCATTATCAATCGCATACAACTTCAAATGGTGACTGAGGTCAAACTTAGAATTATATATGGCATACTTCATGATCTGTGTTGGATGATAGTGGGTGATAACTTCAACATTATGATGGAAGGAAAATGACTCAGTAGAATGTAAATGAGTAGGAGGTGACTGACAAGGGCTGACAGAAGACAATGGACTATGACATACATCATCATTGATTGTAATGGGACTAGGAGATTTTTGTGTGAGATTGGATTCATGTTGAACAATAGTGTAAGAGTTGGAATCAGATTTTTGTCCACTAATGTTATCATGTTCCTCAGAAGAAACATGAGATGGTGAAGCACAAATATGTACAGTATTTTCCGTAGCAGGCACCGGGCAAGGAGTATAACCATGAATTGAGAATTCCACACACAAGTGGTACTTGCTGAAATCAGTCTGAAGAACCTTAAGGTTGAGGAAAACACGGAAACTGGCTTCATCATTGATATACACAGGTGGAGGGCAACCATCAACCATGTAAGATAACTTCAACTCACTTGTTGCATTGTAAGAATCACTTAATATGGAAGAAAGTTGCTCTATAAAGTCTTTGTATGTAGATGAGTAAAGAACTTGAATAGCAAAGGTGAGGTTACTGTTGAAGTTATAGTCATTGGTCCAACTTCCACCCAACTTCAGCATAATCATAACAATGGAATCCATATGGATAACTAGATAAATAAATATAAATTGTTCAAATAAAATGAAAAACAATATGACAACTATGAGTACACATTATGCCAAGATTATGTCATTAAATTCAAACTGAAAACACCAAACACAGAATCCCAGCCAAAACTCAAATGATGACCATGAGTACAAATTATGCCAAAATTATGTCATTAAATTCGAAATGAAAACACCAAACACAAAATCCCATCCGCAAGTCAAATGATGACTATGAGTACACATTATGCCAAGATTATGTCATTAAAATTCCAACTGAAAACACCAAACACAGAATCCCAGGCGCAAGTCAAACGATGACCATGAGTACAACCATGAAGGATAAACGCATATATGTATACTGAATGACATATTTTCCAGATTTCAACACAGACATGGAACATGATTTTAGGTTTCGGAATGTATAACAATGACAAATAACAACAAATACATTAAAATATCCTTCAATTATCGCTACCTTCTTCTACAACATCCGATAATACAGAAGATGAATAATGAAGAAACTGATAATATTAGCAGTTAGATAATTACCAGAACAATTGGAACACTTCACCTCAACATATGCGTTTGGTCGTAGCTTATGATAGACAGAGCAAAGATGAGATATGGCATAAGCGATTCGTTGATACAGAAACACACGGTGAAAACGGAAGGAGATAATACAGGGGAGCGTAAAACAAGGGGAAAACATCATAACTGAAAGTCTGAAAATCAGGAAGCGAACGAAATGGGGAAAAACCGTTACGCGGATGGGGTATGTTACGCGAATGGGGTATTTTCAACGAAGGGCAAATCTGTACTGGTAAAATACGTTAGTTTTAGTATAGGATTAATAAAGTCCTACTTAGGGAAATAAACATACTTAGTCCTAATTAAGAATTTTAAATGTTTTTTAGTCCTACATGGGACAATTTCTATTTTAAAAATCACATACAATGCCAATAGAATTAATTTTTGCACGGTGAGTAGCATTGTAACACGAAGTAAATATTTATTCTTTTCTCAAAACATTGTCCACACTAATAGATCCACACATTTGATATATCTAAAAAATTCTTTCACTAATAATATTAATAAATAATAAAATATAATTAACACTAATACATCCACACAACAAAGTGCAATGGGGAGAAGTAAGAATCGATAAATTTGATTATATACGTCAAAGTCGTTGGAAATAATAAAGGTGGTTTTATTTTGCTTACTATTGTAAACATTGTTAAATTATGGTTCTGACTTGTCATTGCGTAATATTGTAAACACTGTCAAAATATTGGATATCGCAACAATGTCATGTTATAAAAATGACATTCTTAAAGCAATGTATCGTATATCAATGTCAAAGTATTATGAACGTTTTTTAAATGATTAAAAGTATCAGAATAAGAAAAAGGTTATAATATCAAATAATGATGAAGTCAATGCTATAAAAATGACATTAAATAATGATATTGACAATGTCATGACAATGTCCATATTGATGTCTTTCTAAATATCTTAGCAATGTTAATACTATAAAGATGACATTATTAAAAGTTATGTAAATGTCACAAATACTGTAAGCATTGTAAAGAAAAAATGTTACAATATCAAACACTATATAAACATTAAAAAAATCTCAAAATTGCAAACATTGTCGAAATATCACTACTAAAAACCCTCGGTATAGGCACGGATTTTGGCTCGGATAACCCCTTAAAATTCACAGACTATCGCTCTTGGCTCGGTTTTGGCTCGGAAAGAATTTCCGTGCCACCTGGGTCAATCCAAACGTGTTGGCACGGATTATAGGATCCGTGTCAACACTTGGCACGGCTTTTGTGTACAATTTTGCGTCCAAAACTTAGCATCCAAATCCCTCAAAATTTGGCACGGATATCTTTTGTCTCGGAATTTGCCTCGGATAATAGGAACCCAACCGACTCAGTTTTATATCGGTTTATGGATCGGATAAATCCGTTCCAAATAGTATATCAGGTATAAAAAACGTATACCGTACTTTTGTACGGTACACGTTTTTTATACATTTTTTATACGTTTTAATTTTTTTCTTTTTGACAAAAATGTATTCTTTTTTACCATACATACCAATTCAAAATTCACATATACAACATCACATACATGCACAATAATCACATAACACAACCACAAGCATAACATAAACAAAACTAACATTAATATGCAGTTGAAAGATAAAACGGTAAGCAGTCCAACAATATGGCTACAAAAGCCATTAGAAGCAGTTACAATAACAGCAGTTCAAGATAAAATGGTAAGCAGTTCAAGTTTGGGAGTTCAATTAACAACATTAAAAATATCATCCATGGGCACTTCATGAGAGTCGTTAAAAATGTTATTAATTCCGTGAGGGGTCGATGTTCGGAATCCAGAGAACTCGGGCAGTGGGACACTCGGGTTGATGCTCTGCACCTGCTCCAAATACGACATGAACCTATTCGTCATGTTGGCCATCTGGGTTTGCCAAATCTACTGTTGCTGGGCAAATCAGGCGTCAACCTGCTTCTGAATGCGGGCATCAATCTCTTCTTGGCTCGGTCCCGTGATTCGGCTTGTGCAATCCATGCTGCCTGACAGCACCTCTGCCTCGGAACCCGTCCCAAACAACTCCATATCATCAATGTCAAAGGACTTCCCCTCAGATTCTGCTTAGGCCTTCAGATCATTGTACTTTTATGCAAAATATAACAAAGAATTATATTTAGCAAGTAAAATAAACAAGTATTACAAATATTACAACTCATGTATATATAAATAATGTACCCTCGTTTCAACAACTCTTGGAGGAGGATCGCCAGCCTTGGGCACATACACCTTCTCAAAACCCTTAATCTTTAAAGGCCTTCTCTTCAAAGATTCAGTCTGTAATCACAACAAGAATCTTATGTTAATGAACTATTAGTACAATTGAAATAAAACAAGAAATATAAACGTTTAGGAACTGTAATTACCGTTCTTTGAACATGTGTGGTCACCAGAATCCGACCTCCACGATATTGCGAACCTCTTGTTGCCTCAGTGCTACGATTCTTTTTCCCTGCTACACTCTTCTTCTTAAATTCATCAGAACCCCAATACTCCTTAAGAACAATCCAATGCTCCTTTGCCAGGATAGGTGAAGATTGAAATTATTTGGTCATACAATCCCGGATCAATATCGTCATTTCTGGCAGGTCTTTTTCACTTAGTCATAACTTCTCTTTCAAAATAGTAGGAGGAAAATGTACAAACCTCTTCTGTGATGTACGCTTGGCAGATAGAAACTCCCACGTGTGCTTTATTTGTCACCTTTTTTTTCAACTCCCGTACAAACCTAATAAAATCATACTTAACAATTAAAAGCATAATTTATTTTTCAAACGTAATAATAAAAGCATATTTGTTAATTAGTAACAAATTAGTAAAAAATTTACCTCTCAAATCCGTACTTCCATCGATAAAATGTAGAACCTCCCTTCATAGCTTCAAATGGAAGATGGATTAGTAAATGTTCCACTACATCAAAAAAGGATGGAGGAAAAACCTTTTCTAGATTACACATAATAGTGGGAGCTTTACGGTGAAGTTCCTCCAAAGCAATTCGGCTTAATACAAGCGAGCATATTAACTGAAACAATTGACAAACATCACTAATGCACGCCCATACATTATCCGGAACATTTTCACTCATAGCAGCAACAAGTAATCGTTGCATGAGGACGTGACAATCATGGCTCTTCATACTCTTCATTGACAACTTCTCTAAGTCAACACATCTATGGAAGTTGGATGTGTACCCATCAGAAAACCGTAGCTGAATAAGCCACTCCAATATTTTTTGTTTCTGTTCATCGGTCACCTGGTAAATTGCTTTCTTGAAGGGACCTTCGTAATTTGGACTCATAGCAATTTCTGGTGTATCACAATACAATGCCACATCTTTTCTTGATGATAGGCCGTCCTTGGTTTTTCCCTTAAAGTTCATCACTGTGTTAAAAATGTTATCAAAAACATTTTTTCAATATGCATGACATCCAAGTTATGCCTAATAAGAAGATCTTTCCAATATGGCAAACTCCAAAATATACTTTTTTCGTCCATTTATGATGAATCAGATATCCCTCCGGATACTGAAGAGGATCATCTATGGCGGTAGGGATGGAGTGCATGTGATCATAAATTTGATATCCTGTAAACCTCATAGGTGGTGGATCAAGCTCAGTGCGCCCCTTTAGAAATGATTTCTTATCCTTTCAATATGGATGGTTCTGAGGAAGGAATTTTAGATGTCAATCAAAGTAACATGGCTTGCGGCTATTCTTGAGCCAAAATGCATTTGACTTCTCCATACAAACAGGACACCCCATTAGACCGGCGGTGCTCCATCCAGAAAGCATTCCATATGATGGAAAATCACTAATTGTCCACATAACTGCAGCTTTCAAATTAAATATTTGATTCCTGGAAACATCATATGTGGGAACACCTACATCCCATAACTGTCTGAGCTCTTCCACCAATGGCTGCAGGTATACATCAATTCTCTTTTTTGGATTACACGGTCCTGGACACATTAATGACAAAAACACAAAATGTTGTTTCATACACTTGTCAGGGGGGAGATTATATGGTGTAATGATAATTGGCCAACATGAGAATTGTCCCCCGAATTGACCATACGGGGCAAAGCCATCAGCACATAACCCAAGTCCAACATTGCGTGGCTCAAAAGCAAATTGTGGATAACACCGGTCGAAATGCTTCCACGCCTCAGAATCTGATGGGTGACACATTAACCCATCTTCAGTATCATGTTCCACATGCCACGTCATGTGTTTAGCCGTGGCATTTGAGGCATACAACCTTTGCAACCGTGGGGCTAAAGGAAGATATATCAACTTAGATGATGCAGACCTTTTGCGTGGTTTCTGAGTCATGGATAATATAGGTTTGTACCTATCTGCATTACAAAATTACAATAAGTAAATATCTCATCGTTCTTCCAAAATAACATGCATCCCATTGGGCAAGCGTGAATTTTAATCATGGGAAGCCCTAACTCTAAGACGAATTTTTTCATGTTGTAGTAAGTATCAGGTAGACAATTATGATCACGTGGTAACATGCTGCCAACAGAGTCTAGTATCGTGACATACAATTCTCAGAGAGATTATATTCAACTTTTATATTCAAAAATTCATAAACCGCTGATAACTGCGAATGACCATCGCAATCATAATACAGAGGTTGATCCGCTCTTTTGAGGATTTCTTGAAATCTAGTGCCTAGCGCATCTACCTCATAATAAGATGAACTTGGTTGCTCATTCACATTATTTTGTGAAGTGAAATCAATATCTGGTTGGGTATTGTGAAATGCTGAAGGGCCGATGAAATCATAAAGCATTTTCTGCTCCCATGGCATTTCTTCATAATTTCCCCAACCAGACATCTCGTTAGGAACAAAGTTAGATGTGCCTAAGGCCTGTGGCAAAAGACATGTATCAATTGGTTCTTCTTGAGAATCCAATTGTAATAGTTATCAATAAAACCGTGTGTATATAAATCCCACTCCACGGTATCAGGATCAAGAAACTTGGCATTTTTACACTTTGTACACGAACATCTTTTTTTATTTCCATCCGTGTATCGTGTTTGCCTTTGTACAAAACTAATAAATTCAGCAACTCCATCAGTAAACTCTTTAGTCAATCATCTACCTTTTCTTTATATCGCCTATACATCCAACTTCTACTTTCTCTATTCATTGGTCCTGAATATGTAAAATAAATTAATAAATATTTATTTATTCTTATTAAAAGTACATGCTAGTAAGTAAATTTTTAAAACTTATCACACAAATTTTATTGGTATAAGACAAATAATGACAATAATTATAATTCAAGACATGAAATATGAATTGATCTATTGAAATTGATTAATAAAACGAATAAAATTACATACCTTATAACCGAAATCCAAATACAAATATTCCACGTAGCTAACACATAATGCGACCACATTCCTTTGTTTCCAAAACTTAGCACTAAGAATAGCTCATGTGTAGATGTATACATAAAAGAAGATGTATTTTTTGCTTATGAATGTGCAAGGATTTATAGTGTTATTTGACTCGGATTTTGGCAAGGAAAATATAATTGGATACAAACGGTCCTATTTTGGCACGGATTTTGGCACGGAAAAATCCGTCGATCGAACCGTTTGAAAATCATCCCCGGAATACACAACGGTCACCTTTTGGCTCGGACTTTGACACGGATTTATCGTAACGGTCATATTTTGGCACGGACAACCCGTTTGAGCCAAAAGCCTAAAAAAATTGTATTAAAAAGTTTGGCACGGATGTTGGCTCAATACTTTTGTCTCGGATATTGGCACTGATCCTCATCAATGCAACATGTTCATGTTGGCACGAAAAAAGGCCGTCCCACTTGGCACGGAATTAGGTTGGGATGGTGTTGGCTCGGATATATTTGAGTCAAACACTGAAAGTACAAAACGGTGTTGGATCGGATTCGTATCCGTGCCACTTTGGAACGCAATTTGGATCAAATTTTTGAGTAGGCAAAATTTCTGTTTTTTTTTCGGTTTTGGATCGTTTTTTGACTCGGCTTTTCTGAGACAAACTGTTGGCACGGATAAATCCGTGCCAAAATGTATAGAGTTTATATATATTAGTTAACCGAGCCAAATGTCGAGCCAAATTTGGCAGGGCATTTATCCGAGCCAAAATCCCTGCCGATACTGAGGTTTTTAGTAGTGTATATGAAAATTTCACAATGTCAGAAAATGTCACAATGTCATACCATGACAATGTTAATGCTATAAAAATGACATTGTTAAAATTAATATCAATGTCACATTATTGTAAATATTGTAAATTTGTGACAACTTTAACATAATTTATTAACATTATTTATTTTGTTAACACTGGTATTATTAAAAATTAAAAAATGTGACAATGTCATGACAATGAAAATTTTAATGTTATAAAAATGACATTGTAATGATTTAAATGACTGCCTCCGTGTGTGCTTTGGCGGCCGCTGCTTCCAGTGCTCAAGCGACCCCCTCCCCGCACAACTGGACCTTTTGTAACCGTTGTCTCTATTATTCCTACTACAATGTCAAAAAATGGCATAATGTCAAGATAAAATGACACAATGTCAGTAAATTGTCATAATGTCTAACATTATTATTATAATAAGCATCGTCAAAATTCAACAATGTTAGACTGTTGTGAGGACTGTCAAAAATGTAAGAAAATGTTACAAAGTAAAAATGTCAAAATGTCAAAAAAATATTAAAATGTTAAAAAGAACAACAACACAATGTCAAACATTCTCAGAATGAACAATGTCGCAAAATCTTTAACATTATCACATTGTAGGAAAAAAGTCACAACATCAAAATTGTTGGAATTAATGCCGTAATAAATGTATTCAACATTTCAACCACATGCATTCTCAACTCTTCAACAATGTTGAAAACTGCAGTTTTGAAAATAATGTCAAAAATATTGACACAGACTAAATTCTCACAATTTAATATCAAAAAATCATTTCTCTAACAAAAACTCAAAAGAGCAAGAAAAAATACAAAAGTACAGACAAAAGAAAAAACGTATAGACCACATTCTAATATTTCTATTTTAGAATGTCAAAGTATACTCTTATTTCAGAAAATTTTGCAAATAAGAGGCAAAAAACTTAATTAGTAACAGCATTATCATATTATCACATTGCTTGCACGATTGCACCTATTTGTTTGGTAAGTGTTCCATTTACTCTCTCAGTTTTGTGCTATTCAAAAGAGAAGAAAGCATAAAAGGAAAAAAAAATCAGAGAGTAGATCTGGCAGCTTCACGCTGCAAAAAACAAACAAACTAGAAGTGCAAAATGAAGGAAAAGAAGACGCAACAGAAAGAAGTGTTGAGAATTTCAGGGATTTACAAAGAGGGAGTAAACACTAGAGAAGATTAAAGAGGAGACTTTTTATTCTGATCTCATTCAAGTTCTGCAAAACTGATTACAAAATGGCTCTTTTATAGGCTCCTACAAAACTCTTCATATAATCAAGATCAATAATTATCCACCCTTTGGGTTTCCCAATCATATGAAGTATTAATTATTTGAACTTATCCCTACAAATTCCTCCCTTAAGTTCAAATATTTTCCCCGCTCTTCATGCCAATCAGCTCCTTGAAATTTTCAAATAGGACCGTCGGCAAAGCCTTTGTGAATATGTCCGCCGCTTGATCCCGACTGGCAACATGCATAAGCTCAATCTTCTTCTTCTTTACTTGTTCTCGTATGAAGTGATAACAGACATCTATATGTTTGCTTCTTTCGTGGTGTACAGGGTTTTTGGCCAGCTCGATGGCAGAACAGTTATCAACAAAAATTCTTGTTGGCTCGGTTTGTTTTAACTCCAGTTCGGTGAGTATTCTCCTCAGCCAAATAGCATGCCGTGAGCTGTACGAGACTGTTACATATTCTGCCTCACAAGTCGATAATGTAACACTAGGTTGTTTCTTTGAGAGCCATGTGAACGCCGTGCTCCCCATGCAAAATACATATCCAGTCGTGCTCTTCCTGTGATCTATGTCTCCACACCAGTCACTATCTGAATAGCCTTTCAATGTGTACTCATCCCTCCTCGTGTAATAGAGACCAAGTTGTTTTGTGCCTTGAACATACCTGAGAATTCTTTTTATCGCCTTCCAGTGTGAATGGAAGGGATCCTCCATGAACTTACTTACCACCCCAACACTGTAAGCTAAATCTAGTCTGGTGCAAGTGAGATACCTCAGACATCCAACCAAGCTTCTGTACATCCCAGCATCAATTCGGTCTCCTCCCTCAAATTTTGAAAGCTTTAGGTCGGGCTCCATTGACGTTCCAACCGGGTTACAAGTTTCCATCTTGAATTTCTTTAAAATTTCTTTTGCATAGGATTCTTGTGAAATGAAAATTCCATCCTTACTTTGCTTCACCTCAAGGCCAAGAAACTAATTCATCAGCCCTAGGTAGGTCATCTCAAACTCTTTGGTCATTGTCTTCTTGAAGTTTTCAAGCATCTTTACGTCGTTCCCCATGACTATTAGATCATCAACATAAAGTGCCACAAACAGGACATTGCCCCTCTCTTTCCTTAGATAGAGTGCATTTTCATATGGATATTGTTCAAATCCATTTATTCTGAAATAAGAATCGATCATATCCGAGTGTTCCAACTTCAGAACTTTCTTCTCTTGTTCGACGACCATATACCCTGGTGTCTGCTCAATGTAAATGACGTGCACTTGTCGTTAGGTGCACTCAAAATAAATACAATACAACACTAATACGTAGTATAGTGTAGTAAGGTTCGTATCCACAGGGAAAGGAATACTTTTCTTTTATATAAATAGTAACAAGGGGGGATTTAGATTTGCTTGGTTTAAAAACACTAAGATAAACAACCTATATGAGTTTAATTCAATGAGATGAGGACTTGGTTTTGCTTTTATCCACTTAATGAAATGTTCGTCGATCCCGGTTATATCTTTAACTATCTTCCTCTCGAATACTCAATCGAGGAGTATATCCAGTTCATCGAGGGTAGTTATTAATAACGAGATGCGTTCATTAATCAAACTTACTATCGAGTCAATATAGAACAAGCGCCGTATATTAACTTGATAGTAGCAATAAACTTAAGATGAAAACGATTGAGATTGATAACCTCAACACAAGCGGTTTATTGGTTCAATCAATATAATTAATTCCCCTTGGTATATTAACCATGAGATGCATGCATTAATATTCCAAGTTTACTACTGTTGAAAGAACCGGATTAATAACAAGCGTATTAACCGATTGATTCTAGTAATAATTAATATGAGAAACAAAACTAGTTGATACTTTAAGTAATGTTCAAAATATTAATATGAAATATGAATAGGAATTAATTAATATTCAAGTAAGAATATTAAAGAATATGAATCCTACTATGATTAATATCAAGATGTTAACTAATTGTCATCTTAGTAACACTCCCCAACTTTGATATAGAGATAGTATTTTAAAGGAAGAATTAATATTCAAGGAAGAAGATTAAAGAAAATAACTCACAACTTACAAATTCATTAAGCTTCAAAGTAGCAAAACCAAGATGGAAGAGTTTAGATCCTCATTTGGAGACTAAACATGATGAAAAATATAAAGAAAGAGCTATTCTATACTGAGCTTAGATGTACAAAGGAATTGGATCCCTTTTTGTGAAGGAAAGGAGGTGTATTTATAGGCTTTTGGGATGGGATTCGGGTACTCGATCGGGTATATACATGGTACCCGATCGAGTATGTATGTAATACTCGATCCGAGGTATACTCGATCGGTTTCAGGCTGTTTTCCATAAGTATACCCGATCGGGTATATATTAATACCCGGTCGAGTATGCTTAGAAAATGGTATTCGGACCATACTCGACCGATCTTCGTTTAAAACTCAAAGGCATATCCGATCGGGTATGTCGGTCTACCCGATCGGGTATAGACATTAAATCGTGGCCGAAATCTTCCCGGCATGTTCCCTTGTCTTCGGATCTGATCCGATTTGAAGTTCCAACCTAATACCCGATCGAGTATAGTTAATACTCGACCGAGTATAGACCAAAATTCAGGATCTTCTTTTGTCTTCAAATTTTTGCACCTTCTTTCCACTCTTTGGGTTCACCAACTGTACTTCGAGTGATCAAGACCTGTTTGAGCTCAGAATATATCTAATCTAACCTATTTACAAGAATTTAACAAACTAATCTATTACACCAAAAGTGTGTAATTTCCATAGTAAAGATCAAGCAAAACTAATTAAAAACACAAACATAAATATGGAAATTACAAACGTATCAACTCCCCCACACTTAAACCTTTACTCGTCTCGAGTAAGATCAAATGTTCACAAGTGTCAAGTTTCTCCAAAATTTCCACAGTTCAACAAAAACAACATACAAACACAAAGACCACCAAGGATGACAAAGAAAAAATGTGTTTTAAACTCAAATTACAAAGAACATCTTGGGTTTAATGGCCTTCTAGTGTTATCTTCTCTTCTCCTCCTCTCTTCTTCTTTGTCTTTGATTTCTGAATCTTCTTATTCTTCACAGAGATACAATGAGTGCCTGCAAAAACAAACATTTCTCTCATATCTCTCATTTTGCCTAGGAGCCTTTTCAGGTTTTCATCCTAGCATCTCTTTTCATTTTCCATTCTCCCCAACTCACTCATTTTTTTTATAAGCCCTTTTTGTTTAGATTGCCCATTTTGTTGGGTTTTCAACCTAACTAGCATTTATTTTCTTTTATTTTTATTTTTTTTGTGTAAAAGTTCAAAAGAATTACATGCATAGTGCTAGGTGGGAATAAAAATTACATACCATCATGAGTGTCTCCCCCGCACTTGAATCAAGCATTGTCCCTAGTGCTCGCCTTCTCCGCCGTAGTAGCTCCCTCCGAAGTCGCTCCCCTGCCCTCCATCTCCCATATACGTGTCCCCGCCATCTCCGCCGTCGTACCCTCCACCCCCGGGGCCAGATCCTCCAAAGTTACCCCAATGAGTGTGGTCATACCACGAGGGTGGTGGAGGGGGGTTCGCCATGGTATGGAAGGATCCCTGCTGTTCTATGTAAGAGTACATAGGTCCGTAGAACCTACGTTGGTCTTCCTCATACCGATGTCTATCGGCTTCCCTGAGCTCCTCCAATCGCTGAAAACCGGCTCTTTGCTCCTCCTGTAATTGGTTGAGCCGGTTGTCCATTTGGGCGTATCCCGTAAGCAGTTGTTGTTGACCCTCCAGAAGTTGTTGAAAGAAGTCGGGTGGTGGAGGGTTGTGGCTTTGTTCGGGGATGTCCTGGCCCATGTTTTGATGGCTATGGAGTTGAGCATAGGGCTCGTAATCGGGTTGGTGTTGGGGAGGTTCTTGTTCCGGTTCCTGGAGATGTGGTGGAAGGGCGTGTGGGAAGAGGTAATGTTGCTCCTCTCTTGCTGTTTTGTAGTGGAGTTGGGGGAGTTCTTGGTTGGGCAGGAGGAAGTATTTGAGGGGTTTGGGGTGGATGAGCCAGTTGTACATATTCATGGGTCTTTCTTCACCATAAACTGTGTGTGAAAAAGATGTACAGCCCGAGTGGCCCAGCCAAGAAATGTTCATCAAACAGTAGTCGGGTATAGGAGAGTTATCTGTATACCCGAACTTGGTGGCCAAGTGCATAATCACCCCACCCACCACAATAGCGCCCTTTGCTACGCTTTCTTTCTTGAGATGTGCCCACATAAGATTACACATGTTGAAATCCACGTGAACACGGAATAGGGCTACCGACATTAGGCATACATCCCCCATCCTAGTGTGATGGTTGTTGGGACGTCCAAGCAAGGAGTTGGAAAGGAATTTCAAAAATAGGCGGAGGACGGGATGTTGGACATGACTAATATAGAGTTGGGAGGAGCTAAATTTAGTCTCCCCGGTCATCTTTGTCCATAGGGTATGGCCGAAAGCGGTATTGTCGGATATGGATTTTTGGTAAGGGACCGGAATACCAAAATGTTCGGCAAACTCAAGTTTCGTGATGGAGTGGTTGTGGTTAAACAAGCGAAACTTGAGTTTGTCATCCCTAAAATCCTCTTCATCGTTCTCAAATTGCACTGAGCTTATGAATTCATAGATAATTTTTTCATTTGAGTGATATTGCATTTTGAATATCTTATCCATGCTCAACTCATGAAAAAATTTCTTAGTCATTTTGTACACTCCTAATTTTCGGACCTCTGAAAACTGGGGGAGAATTGGATTGGTGGGTATGAGTGTGTAGAGGAAGATGAGGGGAGTGTTTTGGTGTTGAAATGGAATGATTTGGTGAAGAAATGGAGGAGATATGGTAGAGAGAAGATGTAAAAATGGAGGTTGGGGGCGTTTTGTTCGAATTTGGGTTGGGGATTTTGGGGAAGATGAAGTGTTTGGGGCGGATTTGGGGTTATAACGCCCGTATACCCGATCGAGTATGTGCTGTTACTCTGTCGGGTATGTCTGGAAAGTGGGGTTTTTGAGCAGCCTGCCTCCGGTACTCGATCGGGTATGTGTTGTTACCCGGTCGAGTATTGCTGAAAAATGAATTTTGTGAGTGGTCTGCCTCCGGTACCCGGTCGGGTATCATTTCATACTCGATCGGGTATGTGTTCTTTTCTACTTTTGAGGCATGTACTCGGTCGAGTGTGGGAATCAGTTTCCTTCAGCTTTAGCATTTCTGTACATACCCGACCGGGTGTATAGTGATACCCGATCGGGTATCCCTTGTTTTTCAATTTTCGAGCCCTGTACTCGACCGAATATGGGCATCAGTTTCCCTGGTACTTCGACTTTCTGTACATACTCAACCGGGTATATAGTGATACCCGATCGAGTATGTCTATTTTCTTTCAAAAAACCATGCTTCCTCGATCGAGTAATGCCCGGTTCCCCTTCTTTTGGCCATACCCGACCGAGTATAAGGTGGTACTCGATCAGGTATGTCCCCAGATGCTCCAAAACCTGCAATTTTCTATTTCTTTTCCTCCAAAAACCCGTGATTAATTCCCTCTCTCACTGATCTCTCAAATAATTAAACAAAAAAATGAATTAAGAACACTCGAATTTATGAAAAATAAAAATAAACTTGGGTTGCCTCCCAAGAAGCGCCTTAGTTAACGTCGTGGGACGACGTTATTCAATTTTTTCTCAATTTTTTTTAAGTGGGATCGTGAACATCCCTTGATTCATTTTTTGTGGCCTTATTTAGCCATTTTTCAAATTTATTTTTCGGCCTTTTCCAGTAAGGCCGGGGTTTCTTTCTCACTACCACCTCCATCATAGGTGGATTTGTTTCACATTTTATCACATTCCTTCCTATCAAGGATGACTTCTCGTGTTTATTTTTCTCTTCTTGAAAAAATCTGATTTGATCCGCTTCTTTGAAAAATAGCGGTTCTTGTGGTTCAACAACATGTAAAGAACAAAGAGTTGGATTTTGCATTTGTTTTTTCGTAGAGTCCAAGATGTTGAATTCCACTTTTTGATCATCGAACTCTAAAGTTAGTGAACCACTAGAAACGTCAATTTTCGTTTTTGCGGTCTTCATGAAGGGTCTACCCAAAAGGATGGGTGTTGTTTGGTCATCAGTTCCCATTTCAAGGACATAGAAGTCAACAGGAAAGACCATATTTTCTACTTCTACTAGCACATCTTCTAATACACCCTTCGGGTAAGTACTAGAATGATCTGCCAGTTGAATCACTACACCTGTTTGATGTAATGGGCCAAGTTGTAGAGTTTTATAAACAGAATAGGGGATGACATTTATTGATGCCCCTAAATCCGACAAGGCCTTAGGAAATGTGGTGTCTCCTATTTTGCAAGGGATAGTGAACATGCCTGGGTCGTTACATTTTTCGGGGAGTTTTCTCTGAAAAATGGCCGAGACGTGTTCACTAACTCTAACCTCTTGTTTCCCCTTCAATTTATCTTTTCTTTTTGTTTTGCATAATTCTTTTAAGAATTTAGCAAAACGAGGGACATTTTTCATTAAGTTAAGAAGCAGAATGTTTACCTCACACTTTGCGAAGGTTTCATAGATGTCGGCATCTTTTTCTAGCTTCTTTGTCTCCTTCAGTGCCTCAGGAAACGGGATTTCTTGTTCATATGATGAGGGTGGGGGAGCTTGGTTTCTGTGATGTCCTCCTCTGGTGGGACTACTTTTTCAGGGTCCACACCCTCAATCTCTTCATCGTTCTCTTCTACCTCTTTCAACGTCGACCCACTTCTCAACATTATAGCATTCACATGTTGTCTCGGGTTTTGCTCCGTTTGAGATGGAAGTTTACCCGAGTCCTTTGTTTCAAGTCGGTGTACGGCATTTGCAATTTGACTGACTTGGCTTTCCAAATTCTGAATGCTGGATTTGGTCTCATGCTGAAATTGAACCATGTTTTGTTGCATGGTTGAGACATTTGAGGTGAGTGCTCGGATCATGTCTTCGGTGGACATACTTGAGCTTGACATCTGGCCTTGGTGATTTGGGAAAGTTGGTTGCAAGGGCTGATTTTTAGGGTTCCCATATCTCAGATTCGGGTGATCTCTCCACCCAGGATTGTAGGAGTTAGAGTGTGGATCATACCTCTTTTGGCCTTGAAATCCCAAAGCATTGACTTGCTCGGAATTCTCTTCTTGTAGTGTCGGGCAGGAATCGGTGGGGTGCCCCTGTGTTGAGCATATGCCGCAGACCTTGACTTCTTGGTGTTTTGGATTTAAAAGGAAATCCTTTACCAAAGAAGTCAAGCCGGCTACTTGACTTTCCAACGAGATGTTGGATTCCGCTGCCATGACCCGTTTTGATGATGACCTCCCATTGTAGTGTCTAGAATTCTCGGCCAACTCCGAGATGAGGTTCCTAGCTTGGGAAGGGGTTTTGTTGACAATTCCCCCTCCAGATGCTGCGTTCACCAGGCGTCTATCTTGCTCCGCAAGACTGTCATAGAAGTAGAGGATGAGGTCTTGCTCTGTGTAACCATGATATGGGCAGCTAGCACACAATTTTTTAAAACGCTCCCAATACTCATATAATGTCTCATCATCTTTTTGCTCGATGTTGCTTATTTGTTTTTTCAAAGATGATGAGACGGATGCAGGGTAGTACCTTTCTAGGAAGCATTTTTTCATTGATGCCCATGTATCTATACTCCCTGAAGGGAGATAGAATAGCCAATCCTTAGCTGTGTCTTTTAGGGAGAATGGAAAAGCCCTCAACTTGATTTGTTCTTCGGTGACTCCATTTGGGCACATGCTTGTGCAAACAATATGGAATTCCGAGAGGTGTTCGTTCGGGTCCTCTCCCCTCAGGCCATGGAAGGATGGCAGCAGATGAATGAGCCCAGATTTTAGCTCAAATGTATTACCCTCATCAAGTGTAGGGAAGGTAATACACAGTGGTTGTTGGTTGAGGTTTGGAGCTGGGAGCTCCCTCAGCGTTCTTGTTTCAAGAGCCATTGTGGTTGGCTCTTCGGTGTCGCTAGAACTAGGGCTAGCGGTGTATGAGTCTCTGGAAGATGATTCTTCCGAGTCGGTATTAGAAAATTTACTTTTCAACCGCTCGAAAGTTTATTCTATTTCTGGGTTTTTGTGATATGTGATTTCGTTTATGGAACGATGTTTAACCATAAACTCCACTAAGCTCAGAAAATAGAAAAATAAACACTCTTTATATTTTTTTGTTTGATATATATATATTTTTTGATTTTTTTTGAAATGAAATAAAAGAAAAACTAATTGCCTTTCCCCGGCAACGGCGCCAAATTTGACGTGCACTTGTCGTTAGGTGCACTCAAAATAAATACAATACAACACTAATACGTAGTATAGTGTAGTAAGGTTCGTATCCACAGGAAAAGGAATACTTTTCTTTTATATAAATAGTAACAAGGGGGGATTTAGATTTGCTTGGTTTAAAAACACTAAGATAAACAACCTATATGAGTTTAATTCAATGAGATGAGGACTTGGTTTTGCTTCTATCCACTTAATGAAATGTTCGTCGATCCCGGTTATATCTTTAACTATCTTCCTCTCGAATACTCAATCGAGGAGTATATCCAGTTCATCGAGGGTAGTTATTAATAACGAGATGCGTTCATTAATAAAACTTACTATCGAGTCAATATAGAACAAGCGCCGTATATTAACTTGATAGTAGCAATAAACTTAAGATGAAAACGATTGAGATTGATAACCTCAACACAAGCGGTTTATTGGTTCAATCAATATAATTAATTCCCCTTGGTATATTAACCATGAGATGCATGCATTAATATTCCAAGTTTACTACCGTTAAAAGAACCGGATTAATAACAAGCGTATTAACCGACTGATTCTAGTAATAATTAATATGAGAAACAAAACTAGTTGATACTTTAAGTAATGTTCAAAATATTAATATGAAATATGAATAGGAATTAATTAATATTCAAGTAAGAATATTAAAGAATATGAATCCTACTATGATTAATATCAAGATGGTAACTAATTGTCATCTTAGTAACACTCCCCAATATTAACAGAGAGGAAGAAATAACTATTACTATAACCAATGTCAAGATGTTAACTAATTGTCATCTTAGTAACACTCCCCAACTTTGATATAGAGATAGTATTTTAAATGAATAATTAATATTCAAGGAAGAAGATTAAAGAAAATAACTCACAACTTACAAATTCATTAAGCTTCAAAGTAGCAAAACCAAGATGGAAGAGTTTAGCTCCTCATTTGGAGACTAAACATGATGAAAAATATAAAGAAAGAGCTATTCTATACTGAGCTTAGATGTACAAAGGAATTGGATCCCTTTTTGTGAAGGAAAGGAGGTGTATTTATAGGCTTTTGGGATGGGATTCGGGTACTCGATCGGGTATATACATGGTACCCGATCGAGTATGTGTGTAATACTCGATCCGAGGTATACTCGATCGGTTTCAGACTGTTTTCCATAAGTATACCCGATCGGGTATATATTAATACCCGGTCGAGTATGCTTAGAAAATGGTATTCGGACCATACTCGACCGATCTTCGTTTAAAACTCAAAGGCATACCCGATCAGGTATGTCGGTCTACCCGATCGGGTATAGACATTAAATCGTGGCCGAAATCTTCCCGGCATGTTCCCTTGTCTTCGGATCTGATCCGATTTGAAGTTCCAACCTAATACCCGATCGAGTATAGTTAATACTCGACTGAGTATAGACCAAAATTCAGGATCTTCTTTTGTCTTCAAATTTTTGCACCTTCTTTCCACTCTTTGGGTTCACCAACTGTACTTCGAGTGATCAAGACCTGTTTGAGCTCAGAATATATCTAATCTAACCTATTTACAATAATTTAACAAACTAATCTATTACACCAAAAGTGTGTAATTTCCATAGTAAAGATCAAGCCAAACTAATTAAAAACACAAACATAATAATGGAAATTACAAACGTATCAGTAAACTTCCTCCTCAAGTACGCCATTGAGGAACACAGACTTCACATCCCGTTGGTCCCGTTTGTAATGGGAACAGTCTAGAGGGGGAAGGTGAATAGACTGTTCAGGAATTTAAACTTTTCTCTAAGTCAAGTCTGACTTATCAGAGATGGTCGAAATCTGGTGACAGAGATGGTCAAGTTCTGATGGCAGAACTAGACCAGGCAGCGGATAAGTTTCTGTCCGGGTAGCCTCTAGAAGAAAGCTAAGGCAAAATGCCTTTCTGAAAACTCTGAAGGAAGATCTGCTGGACACAGAGTCCAACCTTAAGAGTTAATCAGTAGAATCTTAAGTGCAGGAATTAAAAGCTTAAAGTAAATGACACCGGGGTTTATATAGTGGTTCAAGGAACAACTTGTTCCTCTAGTCCACTGTTCCACTAAGCTTGCAAAAACAACAGTTTACAACGCCTTAGTCCCTAAAACTTAAGAAGCACTCCTCGTCTTCTTCAAGTCTAGTTGCCACCCGGGATGCAGTCCTGCTTCCTGATGGCTGGTCTCGTTTCACTGAGTCTCTTGAAGTATCCCCACTTCACTTACTCCAGCTAGTTTGAGACGTCCCTTCTTTTTCAAGAAGTGTTTGATATGAAATCAGTTTTCTCCAACGTTGCTTCTTCACAAAGGATGAGTAGATGAGGCTTTCGAAGTGTTGAAGAACTGAGTAACTTTGCAGCTTTGCTAGTTGGATTAGAAAATGTATCTTCCAACTGTGGCCTTTTCTTGTTAAGAATGAAGTTTGAATCTCAATAAGGCTTTGAGCAAGTTCGTTTTTCAGATGTTGTAGCAAAGTTATCGCAAAGCTGTTGCAAAGTTATCTTCTTAGTTCTTCAGAGTGTATCCTATATACTGGGAGCAGTCTTCCCGTTGGAGTGTAGAAGACAGCTTCATTAAATGCTTGTACTGTTGACTTGACCGGTTGGACCTTCGACTTGCTATTTTGGGGGCGTGAAGATACCCGCATGGTCAATCATCATCTTTAAATATCTCATCGTACGTATAGCATTAAATGTGCATTTAATGCGTGTACAGTACCATGTTTCTGTTGAAAGGTTCGTAACCGTTAGGGGATTTCCCGTTAGTTTAGCGACCGTTGGAAAGTGTTTCCGGAATCTGGTGTGTTTAGCAGAGTCTGAAGAGGTTCTCTGGTTCAATCTCTGAAGTCCGTCTCTGTTGCCAACTCTGGTAACTTTCTGATGACCAGTTTCTGATAGCTTCTCTGGTGAGCAACTCTGGGAGCAACTCTGGTAGAAGCAAGGTGGAACTCTGGCAGACAGACTAAGCTAAAACTTACAAAAGAAATTCTAATACAAAATTTCTAATGGGGTACTTTCAAATTCTAATTAACCTAGCATCATCAAAATCTAAAAACATTTATTCCTTACAATTTCCCCCTTTTTGATGATGCCAAAACCCTTTAACTATTTCCAGAGAAGTGCCTTTCACCATAAAAAAAATAAAGTTTAAAACTTTTCATTTGAATCTTGGTGGGCAACTTAGCATAGGAGAATAGTAAGAGTACGATACAATCAGATAGCAATTAAAGCAAATAAGGTAACAGAATAAGCACAAGAAAGGTGAATAACAACAGATATTTGAATAAGCCATGCAAAAAGAGGCAGAGTTGGTATCTTATTAATCTGATAGAGAAAATAAAGCATTACAGAGTCAGAGATAGAGAGTTAGAGGTCTTCTTCATCTACCTGTGGTCCTACTCTGTCAATCGTTTCTAGTTCTGCATTTACCTTCGCTCTGATTGAGGCTAGATCCCTTGGATTCTGATAGTCAGCCCAATGGGGTGCAAGTTTGCAATCCAAATAGTTTCTCACAGCTTCTGCAGAGTTCTTGCCAGTAAGAATTTTCATTCCATACCACATCTCTGCTTCTTGGATTGAACCACCATGGTTGATCTGGACAAGTCAATCACTATCCATGAACAGATTCTCTCTTTGAAGAGGAGTCATCAGCTTCCTCATCTGTTCAAATTGAACTCTGTCTGGCCTTGACAGACCGCTCTTCATCCAATCATTGAATGAAAAAGATGAAGTCTTTTTCTTTGAGCTTCTTGGAGGAGGAGGTGGAGGTCTGGTACCTGCAGCAACTAGTTTCTTCTATCTGGCTGCATCAAAGTATGGAGCAGGATCAACAGAGGAGGGTTCTCTGATAGATAGAGCTCTGGTGCTAGGTCCTTCCTCTTCTCTGGTATCTTCCCCCTTTTTGGCATCACAAAGATCACCAAGGAGGAGCTCAATTTTTGAGAACTCAGAGGCTTGGGCATCTCTGATCTCATCGAGAGTCTCTGGCAGAGTTTGAGTGACAGAGGCAAGTCCTTCAATCAGGCTCTGTTGCTTGTCTACTGCAGATTGAAGATCCCTAGTACTGACTTCTAGGAGAACCATCTTCTGGTACATTTCCTTGTCAGACTTGAGGAGAGCTAGGCCTTGCTCTTGATGTTCCTTGCAGAGGGAGTGTAAGACATTGAGCTTCTGGGATGAACTGTCAGCAGATTTCTGAAGGTTATGCACAGAATCTGAGATCTTGTTGATTGTCTGGTTCTGGGCAAGCAGAGCTTGAGAGTGAGAGTGGAGAACAGAGTTGAGACCACTGACATCTCTGGAGACAGAATCTATCCTCAAAGTAGAAGAATGCATGAAGGAGTGCATAGTTTCTGACAGTGCAGCAACCTTATCTGTCAAATACTGAAATCCTATTGTGATTTGCAGGTTGGTATGGGTAAGCTCTTCATGTTGCTTGTCATTTAGCTCAATGATCTTGCTCAGATCATGAACCAACAGACCACCAAATGCTTCAGCAGATTTCAGAAACTGGTTGAAGGGGATCTGAGGTTCTTCTGGTGTAAACCCAGGCATTTCCAATCCTCTGCCCTTGGGTAATGGAGGAGCTCTGGTGGATGGTGGAGGGGAAGGAACTCTGGGGGGTGTCCTTCTCCTTTTAGACGTTTCATCAGCAGCAATGGAGGAGGTGAGGAATCCATCGTTGTCACTAGATGAAGAGGGGATTCTGAAGATTGGTTTCTTCTTTGGTGTAGAGGCTGCAGAGTGATGTGAAGATCTATGTGGTGAGGCAGATCTGGAGAGTGGTAAGGATTTCTGAGGAGGTGAATTCTGGGGAAAAGGGATTATTGGTTGAGGAGTAGGTTGGTGTGAGGGGGATGGTGGGGGTGAAGGTGATCGATTTCTGGTGTTAGAAGGTTGTTTGCAGGGTGATGAGGGTCTGGAGTTGGGTTTCTGGTGGGATGGAGTTCTGGTGGAGGTTGAGGTTTTCTGGTCTGGTGAGATGGTTTTCTGTTGGGGTGGAGATGAAGGTTTAGAGGGGGATTTGGGAGGGGAAGGAGGAGGTGTAGGAATTACCTCAAGGACAATTTCTGAGAACATGGATTCTCTCCATTCCTTGATCAGCTTCTCCATGGTTAGAGCAATGTCATTTGCTGTGGAGGGTTCTCCTTCTTCAAGGGCACTATGGCGAAATTTGATGAGAGATTCTTTTCTCTTTTTCTCCATCAGCCAGGCATCAAACTCTTCCATTTCTTCCTCTTCCAAGGCTTTGACATGCCTTTCAGGAGATAGTTCAGTTGTTGGAACTTTACCTTGATATCTGTCTTTCTTTTCTTGTAGGACAGAGATCAGAAAGGCAAGGTTGAAACATTTTGACACATCATCTGTGCCTACCTAGTGAAGAACAGCAGCTTCTTCTTCTTCATAGGCATCAAAGAACTGGATGATTTGTTGGAGAGGTCCCATTCTCCATCTTCTCCATGCTAGGACTCTATCAAACTGCCTCTGCAAAATGATGTTGTAGTCAGTCTCTTGTTCCATCTCTGGTGAGGCTTCACGTTCTGGTGAGAGAGCAGAGCTTGGCAACTCTGGTGCAGATTCCTGTTCAGCCTCTGGTAGAGTTCCAGATTCTGGTGCAAGTTCCCCCTGAACTTCTGATCCCTTTACTGGTGAGATCACCTTTGTCTTCCTCTTCTTCTGTCTTGGTTGAGGGCTTGAGTGGTCAGAGTCACCACTCTGTACAACTAGCTTTCTTCTTCTCTTCTGCTTCTGCTTTTTGGCAGGAGATTTTCTGGTTGCCTTTGGGGAGGGCAAATCTGGTGCAACCTCTTCTGTTGCATCCTTCTCTGGTAGTGGCACTCTGTCATCCTTCTTTTTCTTTCTTACTTCCCTTACAGCCTGTGACTGCTCAGGTTGTTTTGAAGTCTCACTGGGCTTCTTGGGAGCTTTCTTAGGAGCAGGTTTAGACTTAGCAGCCTGTTCTTCTCTCTTCTTTTCTAGCCTTTCCTCTCTCCTAAGCTCTGAGGAGATGGTTATGTTGAATTTTGGAGAGGCTGTGAGGAAGATAGTCTTGGAGTGATCAACTGGAAGGGTATCCCTGAGTTGAACTCCTTTGGCAGCAAGAATGGCAGAGATGAGAAGTCCATGTCCCATCTTGGTTGAAAAAAGACATGTTTCTGAGTCCTTCTTCTTTATGAATTCAGTCAAGGAGCCAAAAATTACCTCGCCCCAGTTGATGTTCATGCCATGGTGAACTGCAAAGATCGCCTTGGCATTGTTTTTGTTCATCTCGTTTGTTGAAGCAGTTTTGCACCACAGGCATCAGTGCAGAATGCTGACAAGTTTCTCATAGTCCTTCTTCAGCAGGAATTTCTTCATGTACAGTTTGTCCAGTCCGGCAGCCTCCGGGCGACAGTATGTCTGAACAAAACCTTCAGTGGAGACTTCCACTGAGTCAAGGGTGAGAAGATTGTTGGCTTCCGGGTCTTGGGAGTCAAGTTGAACTCCAAAGAACTCGTTCAGAGCATCTGCATTCAGAAAAATGCGTTGACCCTGTACTGAGGAGTGAATTCCAGTCTTGGAGATGGTGGCGTTGAGGTAGAACTCAGCCACGTCTTTGATGCTGAAATGCTCGTAGGGATGAGCAACAACCTTTGAAAGTTGAGAGTCAGTCATCCCCTGGATGATCTTGGTCATCCTCTTTTGATTTTCTGCCAGTAGTGGAAGAGAAGACATGTCGACCTTCATGCCGGAGACAATGTTGGCGATGAGGGTCTTAGCTTCTTCCTTAGAGAGATCATTGATTCTTAGGAAGTTCATTCTGAGTGACGGTTAAGAAAAGTTCTGGGGATTGAAAGGTTTAGGATCTGAAGGCTTTGAATGCTAGAGTAGTTTAAGAGAGATGAAGTTGCAGTAGGGATTTAGGTTGAAGACGGTGGATATAAAGGGGTTTAGAGTAGTGGACGTTTGATATATTGGCAGTTTCGAGGTAGCATTTAATGAAATGAGGGCGGAAAACGTTTCCATTAGAAGAGTAACGATCAGGGGTATTCTGGTAAAAGACCGTTTCAATTAATTAGGTCTTGCCCGTACCTCGAAATATTGCTAAGTCCACATCCGTATCTGCTGTCTCTCTGAAAGGGATCTCTGGTCAGAGAAGGGGGGGGGGGTTCTCTGATGTGAGATTCTGATGAACAGAGATAGAGATTTTCTGATCTGAGTTTCTGGTGCAGAAGAAAGCAGTTCTGGTTCAGTGAATCTCTGGTTCAGGCATCTCTGGGAAGATCATCCATCATTCCCAGTTCTTCCCTTAGCTTGTTAAACCTTGCCTCAGGTAAAGGCTTGGTTAGGATGTCTGCAAGCTGGTCTTCTGTAGATACATGCTCCATACAGATGTGCTTCTTCTCAACATGATCTCTGATGAAGTGATGTCTGATCTCAATGTGCTTTGTCCTGGAATGAAGAAATGGATTCTGAGAGATGGCTATGGCACTAGTGTTGTCACACAACAGCTTGATCTCCTTAGCTTGAATTCCACAGTCCTTCAGTTGTTGCTTCATCCATAGTAACTGAGCACAGCAACTCCCAGCTGCAATGTACTCAGCTTCAGCTGTACTTGTTGAGATAGAATTCTGCTTCTTGCTAAACCAGGAAACAAGCCTTCCTCCTAGCAATTGGCAGTGACCAGAGGTGCTCTTTCTGTCTAGTCTGCAACCTGCAAAATCTGAGTCAGAGTAACCAATTAGTTCAAAGTTACCTCCCTTTGGATACCATAGGCCTGCATTTGGATTTCCCTTGATGTATCTGATGATTCTCTTTGCAGCACTTAGATGGCTTTCCTTGGGCTTTGATTGGTATCTGGCACAGATTCCAACAGAGAATGAGATGTCTGGTCTGCTTGCAGTTAGATACAACAGAGATCCTATGATTCCTCTGTAAGTTGTTGCATCTACATCCTTTCCTTCATCATCTGGACCAATTCCTTGTGATGTGTTCATGGGAATCTTTACAGATGATTTGCCTTCCACTCCAAACTTCTTGATTAGATCTCTGGTGTATTTCCCTTGGTTGATGAAGATTCCTTCTGGAATTTGTTTCACTTGAAGACCTAGGAAGTAGCTTAGTTCTCCCATCATGCTCATTTCAAATTGACTCTGCATCACTTGAGAGAATTTCTTGCACAATTCTGGATTAGTACTACCAAATATAATATCATCAACATATATTTGTACTAACAGAATATGATTAGCAACAGAGATTTGAAATAGAGTTTTGTCAACCTTTCCTTTAGTAAACCCATGGTTCACTAGGAAAAGTGACAATGTGTCATACCATGCTCTGGGAGCTTGCTTAAGACCATAGAGGCCTTTTTAAGCTTGTAGACACAAGAAGATTGAGTAGGAATGACAAAACCTGGTGGTTGTTCCACATAAACTTCTTCTTTAAGATCTCCATTCAGAAAAGCACTTTTGACATCCATCTTGTAGACCTTGATGTTGTTGTAAGCAGCATAGGCTAGAAAGATTCTGATGGCTTCAAGTCTGGCAACTGGTGCAAAAGTCTCATCAAAATCAATTCCTTCTTCTTGGCAGTATCCCTTGGCTACCAGCCTAGCTTTATTCCTTACAATGTTGCCATCTTCATCTGCTTTGTTCTTGAATACCCATTTGGTTCCAATGACATTCTGGTGCTTTGGTCTAGGAACAAGTTCCCACACTTTGTTCCTTTCAAACTGAGTAAGCTCTTCTTGCATTGCATTGATCCAGTCTGAGTCTGCAAGAGCTTCTTCCACAGTCATAGGTTCCATTTGAGATATGTAGCAGGTAAGCATTGCTTCTCTCCTTGATGTAGCAGATCTGGTCTGGACTCCACTTCTGATTTGTCCAATTACTTGATTAGGAGGATGATCTCTTAACCAAGTTAAATCAGGTTCTGATAAGGGTTGTCTTGGATTCTCTTGTTCTCCTTCTGATTCTTCATCACTATCTTTGTCTTGTAGGATGGGATTCTGATGGTGTATTGGTATGGCAGAGTTAGTTACCAATTCTGGTATGTCCGTCTCTGGTGGTTCCAGTTCTGGTGATTCTTCTAGATTCGCTTTCTCCAAGTTTTCAGTTATGCTCTCAACAGAGTTGAGATCATCAAACTTGACATGAATCGATTCTTCAACAAGTAGAGTTCTTTTGTTGAGTATTCTGTAGGCTTTGCTGGTGCTAGAGTAGCCTAAGAATGTTCCTTCATCAGCTTTTTCTTGACACACCTTGAGGTGATCCTTCCCATTGTTGAGTATATAGCATTTGCATCCAAATGCATGAAAGTAGCTGATGTTGGGTTTTCGTCCTTTCCATAATTCATAAGGGGTTTTCTGATGAGTTTTGTGAATCATGCTCCTGTTCTGGGTGTAGCATGCAGTGTTGATTGCTTCAGCCCAGTATCTGTAAGGTAGACCTGATTCAGCAATCATGGTCCTTGCAGCTTCCTTCAAGGTTCTATTTCTTCTTTCTGCAACTCCATTCTGTTGAGGAGTTTTGGCTGCAGACAGTTGATGCATTGTACCATTCTGGTCACAGAATTCCTGTATGACCTTGTTGACGAACTATGTTCCTCTGTCTGATCTGATGGCTTTGACTTTCTGATTCTGCTCATTCTGTAGTATCTTTAGCAGAGATGGTAGTTTCTGCAGAGTTTCATTTTTCTTGGTCAGAAAGATAGTCCATGTGAATCTGGAGTAGTCATCCACCATGACTAAGGTGTATCTCTTGCCACCAACACTTGGAGTTTCCACTGGTCCAAATAAATCCATGTGAATTAGATTCAAGGGACCAGTAGAGAGGTTTCCAGCAATGGGTTTGAAGGAGTTCTTCACTTGTTTTCCTTTCGGGCATGCACTGCATAAGTTCTCCTTCTTGTATACAAGGTTGGGTAGACTTTCAACAATGTGATCCCTTGCTAGCTTGTTGATTGTTTTGAAATTCAAGTGACTCAGTTTCTTGTGCCATTCCCAACTGAGTTTTGAATCTCCTTTGGCTATCAGGCAAATTCCATCTTTTGCAGTTGACCAATCAACTACATAGATGTTTTTCTTCCTTGTTGCTGTTAGAACCACTTCTTTAGTTGTGTCATGCTTGACATAACATCCTTCCTTGGAGAATTCAACTGTGTAGCCTTTGTCACAGAATTGGCTAGCACTCAGCAAGTTGAATTTCAATCCTTTGACATAAGAGACATCATCAATGATTATCTGGTTCTTTATCAGCTTCCCTCTTCCTTTTGTCTGGCCATCTTTATCATTACCTCCAAAGGTAACTCTGGGCCCTTTGACTTTCTGGAACTCTGTTAGGCAACTCTTGTCACCTGTCATGTGTCTGGAGCATCCACTATCAATGTACCAATCTTGCTCAGAGATGGCTCCAGCACACAGTTCCTGCAAAATTAAAAGGAAGATTTAGGTACCCAAGCAATGTTGGGTCCTAGAGGGTCATGCAGTCTTGGCAGCCGGTACCACTTTGGTCTCATCAAGTGAAACCTTGGTGGGTGGTACCCATTGTCCACCTGGTAGTCATAGTAAACGGAAGTGTGATTCACTTTGGGCAGATGCTTGTGAGGATCATGCTTCCGGTTTACATACTTCTGCATAGCCTTTTTGGTTGGGTAGAAGTCCCATATACTATCAAGATCAGAGGGGCGACTAACTTTGGGCTTCTTAAGTTGACCAGCCAACCTTTTCTGCCTAAAGTTAACTTTCTCTTGATATCTGCCTTTCTGGTGATCATCTCTGACACGGTTATCATGAGTTTGTCTGTTATAGGTTTGTCTTTGATTTTTGGTGTTCTGAAAACCTTTTCTGTTGTTAGGTTTTCTGCCAGGTTCATTAATTTTTAAAATGGGTTTCTGTTGAACCTTTATCTTTTCCTTTTCTGGTCTGACTCTCTCATGAATAACCTTGGTGCCAGATACACCAGCATGACAAATAGGGCTAGAAATCAGTGGCACTATGACCTTGTCTGCCTTAGCAACTCTGGTGCTAGGCATTACAGAAGGCTCACCTGATTCTTTTGAGCCATAACCAAGACCAAAACCAGTGCCAATTTGTTGATCAAGTACAATCTTTTCCATGGAAGACTGTGCCTTCTGGTAAGCTTTGTACTTAATCTCAAGAGGCTCTATTTCTCTTATTCTCTTTAGAAGAGAAACATTTTCAGCTTCCAGCTGATCTCTTTCCTTAATTAGAAGGTTGATTTTGATCTCAACCTCCTTTCTCAAGTCTAGAATTTCAACCTTAAGCTTACTGTTTTCTTCTTTAACAGAAGAATAAGTGGTTTGAATGGCTTGAAACTCTTCCCAAAATTCTGACATTGAATCAGAATCAAAGGCTCTGCCTACCGAAGAAAAACTAGAGTTGGAAGTAGAGGATACCTCATCATCAGATTGACCCATAAGACATAGGTCTTCAGTCTCTGTATCCAGGAAACATAATGCCTCATCAGATTCTGATTCTGAGCTGGACTCTGTCTCAGAGAGTGGGTCCTTCTCTGGTTGTTCAGTGATGAGTGCCTTCCTTCTTCGGTGCTCATATTTCTTTTCTCCTTCCTGGCCTTGCCTTTTGGAGACTATTGGGTGTGGACGGTTGACTTTGAAGTGCCCTGGTTGTCTGCAGTTGTAGCAGAGAAGCTCTCCACTACTTTCTGATGGTTTGGACTTCTGGTGTGGCTTTCTTCTAGAGAGTGGACTTCTGCTATCCTTTGGCTTCAAGAATTTCCTGAACTTCCTAGCAAAAGCTGCCATATACTCGTCAGTTAAAAGAATAGAAGGGTCAAAGTTATTTACCTGAGAGGTGCTGGCCGTGAGGGCAGTAGTTGTTCTGTATTCAACTTCTTCTTTTTCTTCTTCATTCATCTCAAACTCATAAGATTTGAGATCAGAGATGAGTTTCTCAGTGTTGTAGGTTCTGAGATCCTTGCTATCTCTCATGGCAGTGACCTTCATCTTCCATGGTGAAGGTATACCTCTGAGAACCTTCAAGTTGATCTCCTTGGGAGTAAGTTCCTTCCCAAGTTCTGATATCTCAGCAGTGAGGGTGAGCAAACGTGCATACATCTCAGCTATGCACTCTTTGGGTAGAAGTTTGAAGTCTTCAAACTTCTTCATGGCAATGGTAAGTTTGTTGTCTTTTTCTTGCTCATCTCCAGCTCCTATCAGGATAAGAGTATCCCAGATTTCCTTGGCAGACTTGCACTTCTTGATCCTTGTGAAGTATTTGTCATCTATGGCTTTGTAGAGGATATCCTTGGCAATGTTGTCAAGGTTGTATTTCCTCCTCTCTTCATTGGACCATTCATGACGTAGTTTAGTGATCATCTGGGGTTGACCACTACCTGTGATGTATTCAGGGTTGACTTTGGTGAACTCTGTGAAAGGACCAGCATCTAGAACTTCCCACATTTCATCATGGAGTGCGCAGAGGTGAGCTTTCATGCGGATCCTCCAGTCATCAAACTTTGTCACTGAGAACATAAGATTCTTTGAAAGAGTGTTATCCATAATATGAGATTAAAGAGGCTAAAACAAGTGGATCTCTTGTTTAGTAAGTAACCTAAAAGATTACAAGAACAAGGAGGCTCTGATACCACTTGTTGGTCCCGTTTGTAATGGGAACAGTCTAGAGGGGGGGGGGGGTGAATAGACTGTTCGGGAATTTAAACTTTTCTCTAAGTCAAGTCTGACTTATCAGAGATGGTCGAAATCTGGTGACAGAGATGGTCAAGTTCTGATGGCAGAACTAGACCAGGCAGCGGATAAGTTTCTGTCCGGGTAGCCTCTAGAAGAAAGCTAAGGCAAAATGCCTTTCTGAAAACTCTGAAGGAAGATCTGCTAGACACAGAGTCCAACCTTAAGAGTTAATCAGTAGAATCTTAAGTGCAGGAATTAAAAGCTTAAAGTAAATGACACCGGGGTTTTTATAGTGGTTCAAGGAACAACTTGTTCCTCTAGTCCACTGTTCCACTAAGCTTGCAAAAACAACAGTTTACAACGCCTTAGTCCCTAGAACTTAAGAAGCACTCCTCGTCTTCTTCAAGTCTAGTTGCCACCCGGGATGCAGTCCTGCTTCCTGATGGCTGGTCTCGTTTCACTGAGTCTCTTGAAGTATCCCCACTTCACTTACTCCAGCTAGTTTGAGACGTCCCTTCTTTTTCAAGAAGTGTTTGATATGAAATCAGTTTTCTCCAACGTTGCTTCTTCACAAAGGATGAGTAGATGAGGCTTTCGAAGTGTTGAAGAACTGAGTAACTTTGCAGCTTTGCTAGTTGGATTAGAAAATGTATCTTCCAACTGTGGCCTTTTCTTGTTAAGGATGAAGTTTGAATCTCAAGAAGGCTTTGAGCAAGTTCGTTTTTCAGATGTTGTAGCAAAGTTATCGCAAAGCTGTTGCAAAGTTATCTTCTTAGTTCTTCAGAGTGTATCTTATATACTGGGAGCAGTCTTCCCGTTGGAGTGTAGAAGACAGCTTCATTAAATGCTTGTACTGTTGACTTGACCGGTTGGACCTTCGACTTGCTATTTTGGGGGCGTGAAGATACCCGCATCGTCAATCATCATCTTTAAATATCTCTTCGTACGTATAGCATTAAATGTGCATTTAATGCGTGTACAGTACCATGTTTCCGTTGAAAGGTTCGTAACCGTTAGGGGATTTCCCGTTAGTTTAACGACCGTTGGAAAGTGTTTCCGGAATCTGGTGTGTTTAGCAGAGTCTGAAGAGGTTCTCTGGTTCAATCTCTGAAGTCCGTCTCTGTTGCCAACTCTGGTAACTTTCCGATGACCAGTTTCTGATGGCTTCCCTGGTGAGCAACTCTGGGAGCAACTCTGGTAGAAGCAAGGTGGAACTCTGGCAGACAGACTAAGCTAAAACTTACAAAAGAAATTCTAATACAAAATTTCTAATGGGGTACTTTCAAATTCTAATTAACCTAGCATCATCAAAATCTAAAAACATTTATTCCTTACACATCCATTTGATGAATTTGCCAATTGTACTGGGCTGCATGAGAGATCAACAATCTGATAGTGTCCATCCGAGCGACTGGTGCAAACACTTCATCATAGTCGACCCCAACCCTTTGCTTATATCCTTTTGCAACAAGCCGAGCTTTGTGTCGCTCAACTTTTCCTTCAACATTCATTGTCCTTTTAAACACCCACTTTACTCCAATTGCTTTATGGCCCTTTGGCAAGTCAGCCCACTCCCAAGTATTATTCCGTTCTATGGAATTTATCTCTTCATTCATCGCCTTCTGCCATTTCTCCTCATGGACAGCTTCATCATATGAGATCTGCTCAACATCAGCTAGCAAGCATACCATATGAACTTCAGGAAATGTCTCATACAGTTCTTGTATACTCTCGTATTTTTGAGGTCGATTGGGACTATCCTCCTCCTCTTCTTCAGCAGTTTCTGTGGTTGGCTCTCCCTCTGGGATCATTGGTATTGGAACCAATCCCTCAGATTTTTCTTCTTCGAGTCCCAGCTCAGTCTGTGTCTCCCAGTTCCATGTGCACTCCTCATTTACTTGTACGTCCCAACTAACCACCACTTTTCCTTCAATTGGATCAAATAACCTATATCCCTTTGTTTTTTCATCATATCCAATCAGAATTAACTTCCTGCTTTTGTCATTCAACTTAGTTCTCCTTTGATTAGGTACGTGTGCATAAGCCACATTGCCAATTTTTTTTTAAATGTGAGACGGTTGGCTTATGACCGCTCCAAACTTCTTGAGGGGTTTTATTCTCCAATTTCGTATGGGGGCACCTGTTTTGTATATAAACAGCACACCAGACATCTTCTGCCCAAAATTCCTTAGGGATGTTTTTGCTCCTTAGCATTGATCGGACCATATCCACGATGCTCCTGTTCTTTCGCTCAGCCACCCCATTATGTTGGGGTGAATATGGAGCAGTCAGAAACCTTCGGATTCCCTCTTCCTTGCAATAGTCTCTGAATAAGATGGACATATACTCACCTCCTCGGTCCGACCTCAGTGCTTGAATCTTCTCTCCAGTAGTTCGTTCTACTTCATTTTTTAATTTTATGAAAGTTTTGAGTGCTTCTGATTTCTCTTTCAAAAAGTATACCCAAGTCTTCCTTGTAAGATCATCAATGAAAAAGATAAAATATCGTCTCCCGCTGTGAGATGAGGGCGTGATTGGCCCACATATGTCAGTATGGATCATTTCCAGGGACTTCTTTGCAAGATACTCAGCACTTTTCGGAAATGGTTTCCTCGCATGCTTCCCAAGTGCACATCCTTCGCAAAAGCTCTTCTTAAATTCCATCTCAGGAAGCCCATGGACCATGTCCGTTTTTACTAATTCTCTAAGTGCTGA
Organism: Cuscuta europaea; assembly: GCA_945859875.1. NCBI lineage: Eukaryota > Viridiplantae > Streptophyta > Magnoliopsida > Solanales > Convolvulaceae > Cuscuta > Cuscuta europaea. The sequence continues at coordinate 10,629,757 of CAMAPE010000015.1, forward strand.
CTTAGCTGTTAAATCAACCTTCAAACATTGATGCTTCAGACTCCTAAGATCAAGCTTGAACATCCTATTCTTTGTCATTTCAACTCGAGCAATAGATCGATCATTCTTGTCTTTAAGGTCCATAAACCTGTCTTTCATTTCCACAGTGTATCCCTTCACCAACAATTGACCCATGTTTATTATATTACTCTTCATGCTCGGAACATAATAAACATCGTCAATGGTTCCCACTTGTCCATTGCTTTGTGTTAAACACACCTTCCCACATCCCTTTATTTGTACAGTTGAGGCATCTGCAAATGAAACTTCTCCTCCAAGTTCTTTCATCTCGGTGAAGAGATGCTTGAACCCTGTCATGTGGTTGCTCGCTCCAGTGTCTAGATACCAGGAATTTTCATGTCTTGGCTTGGAATCCTTTTATGCCATTAGCAAGACCCCTTCTTCGTCATCCTCAATTATTTGTTCAGCAAGATTTACTCCTTCTCTTTGGTTAAACCAACAGTCCCTGGAAAAATGGCCTCTTTTCCCATAGTTATAGAATTCTAGATCGGTTTATTTGGCCCTATCTCCCCTTGCATATCCTCTTCCTCTTCCTCTCCAGTTTTGTTTATTGGGATCAGTCTGTTCCTCAGCTCTATTATCTCCTTGGCCACGACCTTGGCCACGACCTCGGCCATAGGTCAGACCCCCCGGGCGTATCCTTGGCCTCTTGGTTGCCAAACAAATAGTACTTTCTCATCATCAATGGTGGCTTTAGACTGTAAAATCTCTTCTAGAGATTCTTGTCTCAGTTTCTTTCTATGCTCGTGTAACTCTAGTGATCCACTCAGCTCTTCTAATGTTAGTGTTTCCAGATCCTTGGATTCTTCTATCGCACAAACAACATTTTAAAAATTGCTTGTTAGCGACCTCATGATTTTTCCTACGATTCTTGACTCAGGAATTGCTTCTCCATTCCTTTTAAGTTGATTTGTCACCTTCATCACACGTGAGATGTAGTCAGAGATCCCCTCAGTCTCCCTAATCTTCATCGATTCAAGCTCTCCACGAAAAGTTTGATTTTGAGCTTGTTTCACTCGGTCAACGCCCTTGTACACTTGATGCAAAATGTCCCACGCTTGTTTTGATGAAGTTACTTCGGCTATCTTCTCAAAACCATAGTCATCTAGGCCCTGGAAGATCCAGAAGAGAGCAGTTTTAGCCTTCTTCCGGGTTGCATTTAGTGTCGCCAATTGGGCTATTGTTAAGTCATTTTCTTCTTCTGGCTCGGTGCACCCGTCACGTACCACATTCCAGACCTCGTGGGCTTGCAGCAACGTCTTCATCTGAGTGCTCCATCTATCAAAATTAGCCTTCATTAGTTTCAGAATGGGTATCTGCCCGAGAGTCACCAAATTTGTTGTAGCCATTTTTCTTCCTTCTGATTATTTCTCTAGACCTTATGTTTTGACAGTTGATGTGTGTTTGGTCACACTTCAAATAACCTAGGCTCTGATACCAATTTGGTGAGAATTTCAGGGATTTACAAAGAGGGAGTAAACACTAGAGAAGATTAAAGAGGAGACTTTTTTTATTCTCATTCAAGTTCTGCAAAACTGATTACAAAATGGTTCTTTTATAGGCTCCTACAAAAACTCTTCATGTAATCAAGATCAATAATTATCCACCCTTTGGGTTTCCCAATCATATGAAGTATTAATTATTTGAACTTATCCCTACAAGAAGAAAATGAAGCAGGGGACTTGCCAGAAATTTCTGCCTTTATCTTGTCACCGCGTCACTGTGCCACCGCCACGACATCACTGTGCAGCCGCCGCCGCGTCACTGAGCAGTAGCTGCACGTCACCAACTCACCGGCCGTGCCACCGCTGCCGTGTCGCCGTTGTCTTTTCTCATCTCCGCTGTGCCTCATCCTCGGCTGGCCACCACACCACTCTTCTTCATAACGAAAGGGAAGTTTGGCTCTTACGAGTTTTAGACAGTAAGAAAGAAGGCAGCACAACGTCGGGAAAAAATAACTAAAATACTCCAAACTTTGAAAGGGGTGTTGATAAGCGTTTTATTAACGTATTTTATACAACAATTTATAAACGCTTTTATACTTAAAAGAATAAAACTCTCACACATATGCCTCGTTTTGCAAGAAATACTTTTATTGACGATTGGACCAAACACGAGGATGATAGAATACACACGAAGAATCCCGACAAGAGAAGGTCAACCAAACGCATCCCAATAAAAAAAGAAGAAAAATGCACAAAGGAGTGAAAGTCGCCCGGCTTTCACCAATGCCGGCCGGTTTTCACCAGCCAGCCAGTCAGTTGCCATCCAAAGCTGAAAGACAGCATCCGGAGAAAAAAGACGAAAGCCGCCCGACTTTCGTGAAAGGCGCCCGGCGTTGGGCGCCTTAGAATTATTTCAATAATTCGAGCCAAAATCCGCCCGGCTTTCAACCCCTGTAGCAAAGTCAACGTATTTTAAAAGCCAAAAGCCGCCCGACTTTCACAAAAAGTGCCCGACTTTCATCTGTGAACTGTGAAATGTTATTTTAGCAACGGTCATCACAATCATTAGGGGAAAACACCAAATCCCATTAAGGAGCTTGCTTCCTTGTCCAAAAATTGCCGTTGAAGACTCCATATTTAAGTGGATTGAAGCCCTCTCAACATGGCATTCCATATTTCCATATTCTACACACTACACTTCCACTTTGGCATCTCAAGAGCAACCCCTTGGTCTTGGGAGAAGTTCTTCAATTGGGGAAAGCATTGTCCACCATAGATTTGGAGTTGTGGTATCAATTTCTTATGTATTTCATTGTATTTTATCATTTCAATATTTGTAATTTCATTATGAATTGTTCTAGCTAATTTTCCATAACCAAGGTTAGGGATGAAACTTTACGCAATCTAGGTGTTTGATGTATGTTCTCAACCAAATTATTATGATCTTTCCTTTATATTTTAATGTGTATGACTACGGTGTACAACTTATGATTATATCGTTGGGTTTATTTGAGCAATTGACGTTGAGTTATAGACCGTGCACTTAAAGGTTAGACATATTATAATTGTGGATAGAAATATACCTCAATTGAATATGGTGGATTTTATAATGTCATAATCTTCAATGGGGTTAATTTTAGATGAATGTGAACCGTGACGGGATTCACACATAGAATTAATCACAATCTCGCTGCCGTAACAGGAGTTAGAATACTTTAGTGACATTCCACCCATAAGAATTGATGAAAGAACATATATTCATTACTAGGAGTCATTTAGGAGTAATCCCAAACCCTTGGTTGCTTTTATTGTCCTTTGAAAACAAAAAAATCTCTATTCTTTTGCTAAGTCTTTTACTAAAACTCTTTCCGAATTTGAATCGTATAAACAATATTTCGTCGTGTTCGACCAGGTATTTTTACCGGATTTTATTACTACATTGGCACTTGTACACTTCCAAGTTTAAGCCGATCAGGTGTGAGATGAACACCCTAAACTTGCATATATATTTTAAAGAGGAATGATCCTGTGCAGCAGCCCCCGGTCCAAACATCATCCGAACATCGCCATTTGGGGAACTTACCGGTGGAATTGTTTGATAAATTTTTTTTGAGCATGTTCCTCATCAAGTCTAGTTTATCCATACCAAATTTCAGCTCAAAACGCGATGGGAAAGACAGTCAAATAATTCGTTAAAGTTAACTGCGCATTTCTATGTATAATTTGGCGCAGTTAACTTCAACGAATTATTTGACTGCCTTCCCGATCGAATGTTGAGCTGCAATTTGGTATGAATAAACTGGACTTGATGTGGAACATGATAAAAAAGTTTCATCGAAAAATTCCATCGGGACGTGCTCCAAATGGCGATGTTCGGACGGTGTTCGGACCGGAGACTGTTGGACAGGATCATTCTTCATATTTTACATATCCCAAACTTTATACTCCCTCCGGTTCTAAATAAAGTTCAGAGTTTGACTTCACACAAATTAAGGAAATAAATTTGACTTTACTGTAGAGTACATTGTTGTGACACTGGTTGGCACTGTTTTGCACTGTTTTGCACTGTTTTGATGTAGATAATTTGCCAAATAAGGAAGGGAGAAGAAGTGTGAACTTTAATTTGGACCGGACCAAAAAGGAATGTGTGAACTTTATTTAGGACCGAAGGGAGTATGTAAAGTTATTTGACACCAAAGTCAAGTAACGCATAACGGACAACCAGTTTGGATCACGTAACGCAAGGATGGGAGACCGGGGAATGGGAGAAATATGGGGACGGTTCTGTGTAAAAAAGGTGAAAGGTTTTTTTGGTTTGAAGATACCGGCTTTGGCGCGGGTGATCAGTGGAGGACCTAGGGAGGGGCCTAGGGGGGCAAGTGCCCCCGCTTTTGACCAGTAATTTCACTACTAGTACTTAGAGTAAAATCAGTACCCCGCTTCCGGCCAAGAATTACACTACTAGTGTGCCCCTACTCTGACAAATCTCTGGGTCCGCCACTGCGGGTGATCATAGGATGTGTTGGGGGTGGCTGGAGGGCGGGCAATGGGGAGTTGCTGGAAACGGTGGAAGGTGATTCTGGGTTTGTGTTTTGGGAATTTTGTTGAGTGGATGGTGTGGCACTAGAAGAGAGACGAGAAGGTGAATCAGGTGGGGAGATCGTATGGGAAACGGGTGGATCAAGGAGTGGAGTGGGGGAGTGAAATTAGTCTCCAGGAGGATTAGTTGGTGGGGAAAAGGGTTGACTGGGGGGTACGGGAGGAGGAGTGAGTTCCGAAAATAGAAATGGGTGAAGATGAGTGTCCGAAAATTCGTATGAATTTTGTGAGGGGGTAGGAAGTATTTTTTGGTAGGGGTATGTGTCTTCTTTAAAGGTAACATGACGGGAGATAAAAAATTTCTATGTGAAGGGGTTTAGACATATGTACCCTTTGTGATTTTGTGGGAACCCAAGAAACATGCATGGAGTGGACCGAGCATCAAGCTTAGTGATGGTAGTGGAGGGAAGGTGAGGGTAACATAGGCAACCAAAGACTCGTATATTGGTGTAAGTTGGGATTTTGTGGTAGAGCAAATGTGTGGGGGAGAGGTGTAATAGTTCGGGTGTGGGTAAGATGTTGTGAAGGTAAGTGGTCATTTGGACGGCGTGAGGCCAAAATTTGGGGGGAACATGAGCATGTAGGAGTAAGGTGCGTGCCATGTTATTTATGGTGCGGATGGTACGTTCGGCCTTGCCGTTTTGGGGAGAGGTGTAGGGGCATGAAAAACGAAATTGAATCCCATACTTGTGACTGAAAGTGGAAAAAACAAGGTTATCAAATTCATTTCCATTGTCACATTGGACGGTTTTTATTTTAGAGTGAAATTGGGTTTGGATAAATGTATAGAACTCGACAAAAATGTAGTAAACTTGTGATTTGTGTTGAAGAGCATATATCCCAAGAAATTTAGAAAAATCATCAAGAAACAATACATAGTAACGATGTGCATTGTAACTTAAAGTGGGTGAAGTCCATAGATCACTATGCATTATATCAAAGGCAGATGTTGTGTGAGAAATAGAAGAGGAAAAGGGTAATTTAGTATGTTTGCCCATTTGACATGACATGCATTCTAAACTACAAACTTTATGACAATCAATAATGTTATTGAGACGGAGTGTAAAAAAGATGGGGTCGCCGGGGTGCCCAAGCCAGTTATGCCATCTTTGAGTAGGAATGGAAATAAAGGCGGAGTGGGCATTATTAGTTGGAGGTCTTTGTGGCCGGTAAGGTTAAAGATCACTGGAGCTATCACATCTCATTAGTGGTATTCCCGTGCTGAGTGCCTTCACAGAAAAACCAAAAGGGTCAAACTCAATGGAAACATTATTATCTTTGGTAAGACGACGAACATAAATGAGATTTTTGACTAGGTGAGGAGCATAAAGAACATTGTTTAACATGAGGGATGGGTAGGGGGGTTGGATGGACGTGTGTCCGTTACCCAAAACTGGAATGGATTGACCATTGCCCACAAGAATATTTTGTTTATTGCTATTATTAAAAAAAGAGTGAGATTACCACCATTTGAGGTCATCTGAGAAGTGGCGCCCGTGTCGAGGTACCAATTTTCATCCGGTGGAATGACAGACATGGTAGCCATGGCAGATGCTATGTCAGGGGGAGAGTGAGTAGCAACATGTGCTTGTGTAGGGCGCGGGCCGAGAATTCCGGCTGAAGGGGACAGGTGCCGTGTAGTGGTGGGAGGTGACCAAGGAGCCGAGGGGTATGAGCAAGGAGGAATAGCCCATGGCAGCGGCCAGTAACCCCCTGGAGGAATGTGCCATGCTTGTGCCATTGGGTTAGAAAAGTGTCGACCGGAGTTGGAGGTGCGACTGTGGCCGCCGTGAGAAGACCCACGGCCACGACCCCAGTTTTGAGAGCGAACAAGGAGTACTGCCGGTGGAGGAGGGGTGGGGCCGAATGAGCCAAGGCCGTAGGGGCACCTTGGCGGGATTTGCGGGTCTCTTCCAAGGTAACCATGGAACGAGCTTTGTAGAAGTGCGGCAACGGGTCACATTGTTGGATGAGAGATGCAACGGTGTCATAGTGGGACGGTAAGCCATTGACCATGCGTAGTACAAGCCGATCGTTAGAGATGGGGGAGCCCACATTAGCGAGTTGAGTCGCTAAGGTTTTTAGAGCACGACAATAAGCAACCACATTGGGAAAATTTTCCAAAAGGGTGTTAGAAAATTCATTCTCAAGATAGACCGCCCTAGAGTGTCTGTTGTCTTGAAAGATGTCGACAAGGCATTCCCAAGCTTGAAGAGCGGTGGAGTCCGGTTCAATAATGGTGTGAAGGAGGTCATTGGAGATTGTACCGTAAATCCATTGGAGGACAATGGCGTCTAGACGATGCCAAAGAGCGCCGGCCTCAGCAGCGAGGGCCTGTTTTTGTTCCTCGGTGAGAGAGGGATCAACAGTAGGAGGAGGAGCAGCTTTGGTGGGTAAAATGTGCTCTATCACTTGATAAGCTCGGGCTGTAATTTTAAACAATTCAGCCCAGGAAGAGTATTCCACATTTTCCATGTCCAGTGGGAATGAAATTTTTGATGTTGGAGATTGCAAGAGCCGGGTGGAATGGGAAATTGGATCAAAAAAACTGGAAATCTGATACCAAGTTAGAAATGGATCAGGAGAGAATCGCTTGTCCCTTTCTGAAATCCTTTGCATACAATATATACAAGCTACCTACGTGATGACACCAATGATCTATCCGAGTGGTCATATGTTACAATAATTTATTAACAATGAATGAAACAATAATGGACCATATGGAGCCCCTTTCTATTCTAACATACAAGGCCAAGTAAATAATAAACAATAATGGATAATAACTACAAGGAGTGCAGCGGCCAAGGGAGTAAAGTGGCAAGCGTCACTTTTGTCCAGAAGTATTTGCATGGGCCATGCATGCATGCTGCATGCGTTAACAAGAATGACGACCTAAATGACTTTTTGAACATTGTGTCGTACTTATTTGACAATTTTCCTTATTTATTCTTTGTTGTAAATGGGTACCAAGCTCTAGCTAGCCTGCCGCATCAACCGAGCTCTAATATATTCACCGAGTCGCTGTCTCAACCGCCGTAAGCATTGTCTCCAATGACTTCTCATCATCTCCCTCTCGTGCCGACGCTGAACGATGCTATTTTCGATCGTCTCGTGCCGACGCTCAACGATGCTATCTTCGATCGTCACGAGCTGACAGACCGAACAAGCATTGTGAATCCTCAGCCACCTAACAATACAATCATCGTGATAAATGTGTTTGCACGGCAACTCCTTTGCATCCTTACCGACCTCAAACTCATCCCGACACATCGGACAAATCTCCGAATCTACAGCTATATGAGATTCGGAGATTTTCACTGTCGGTATTGCACCGATCACGGATTCTGATGCCGGGGAGGACCCACCGGCCCGTTTATTCGTGTTGCATGCCGGCCGCGGGCCGGGTGGTTTCTTATTATCTGTCTGATCAGAGGTATCATCGAGTCAGAGGTATCTGTCTGAAACCATTCCTAGAATGACGCCGACAACTATATTTGGAGGACGCATTGTAATCCCTAGATTTGATGCATGGGATTTGCACATTCAGCACACGTGACAATAGTCCCAAATGAAGATGAGAGTGAATGTGTTTGACATATGAAGCACCAATAACAGAGTTGACCATCCAGGACTGCGTCAACGAATTGGACTGGTGTATGATTCTGTCACGTGGGACAAATTGTTTCGGGGGAATAATCTGAGACGGCCCTGAATATTTGAATACACCCTGGGCACCAATAATCGAGCCCCTCATTATTCTCGCCGCCGTGGTTGTTCGCCGTGCTGGTGCCGGCGACATCCATTAGCTAGTTAATTAATTAAATAAAGAAGCTAATTAGAAGAAATCGATACATGCGCATGTATATGTAATGTAAAGTTACTTGGTTAATTAACATACGTTATATTCTTATGTATAGATTCTACTGTTGTACAAGTAATGCCGCATGCACAAACTTATGTAGGAAATAAAAGTATGATTGTTCTTATGGATGCTTTTTGAACAAGAAATTTGTATCTAGATAGGCCTTTTCCAATTTTCATTTTTGGACCGTCCCAAAAAATTATTCTCACTTACCATTTTTGGACAATTTGTGTGATTCACAATCATTTTACTTTTTTTTACACCACTGCAACCATACATTTCCAATTTACTTTCATCTCCTTAATATGCAAGTCAAGTCAATGGAGGAAGAATTTCAAGGGACGGAGGGAGTAATAATTAAGGATATTTTCTTTTGGACTGAAATTTGTTGGTCTGGTCTGGTCTTTATAAGTATGGTCTGGTCTGGTAAATGTCTCGCCTTTTTGTATTTTATAACTGTCGTCCAAATCTGGTCTAGTCTAATCTGGTCTGTTTAAGATTGGTCTGGTTTGGTCTGGTCTATTTAAGTCTAATCTGATCTGGTCTGGGACAGAAAACAGTCCAAAAGAAAAGATCCTAAGAGCTTCTCCACGTTTAATTTATATATATGCACGGATACACGGAAACGCGAAAATGCAGAAACGGGTATGTGGATACGACAAAACAAAAAAACGTAAGATACGGATTGGGGGATATATTTCTAAATATTGCGTAGTAAAAGTTATGGGGGAACATTTATAAATGATCAAAATTATGAAGGTGTACTTATAAATATTAAAAATTACAAGTTCTTTTTTAAATATACATATATTATCATGACGAAGCAACTAGCTTAGTTGGTTGAGGAGTCACCCGGTTATCCTGGGGTTGAAGTTCAGTTCAACCCCCGGGACCCCTCAACCCCCTCCCCCCGACCTACACAGGCCCCCCAAAAAATACATATATTATCATCTGACCTCTGCCATATACACCGGTATAATTTGAAATATAAATATAGTCAACAAGTCACTAATTTAAAATGAGAAATGCATCAAACAATCACAACTTTGAAAGTAAAAGTGTAAGTTCTCAAAGTTCTTGGATAATGGAGCTAGAAAACAATACGCTAATAAAGAACTAAAAGTTCTAATACATATTTCCATCGGAGCTACTAATTTTCAGGGATAGTATCGTCTTTCAAAAAGCTAGCCTTCAATTCCGATTCATCTATGGAAAGTGATGGATCGCCGACCTTGGAGGTAGCCATAATCCGAGAAAGTGAGAGACTGAAAAGTGCTAAGTAAGATCGAGTACGAATTTAAGCAAAGTAACAACAAGTTTGCACAGAGAATTTCGGATCCCTTTCCATAGGTTGGAAGGTGAGATTTATACTAAGGGATAAATACTGGGCCAACAAGTAAAAAGATGTTATTCTATTGTGGTGAACACACATGTCACACCTATCTAACAGAATAAATGTATCGGTTTAATAAGAAGGTGACACATGTAAAAGGTGAATGGAGATATAACTGGAACAGCTGGCTGATTGACGTTGTACATAACTGAATTTGTCCTTTGTGTACCACAACACACGTGGGTGCTACACATGTGCCTTCCAGGATATCTGACGAGCACTTTGTCGTAGTGTGCCTTAAAATAATAATCAATGCAACAATTATACACAGTCTGGTATGATTTGACAAATACCCGGTCGGGTATCTCAAATACCCAGTCGGGTATCCGACAGAGTTGATGCTAAACACCTATATATTTAAGCTCAACTTAGAATAATATTTTATTTATATTTTTCTAGCATGTTTAGTCTCCAAATGAGGATCTAAACTTCCATTTCTTGGTTTTACTCTTGAAGCTTGTTGAATGTTAAAGTTGTGAGTTATTTTCTTACTTCTTCCCTTGAATATTAATTCTTCCCTTATTCTATCTCTATATTAATGTTGGGGAGTGTTGCTAAGATGACAATTAGTTAACATCTTGACATTATTTACTACTAGAAACGATCAATGAACCGATGGTTAATCGTTGATGGTTTCACAAGTAACTTCAGGTTATTAATACACAGTCGTGGTTAATAATTTTAAGAGGGATTAATTGTGTTGGTTAAACCAAAACCGTTGTGTTGAGGTTATCAATCTCAATTGATTTCATCAAGATGTTAAAAGATTAAATGCTACTATAAAAAAGGATGACACCCCATCCCTGAGGGGCCCCCAACCGGACTGGACGGTACGTTGGGAGGATGTAAATTGGACTCTAATCCCAATCTGACAGATAGAGAGTGAGGCTCTGTCCCCGGAAAATGCTACTATCAAGTCGGTATATGACGGTGTTCTATACTTGGCTAATAGTAAGGGTTATTAACGAACGGTTGTGGTTAATAACTACCCTTGATGAATTGGAGATACTCCTCGATTGAGTATTCGAGAGGGGAAAAGTTATAGATATAACCGGGATCAACAAACATATCAACAAGTGGAAAGTAGCAAACGTAAACCTTTTATCTCTGTAATTGAAATCATACAAGTCGTTCATCTTAGTGTTCAATTAATTAAATCACACAATTCCAAAAAACCCCTTTTTATTACTAGTTCTTTAAAAAGAAATATTCCTATCCCTGTGGATACGAACTCTACTACGCTATACTACGTATACGTGTTAGTAGTGAATTTATTTTGAGGCACATACGACTTTAGTGCCGTCACTAATAAATTACAATAAACTAAAAAAATAAAAGGTTGCACCGTAAATGTGCAATTACTACAACAACACACCGTAAAAACTAATTAAAAGTAAAAACTTAAGCACTCCAAAACCATTACAATCAATATCCTTTATTTCTAACTGCTGGAGTGATGTGGAATCCACATAGATTTGGTGATGTGGTTGTAGCTTGCGCGATACTTGATTACTGAAATGTCTAAGTCGATACTTGACTGGTGAGACCTCGAGCTCCGTGAGGTCAGAGCTCAGGTATAGTAAACTTGTACTAGGGAACTCATCTCTAGCCTTCGGTTTGTCCGGTAGCAATTATTCCTTCGTTCCTGTTGACTAAGTGACCGTGTCCAAGGTTGGATCGGGTACCGACCTTGGTGTGATCGAGGTCGGCCTCAGATTTGACCTTATCACGGTGATCTGTGAGCTTCAATGTTGCACCGATCCATACTTCGTCAATTTGTGGTCTTGTGTCGAGGTCGGCCTCGGCTGGAATCTTCAGAGTACGTGGGACATTGATATAAGTTTGAAGTCTCTGTCCGTTGATTATGATACCCCTGGGTATATGGGAATATACTCCATCATGAGTCCCCCACTCTACGAAGCGAAAGTTCAATGAGGTGAGACAGTAACTCTTCTGTCTTCTGGGCTTGTGCGCCCGGCGGGGCCATTTCTCTCCATGGTCACAACAAAGGGGTGCCTCATTAAAGACTCTGCTGAAGAAAAAAGCATGTGGAAAAAAAATCCTAATGGAGAAAAAAGAGTACACTCCGCTTTGAGGCAACTTCCGGAGAAGAATGTGATGCCCCGCTGTAAAGGAGGTGAGGTCGAGCTCGAGCGTTTGCTCTTTACTTGTTCTATGTTCCTGTGTTTGGAAGTTGGCATTGTATGTGTACATCAACTATGTTATATATTTTGAGCAAATTATGTTTATACTAATTAAAAAATGGCATTATGTTATTAATAGACTTTTTCTGAACAAAAATATGACTAGTTATGATTTTGGACAAAAATCTGACTATTTCTTCTAATTTTTGTTCATTTATATGAAAAAATTGAATTTGTGAATAGATCGGCTAATTCTGCTGATTTATGAAAAAAATTAAAATTTATAATATTAATAAATAAAGAAAAACTTATATGAAAATAATAGTCTTCTACAACAACTTCTGTCAATTCAACTAGAATAGTAATTTCCTTCTTGCACACTATCATTGTCATTATCTCCATGTTCATTGTCATATGCTCCGTGTAATGCGTCATCCATGTATTCTAGAGCAGTTGAGGTGGCAGGACGAACACTAGGGTCATCACTCATCAATATGTTGTGCCCCAGAAAAATCTAACTGTATGTAGGATGAGATTCCTGGTTCATTTTCGTGAAATGCTGATGGTTCTTCCTCTTCTTCTTCATCATTTGATTCTTCTCCTCGTTCTATCTCCACAAAAGCTCGGGACATGCATTGAATAACAGATTGCCATCAGTTGACCTTCGTCTTTGCACTCGGATACGGTATATACACAACTTGATCAGCCTGTGATGCTAAAATATAGCAATCCAGGGTACGAAGTCGGCATTGTATGTGTACATCAACTATGTTATATAATGGATGGACTCATGTACCTCGATCAGAAGGATCGAGCCATTCACATTTGAAAACAATTACCTTGTAATCTTGATATTCCAACTGAATTATTTATTGTTTCAATCCATAATAATCGAGTCTCGATCCATCAAAACTTGTGCACTTCACCATAACCCCGCAATTACATGTAACACTGTCTTCAAAACGCTTAATATAATCGTTTATATTAAGAGTCTGTTAAGTAGTCACATATGGAGAGGCAAATCTAGATAAATTTGAAGCCATCGTGGATGACGTGTCACTCCTTCTTCTCTATAGTGAACTTTGTGTCACCTCATTTTCTCTGCGGTAGTATCTGATGCATAAATTCTTTGTATTCTAGGAGTAAGTGGGAAGTACTCCATTCTTGCAAGTGGAATTGCTTTTTTGTTTGCTTACTGACCTTGTATCTTGCACCAGCGCAAAACTTGCACTCTGTTAGCTCACTGTCTCCTCTCCAATATTTCATGCATCCCTTTGGACAACAATCAATAGTCTGACTTGTCATTCCCAACAATGATAACTTCCTTTTTATTTTGTTGAAATTTGTTATAGGCCTATTTGGGATTTTAGTTGGGAAAAGTATATTCAAAAATTGAGCAATTCGGTCTGTTGCAGCCTTGGATAAATTTATCTCAGTCTTTATGTTCAACATTTCAGTCATTGCGCTCAACTCACTCATTAGACAACCCTCAAAGCACGGTTGACTTTTCATATCTAGCATCTCGTACATCTTCTTCGCTGCTGTGCTAGGCTCATTATTCACAAGAAAATCATTTTGATATTCTGTTGGGAATTCATTCCTCATAGCATCCTCAAACATCGATTTGTATGAATCATATTGGACCTCATATGCATTACCATGGGAGGAGTTGGCTTGATCTAAATAAACCAGACCATTTGGATTGGGTGTCTCACCATGTGCTGCCCATACATAGTAGTCATCAACAAAACCTTTCTCAAATAGGTGTTTGATGTGAGTTTTCTCACACTTAAATTAATAGTAGAATAGTGGTGAAAGTACGAGTAAAAACTGATGTGAGTTTTCTCGCACAAAAATTAATTGTAGAATAGTGGTGAAAGTACGAGTATCGTCTCCACAGGGACGGACAAAAGAGAATTAAAGATTAACTAAATTCAGCGATTAAAAATAAAATAAAAATGCGTCGTGCGAGATTGGTTGCTGGAAAATAAAAGTGTGAATAAAATGATTAAACTAGGGGTTCTTTCTAATTAATGACGAAGGGAACAATGATTGATTCCGGGGTAATCAGATTTCTGGCAGATCAGGCCTAATTACATGAAATTAATTTAATTGAGCCTAGCTAATCAATACTTAGTTCTTACCGCTCTCGCGGTGTAGAGTACAATAATTTAGGGGACCAGGCAGATCTCTCATGTGACAAGTTTCTAAATTATTTCCAAAACGAGTGAGCTTACGGCCCCTTAATCGCTACTAATCTCTTAGCCAACGATTAAGTGTGTGTGAATGTGTCCTAGAATAAACTAGATCTCTCTTAATTTATTCTATGTGCAATTGTAATTCTATCCGCGGTTCCAGGTTACAAAAGATATCAGTTAAATTATTCAAACACAAATTAAACGGCATTCATGCAATTAAATCGAAAAGAATCTAGCCATCAATCATGATTAACCCCTTCATCAATCCCAAATCCCTAATTAAACTACTCACAATTCATAATTGAAGAATCAACAGAATTGGGAAGAATAGAATAAATTGTCATTAATTAAAAATATGAACTTACAAATAATCTCAGGGTCTTGGAAGAAAATAGCGTAAAAACGGTGTTAAATTCGTCCCTAGGCCTCTCCGTAATGTTCGTCCCCCCTAAAAAGGGTTAGAGAGGCCTTATTTATAGAAAAGAGGGGGAAAATCACAATTCTGGTCGATGTGGGAAATTTCCGCGTGTAACTCGGGGCTACGCCCGATCGTGCGTCCCTGGCTACGCACGATCGTGCGTAGCAGGCAGTAGCTCCTCCACGGTTTTGGCTCTTATGCACGATCGTGCGTCCCAGACGCATGGTCGTGCGTCCGTGTTCTTCATCCTTTTCTCTAGTCCGATTTTGACAAAACTTCCTTCATGAAGGTTTTCTCTAATGAAGTTCTCTATCTACCCCAACTTGCCGAATGTGATTTGAATCATCCAATCAAGAGATATGATCAAAAAGGTGGAAGGTGTCATTCTGAAATCGCAGCAGAGATCATCTGACTTCGTCATCTGTTTTCACCTTCTTGCTCTCCTATTCTCGTAATGGTGTCTTCATATGATTTGTAGCCCTTGAAGTTGTCTTTTATACACAACTTGAATCATGTCCATTAGTTGTTTCTACAAAGAGATATTCTTGAATGATTGACAGAACGTCATCCTGATCGTCGTTTTCAAGCTTCATTCATCTTCTTTTGATCCCGTAGCCATTCCTAGAGCTCTCTTGTCGTCAAAACTTCATCGTGAACCTCCAGGTGACCTCCAAATCTCTCAATTCACTCTCAAATGCTTTTCAACTCATCCCGATTTCTCCTCAAGCGCCAATGCCGAACTCTAAAATCCTCATTTTGACTCCAAATGACACAAAACTCGAACCAACGCATGTTAAACATAACTTGAGCTAAAATTGAGTTTTGTAACACCTTAAAGCTAGGAAAACCATCAAAAGCCAATCTCAACACGCATCAAATGCGTGTCTAAATACGGACTTATCATATTCCCCCACACTTAAGCCTTTGCTTGTCCTCAAGCAAACTGAACAACGGGACTTACGATAATTACCATACGGAATCAAAACAATTATCATGCACATGTAGTTAAAGGGATATTCAAAGAACAGACAAACTAAACCAAGAAAATTTTTCCCTAAATTACATCTTTTTACTCAATCTAAACTATTTGACTAAGTACTCACAACATCCTCGAAGTAATGACAACATAACACAAATAAACTAATTATTGATCAGAAGGACTTGTGAAAGTGATGGTGAATGGTAAAAGACAGTCCCTTTCTTTTGATAGATTGGAATATTCTAACAAAGACTCGATGCATTCAGGAACTTCAGGGTCATTCTTAGGATCAAGGGACTTAGAAGGATACAAGTTTAGGAACAAACATCTAAACCTATGCAAAGAGCAGACATGGTGTACAACTAAGCTAAACCGCCGCGGCACATTGGTGCTTCGACGTATACTTGAAGTACGCGGAGGACTAAAGCTAATTTTGCTAAAGCCTCCAAGTTCATTAATTAAGTGTAGTTTTCCTTGTCATGTTGGCACGAGAACGCCATTTCTTTCGAAAGATACCCAAGTCTCATCTTATTGTGCAAAACACTTACGCTTTTTGATCGGGGCTCCCATTCTCTTTTTCGCAAGGTAAGAGGTCTAGCTATATTAATTTTTCACCTTTCGGATTCTTACTAGACATTAGCCCATTCTAATTTAGGCCTCACCAAGGAAAAATAGCAATTAAAGTTCATTTATTAATGTGAATCCATGCCTACAATGCAATCCTCGAAAGTATCAAATTCCTAAAAAGTGAATGCTCTTACCCCACTTTGGGGCATAGGAACAGTGCCAAAAATGGCTCCTACACAAATTCCCTAAACTTAACAAATTAATCCCCTAGTTCCCTAAATGCCAAGGCTAAGTCAGAAATATTCACGGGTAAGGAACTCAGGCCATTTGGTTATGGAGCTCAATTAATTGGGTAAACAATAAACGATCAAGCTCAAAATGGCTTCTCCTAAAGGACTTTTTCAGGTGGGATGGAAGATTTATGAATTAATTCAATGGGTGACTAGTGCCTTCATCCTCTCAACAACTAGATTATAGTGCAAGCAATTTAAGCCTAAACACTTCAAGGGTGTCCTAAAAGCACAGTCAAACGTTAGCCAGCTCACAAAGACACAGTTTAAAGAAAAAATTTCAAAAATTTGACATGAATTTCCTATGAATAAACAACTAACACCTGCACATGCTAACTCCAAAAATCACATGTAACAACTACTGCCCGAATGCCCAATTCGCTCCCCCACACTTAAACTTTGGCATCGCCCTCGATGACCAAATATGCACTATGCACAAGGGGTAAAGAGGAAAGGGTCACACGTGCTCAATCTTAACTCAAGTCAACATTACAAAAAGGCGATTATACGAGTCGCAGAAACTTCCCTAGGGCGCTGGTCGGTGCAGAACTAAACTGAGTCTAAGTGATCCTCGGCACATCATCCCCAAAGCAAGACCTTAAGCTGCAAAAACAAAACACACAAAAACACACAAAAACAAAGAAACATGCAAAAACAAAAGAGCAGAAATAAGCTTGGGTTGCCTCCCAAGAAGCGCTATTTTTAACGTCGTTTGCCCGACGATACCTCGCACTCATCTCTCAAAATCTGTGATAACGGTCACCTCACGTTCACGGTCTAGCGGTCCTCCGTAGTACTTCTTCAGGTGGTGGCCGTTAACTTTAAAATGGCCTTTCTCATGATGGTCTATCTCAACTGTACCGTATGGAAAAACTTCGCTCACTACAAAAGGACCGGACCACCTAGACTTCAATTTTCCCTTATAAATTTTCATTCGGGGATTGAACAGCAGAACTTGATCCCCCTTACGAAACTCTTTGCCCCGTTTGATATGCCGGTCGTGATAGGCTTTGGTACGCTCCTTACTAATCTTAGAGTTCTCATAGGCCATAAGCCTCCACTCATCCAATTCGTTGAGCTTCCAAAGCCGCTCACGACCCGACAAAGAAAGATCCTTATTCAACGTTTTTAAGGCCCAATAGGCCTTATGTTCAATCTCTACCTGAAGGTGGCACGCCTTCCCATAAACCAAGTGAAACGGAGTAGTGCTAATGGGTGTCTTATACGTTGTACGGAGTGCCCACAGCGCATCATCTAACTTATCAGACCAATCCTTCCTATGGGTCTCAACGGTCTTCTCAAGTATGGTCTTAATGTCCTTATTCGAATTTTCAACTTGGCCACTAGTTTGAGGGTGATATGGGACGCCCCCTTTATGAGTGACCCCGTACTTTGCTAGAAGGCGTGTCATGGGATCATTCCTAAAGTGGGTGCCCCTGTCACTAATCAACCCTCGTGGCACTCCAAATCTAAAAAACAATTTCTTCAGAAAACGAATCACAACTCTAGCATCATTCGTGGGCAGAGCTTCAGCCTCAACCCACTTAGAAACATAATCCACAGCAACAAGAATGAATTTATTACCTTTAGAACCCGGAAACGGTCCCATGAAGTCAATGCCCCAAACATCAAATACCTCACAAGCCAATATAAAATTTTGGGGCATCTCATCCCTCTTGGTTACCGCTCCGGTGCGTTGACACCTGTCGCATTCCTGCACAAACGTTAGAGCATCTTTAAACAAAGTGGGCCAGAAGAAACCATATTCCAAGACTTTACGGGCTGTCCGGTTGAAAGAATAGTGTCCCCCTGTCGGTCCGGAATGACAATGTTTAAGAATTTCAGCTCCTTCACAAAGGGGAACACATCTTCTAACAACCTGGTCAGCACAAATACGAAAAAGATATGGTTCCTCCCAGAAATAATACTTCAGATCAGCAAAAAATTTCCTTCGTTGATGAGGTGTATAATCAGAAGGAACAACACCCCCAACAAGATAGTTGGCGATGTCAGAGAACCAAGGCACCTCATCAACGATACGCAAAAGTCTCTCATCAGGAAAAGTACCCTCAATATCTCTCTCACTCAAAGGATCAAGAAAGGGGTTCTCTAACCTACTCAAGTGATCAGCTGCTAAATTCTCAGCCCCTTTCTTGTCCTTTATCTCAATATCAAACTCCTGAAGTAGTAATATCCACCGAATCAATCTAGGTTTAGCATCCACTTTTTGCATTAAATATTTAAGAGCAGAATGATCGGTGAATATCACTACCTTAGACAAAATCAAATAAGGACGAAACTTGTCAAGAGCAAACACAACAACAAGCAATTCTTTCTCAGTGGTAGTGTAATTTTCCTGGGCACTATCGAGAGTCTTAGAAGCATAAGAAATAGGCTGAAAATGTTTCTCTCGACGCTGACCAAGAACAGCTCCTACTACAAAATCACTAGCATCACACATAATTTCAAAAGGCAAAGACCAGTCAGGAGCTACTACCACCGGTGCCTTGACCAGTTTCTCCTTCAAACACTCAAAAGCCTCTAAACACTCCTTTGAGAAGTCAAACGGTGCGTCCTTCTCAAGGAGCTTAGTCATGGGTCGGGCTATCTTAGAAAAGTCCTGGACGAACCTACGTTAGAAACCTGCGTGTCCTAGAAAACTCCTAATGGCACGGACTGAGGTAGGGGGAGATAATTTAGAAATAACATCAACCTTAGCCGGATCAACCTCAACCCTCCTAATCGATATCTTATGCCCTAGGACCACTCCCTCACTAACCATGAAGTGGCACTTCTCCCAGTTAAGCACCAAATTCACCTCACGACACCTGACCAGGACTTTCTTCAAATTCTCTAAGCACTCATCAAAAGTGTCACCATACACAGAAAAGTCATCCATAAAAACCTCCATAAACTTCCCAATAAAATCCCCAAAAATAGCAAGCATGCATCTCATAAAGGTAGCAGGGGCATTACATAATCCAAACGCAATCCTTCGATATGCGAAGGTACCGAATGAAAATGTGAACGTGGTCTTATCCTGGTCCTCTGGGGCTATGGGGATCTGGAAGTATCCCGACATCCCGTCAAGGAAACAGTAGAACTTATGCCCTGCTTACCTTTCTAAAATTTGATCAATGAAGGGGAGGGGGAAGTGGTCCTTCCGGGTGGCGGCATTTAACTTTCGGTAATCAATGCAGACCCGCCATCCGGTGATCGTACACGTCGGTATCAACTCATCTTTCTCATTCTTAACCACAGTCATCCCCCCTTTCTTGGGAGCCACCTGGGTCGGGCTGACCCAAGGGCTGTCTGAAATTGGAAAAATAATGCCTACATCTAACAGACAGATGACTTCCTCCCTAACCACCTCCTGCATATTAGGATTCAATCTTCTTTGTGGCTGCACCACCGGTTTAGCATTATCTTCCATCAAAATTTTATGAGTGCAGAAAGCAGGACTGATTCCTTTAAAGTCAGAAAGTTTCCGGGCTAGAGCTTCCCTTTGTTCACTAAGTAGGTCAAGACATGCAGATTTTTGGGATGGCTCAAGTCCGGATGCAAGGATGACAGGGAGGTCAGGACTATTATCAATAAAAGCGTACTCAAGGTGAGAGGGAAGAGGCTTTAGATTAAATGGAGAAGGGGTAACAATGGAAGAATCAGTCTGACAGTCTTCCTTCCCCACTTTATCTAAATCATCTTCCTTTCCCTTCACTTCACTAGCATCACTTGAGCCCTCCTCCCCACCTATCATAAGACAATCAAAACTAGGGAGGAGCTCAAGATCCTCTGTAGACAAACTATCATCCAAAAGAAGATCAAAGAAGGCTTCATCAGAGAGCATGTTAGGAATGCAGTCCTCCACCAAAGAATCCATCGCATCCATATAAAAACACTCTCTACTATCTTGACAGGGACTCTTCATTATTTTGGACATGTCAAAGGTGACAGACTCATCCCCAACGCGGAGGACAAGCTTACCGTCTCCAACATCAATAAGTGCTCGGGCAGTTGCCAAAAATGGTCTGCCCAATATCAATGGTACCTCCCGATCCTGATCCATGTCCAAAATAACAAAGTCTACCGGAAAAATAAATTTGTCCACTTTAACCAACACGTCTTCAATAATCCCTTGGGGATATTTTACGGATCGATCAGCCAACTGAATGCACATACGTGTAGGTTTAAGTGGACCGAGTGCAAGCTTTTCATATAAAGTAAGAGGCATCAAATTAATGCTTGCACCCAAATCAGCCAGGGCCCTATCAAAAGTAAGATCTCCTATAAAACAAGGAATAGTAAACGAACCTGGATCCTTAAGCTTCTTCGGCAGATCTGTTCGTATCACAGCTGAGCACTCTTCATTAAGCGTCACAGTTGACGCTTCTTCCAGCCTCCTCTTGTTCGTCAATAGATCCTTCATGAACTTCGCGTACATGGGCATTTGTGCCAGTGCATCCACGAATGGTAAGTTAATTTTCACTTGTTTCATGAGATGAAAAACTTACCAAACTGGTCACTATCATTCTTTCTAGTCAATCGCGCCAGATAGGGAAGAGGGCTGTTTTGGTGCAGCCACCTCTTTTCCCTCATCTTTCTCTGTCTCTTCTTCACGGACAGCCGGTTCACTTTCAACTTCATCGGGCTTCTTTTTTGTGGCAGCAGGTTCTAGCTCTTTTCCACTCCTCAAGGTGATTGCCTGAACATGTTCTCTTGGGTTTGGCTCGGTATGACTAGGGAGGGATCCCTGAGGTCTTTCAGACATGGCTTTTGCAAGCTGCCCAATTGTATTTTCCATGTTTTGCATCCTTGTGTCCGCTTGCTGTTGACTTTGCATTTGTTGCTGCTGAAATTGCAATAATTTCTTGAGTGTTTCTTCTATGCTAGAAAATCTTTGTTCAGTCTCTCTCCTGAAGCTCCCTTGCACTGGTTGAGAAGCTTGTTGCTGGCCTTGAGGTGCTCGGGGTTGATTATAGTTTCTAGACTGCTGCTGCTGATTTCCTTGCCCGTAATTTCCTTGCTGCTGTTGTCCGTAGGGCTGATTGTAGTGGCCGTGTCGCTGATAATACATTGCATCCACTTGCTCTACTCCAGGGGCTGCCGAGTGTGCCATCATAGTACATTCATGTGGCGAATGGAGTCCCCCACACATAGTACAAGAGGGACTAAAAGGGCCGGGGGCTACCATATTAACACTGGGCACCGAGAG
Source organism: Cuscuta europaea (assembly GCA_945859875.1). Lineage (NCBI taxonomy): Eukaryota > Viridiplantae > Streptophyta > Magnoliopsida > Solanales > Convolvulaceae > Cuscuta > Cuscuta europaea. The sequence goes on from CAMAPE010000015.1 coordinate 10,651,424, forward strand.
AGCAAGATCCATCTTTTTCCCCATATCAAACACGCTGGTTGTGAGCTTCTGCATCATGCTTGCTAATGTATCTACTCGTGCAGAGAGAGCAGAATTATCACTGATCTCGTATAAGCCCAAAGCCTTTTGTTGAGGAGCACTCGGATGGTCGCTGTACCAAGATGCATTATTTGAAACAATCTTCTCCACTAGTTCTTCCCCCACCTCGGATGGTAGATCAGGAAAGGCTCCACCACCTAAAGCATCAAGCATCATCTTCCTTTCATTGCCGAGTCCGCTATAGAAGTAAAAAAGAACCTCACAATCAGTCAAATTGCCCTGAGGGCAAGCTCTCCTCATCACCTTGAATCTCTTCCATGCTTCAGCTAAAGTCTCCAGAGATCCCTGTTTGAACTCTTGTAGCTGCTTCTTCAATTTCAGGGCTTTTGATATAGGGAAGTATTCTTTAATAAAGGCACTATGCAGCTGGTCCCAAGTCTGGAGGTGGTGGTGAGGATTGCTGTCCAACCACCTCTGTGCATCATCCCTCAGTGAGAACGGGAAAAGCATCATTCTCACCTGATCATCAGTTAACCCAGGTATCTTGAAAGTCTGGCACATCCTCAGGAAGCGGGTAATATGCGCCACTGGGTCTTCAGTAGGGCCTCCTCCAAATTGATTATTGGATACCATGCTTATCACCGCCGACTTGATTTCGTATTGGTTGGCAGTAATTCCTGGTACTTGAATGCTATCGTACTCTGAAACGTTTGGTGTAAGGAACTCTGCAATGGTCTAGCGCTGATAGAGTGGATTGTTGTGCGGTATATATGGATTGGGTGGAGGCTCCTGATGTCTAGGCTGAGGGGCTGGTTGTGGCTGAGTAGGTGGGACTTGAGTGTGGTTTTGAAACTGATTGGGGTATGGGTTTTGGTACTGGGGCTGATTTTGGAATGTAGGTTGATTGATTGGATGTGAGTTCTGTCTCGGTTGAAAAATGGGAATACCCTGCCCTGCTCCTTGCATCCCATAAACTTGGTTTTGAAAATTGGTTTCAGGAGCAGTAGGGGTATTTTCAAAAAGGTGAAATAATGGGGGGAGATTAAATTGTGGTGAAGACTGATTTTGGGAACAAATCGGAGTGCGGTAATTTTGAAAACCTGGAGGGTTTCTAGGTGAAATTGGTGGTGAAGATTGGGGTGATGTGTTATGATAGAAATCTGGCTGAGTAGTAGGGTTAGGGTTACCCGACATCCCTGCGGTTCCAGATGAAGACTGGTGGTCCATGTTATTCTTTTCCTTTTTAGCCTTGCGGTTTTGTCTGGCGAGCTTTTCAATCTCAAGGTTAAGAGGGATTAGCGGTTCTCCCCTCTTAGAACGTGTAAGCATAAACAGAGCTGACCTGCAAGGTTAGCAGACAAAAATCCTACGAAAAACTAAAAACGAGTCGCTGATATTATTTAACCCTCAAATCCGACACCGTCCCCGGCAACGGCGCCAAAAACTGATGTGAGTTTTCTCGCATTTAAATTAATAGTAGAATAGTGGTGAACGTACGAGTAAAAACTGATGTGAGTTTTTTCGCACTTTAATTAATAGTAGAATAGTGGTGAAAGTACGAGTATCGTCTCCACAGGGACGGACAAAAGGGAACTAGAGATTAACTAAATTCAGCGATTAAAAATAAAATAAAAATGCGTCGTGCGAGATTGGTTGCTGGAAAATAAAAATGTGAATAAAACGATTAAACTAGGGGGTTCTTTCTAATTAATGACGAAGGGAACAAGGATTAATTCTGGGGTAATCAGATTTCTGGCAGATCAGGCCTAATTACATGAAATTAATTTAATTGAGCCTAGCTAATCAATACTTAGTTCTTACCGCTCTCGCGGCGTAAAGTACAATAATTTAGGGGACCAGGCAGATCTCTCATGCGACAAGTTTCTAAATTATTGCCAAAACGAGCGAGCTTACGGCCCCTTAATCGCTACTAATCTCTTAGCCAACGATTAAGTGTGTGTGAATGTGTCCTAGAATAAACTAGATCTCTCTTAATTTATTCTATGTGCAATTGTAATTCTAGCTGCGGTTCCAGGTTACAAAAGATATCAGTTAAATTATTCAAACACAAATTAAACGGCATTCATGCAATTAAATCGAAAAGAATCTAGCCATCAATCATGATTAACCCCTTCATCAATACCAAATCCCTAATTAAACTACACACAATTCATAATTGAAGAATCAACAGAATTGGGGAGAATAGAATAAATTGTCATTAATTAAAAAGATGAACTTACAAATAATCTCAGGGTCTTGGAAGAAAATAGCGTAAAAACGATGTTAAATTCGTCCCTAGGCCTCTCCGTAATGTTCGTCCCCCCTAAAAAGGGTTAGGGAGGCCTTATTTATATAAAAGAGAGGAAAAATCACAATTCTGGTCGATGTGGAAAATTTCCAGGCATAACTCGGGGCTACGCACGATCGTGCGTCCCTGGCTACGCACGATCGTGCGTAGCAGGCAGTAGCTCCTTCACGGTTTTGGCTCTTATGCACGATCGTGCGTCCCAGACGCACGGTCATGCGTCCGTATTCTTCAGCCTTTTCTCTAGTCTGAATTTGACAAAACTTCCTTCATGAAAGTTTTAGATAATGAAGAGCTCTATCTACCCCAACTTGCCGAATGTGATTTGAATCATCCAATAAAGAGATATGATTAAAACGGTGGAAGGTGTCATTCTGAAATCGCAGCAGAGATCATCTGACTTCGTCATCTTTTTTCACCTTCTTTCTCTCCTATTCTCGTAATGATGTCTTCATATGATTTGTAGAACTTGAAGTTGTCTTTCATATAAAACTTGAATCATGTCCATTAGTTGTTTCGACAAAGAGATATTCTAGAATGATTGACAGAAGGTCATCCTGATCGTCGTTTTCAAGCTTCATTCATCTTCTTTTGATCCCGTAGCCATTCCTAGAGCTCTCTTGTCGTCAAAACTTCATCGTGAACCTCCCGGTGACCTCCAAATCTCTCAATTCACTCTCAAATGCTTTTCAACTCATCCCGATTTCTCCTCAAGCGCCAGTGCCGAACTCTAAAAGCCTCATTTTGACTCCAAATGACACAAAACTCGAACCAACGCCTGTTAAACATAACTTGAGCTAAAATTGAGATTTGTAACACCTTAAAGCTAGGAAAACCATCAAAATCCAATCTCAACACGCATCAAATGCGTGTCTAAATACGGACTTATCAGTGTTGCTTGACAATATCCCAAGTCAACCATTTTCAATTTTTACACTTTTTAGAGGGATATCCAATGATAGCATTGGGATATAAATTTACCGTTGTACGTATGAACTCATGACACCTTCCTTGAAATCATCATATAGAAATTCTCGTCTCCCTAGTCTTTTGTACATCCATGACCTATTATTACTCATATTGAAATCTAAACAAAAAATGGCATATATACTCATATATATATATATTATATATATATATATATATATATATATAGGGTAAGGATCAAATGAGAATACCATCTTAGGAGAGAAATGAGAATGATTCTGGAGCGTTGGATTTGAGCATTGTGCATCATGTAAAACAGAAATGTGCATATAAAAAATTGGAAAATGTGCATTTCGTCTGTGCAAAATTTTAAACGAAAATGTGCACATTAGAATTTTGCATTACTTTAACTATAAATGTGCAGTTTTGTGAAGGATAAAGTGCATCGTTTTGGAGTGTTCTCATTTCTCACGTTAAGGAGTGTTCTCACGTTAAGGACCATTTTTATCAGACTAAAAATGTCGTAAATGTAAATTTTTCTGTCTGGTTCACTTGTTTACTAAAATGCTGTTCTTATTACTGAAATATTTTTTATCTGACTAAAACATCATAAATTTTGAAATTTTTATCTGTTGAGAATTTTACAACTGTTGAATTTTTGTCTGACTCAATTAATAATTAAAATGTTATTTTCGTAATATTTTATCTGACTAAAAATTATTTTTATTTTTATTTAGATTTTTTTGAAGTGTCACATTCTACCCTCCTTAAAAGATGTTTCGTCCCGAAACATTAGCTAAATCTAAATAGTCAAATTCTTAAGTATTACATTCTACCCCCCTTAAAGAGAGGTTACGTCCTCGTAACTAACATTTTACCTTAGTCAAATAACTCTGGATAACGTTTGCGCATATCCTCCTCAGTCTCCCATGTGACATTTTCGGCCAGATGGTTAGACCACAACACCTTCACCATCTTAACCGCTTTTCTTCTAGTCTCACGAGTCTCTTAAATACTAAGGCATTCAAAAAGTCCCTACACTATTTGAACCGCAAAGTTCTTCACTAGGTCCATACTAAGCTCTAACACATATAGACATTCAAAGATGTCATCAAAATTCATATATTTCACATGAGCAAGCAACCACATAAATTTCACTACTCAATCATATAAATCAATAACTTGAAAATCTCACATTATATCCTCACCGCGTTCCTAACAGGTCTTTTCCTAGTATGTTAATTCTCCTAATTTTACAAAAACATTTTGAAAATCCCCGCTTCGAAACTATAGTTTTCGTCAAAGATTCCGAACAACGAAGTTTCAGCACAAGGAGAAATTCCCAGTTAGTTGGACGAGCGCAAGGCTCAATTATGCACGAACCAGCTTAGACTGTTATCTTCTTTGTGACAGAATTTCTCCCTACGACCTATTACCTCGTGTTCTAGTCCCTTCGGAAAACCTAAGGCTCTGATACCAATTTGTAACACCCCTAAATTTCCCGCCCAAAACATTGATATATTTAAAAGAAATACTTTATTCATTCATCAAAGAGTTGAAGAAATACAGCGGAAGTCTAAAAGGGAAATGAGTGTTACCGCCACATTCGGTCATCTCTTAACCGAATGCACAGGCAACTCAAAGTAAATCAATAAAAACTAATGTAATAATAAGTAAATGTTTGATTTATGACTAGATTTAACTAAGTCATCTTCTAATTCGCACTCAAGCTCGAGCAATCCGTCAATCCACATAGGTATCCAACTCATCACCTGATAAAATTTAAGGGAGAAGAGAGAGACAAGAAAAATAACAAAAATTAGCTTTAGAGCTAAGTAAGTACTACCCAACCCCGTAAAATAATCAGGTTTGGCTAAAAATAGATTTTTATATAATAATATATAAAAATACTCACACCATCAAAATTCTTTTCACTTTGATTTTTCTCAAACTACTTCTTTACAAAAATGCTCAACTTCTCTTTAAAACTTCATAATAACTCTTCTCTTTGATTTCCTAAAAAAAAATCACTTCTTCTCTAACTTCCTAGTAATTTAGAAGGGCGGTGCTTAACCTTTCGGTAGAGCCCGGTGGACCGTGGTTACGGACGGCCACCCCGAACAAGTGCCGGTACCACAACTGCTCTGTTGGAAACGAAACGACTACCTTAAGTGTGCACACCCCCTAAAAGGGATTCCAAGCCCTCCGAGTAGTAAGTCATCCCGAGTGGTCGGAACCCAACCACCCCAATTCTAAAATTCTTGAATGATTAGGGACTACTACTATAACTTCTTCTTAAAAGGGATCATAGATCCAAATCTCACTTAAAAGGGATCATAGATCCAAATCTTACTTAAAAGGGATCATAGATCCAAACTGTACTTCTTAGTAGTAGTAGCTCTAATCACCCTCCACATTTATCCGGATGTGGAAAAACCGACACCTCGGATTACTCCCGAGATGCTATCTTCTTATGAAAATGTAAATTTTATCTTCGCTTAATAATACTTCAAAAATACTTCTTAATTTCTCTAAAAAATCTCGAAGGTGTTTAAAAATATCTAATACTCCAAAAGTACTTGGTTTATACTTCTTAACTACTATATATATAATATCTCCTCAAAATCACATACACAAAATTCACAATTCACACTTAATCACATAATGCATATAATAAGCATATAATACGAGGAAACAATTTTGGATTGGCAGAGAAACTTACCTTACGTCCTGATGCCCCTAGTTATCCTCCTCTAATCCGGTCTCTAGATAATCACCTTTTTAATTAAATATGATAAATTAGTCACTTATTCTATTTGTAATTACTTTACCCGATTTTCCCCTTTTTTATTCTTTTATTCGAATTTATTAATTTAATTAATTAATTATTCGAGTTAATCACTTTTATTAATCAAATACCTTATTAATTTCGTCATTAATTACAATATTTGAATTCTAAACCTAAATAAAATATCCGAATATTATTGACTAAAACATCCAATTTTTATTCAATAATCACCATTAATTTTCTCTAATTATTATCTAATTACTTTATTTACATAACCGAATATATTTATTTTCCTTATTTTATTCAAACATTATTTTTAGTCCAGAATATTATTTTTCAACCTCACTGATTTATTTATTTCAACCTTAATATTAATATTTCCTTATTTAATTACTTAACTAGTCTTATATGGCCTAATTTAAATAAATAGACTAAGAATCGACTTTATAAATTAGTAACCGTCTATAACTATATTTTGGGTCTATATTTGACCTAGGTTTTCCAGATATCTATTTTATAATTATTTTCCATAATTATTCCCTTAATTTCATATATCTATTAATCGGTTTAATTACAATTAAATATACTAAACCTTATTTTTATTAATTATAAATGGTCCATAAGGTCCTAGTTAGTCATATATTTATCCTAGTTTACTCCAATATTTATTTCATAATTATTTTCGTCATTTAGTTAATTATTTACTAAAAGTGGTTAAATTGGCCCAATTACCATTAAATCAATTAAAAATAGCTAAAAATATTATTTTCCAATTCTGATTGGTCTGAATATGTATATTTATACTAGGTATTTAATTTATATTTTTCCAGATTTTATTTATTTCATTTACTATTTTATTTTTAATTTTTATTGCAACTGGGCCGAACTGGCCCAAATTAATTTTTCTGGCCCAATCCTGAAAAAGGCCCAAAAGACAGACCAGCTGGGTCTTCTTCTTCTTCCCCAGGTCGCCGGAAAAACGGGGAGAGAGAAAAAAAACGGGGAAAGAGGTTTTACCTCGTCGGAAACGGCCAATGGGGTAGCGGTGCACTCCTCTCGGGACGGCGAATGACGGTGGTGGGTTGGCGGCAGTGGCAGCTCCTCCCTCTTCTCCGTTTTCCGTCGAAAAGCTTTTCTCCGGCGAAACTCCGGCGAGGCTTTTCTCCCTCGTTTCACGACCGTTTTCGACGATTCTTTTTCCGTTGGATTCGTATCACGAAGGGGAAGGTTTGAGAAGTATTTTCAAGGCTTGGTTCTGGCTAAAACGCTGGGTCGCAATTTTTATATATATATACGTATATGTGTATGTATATTTCGTAGTTTTTTTTTTGGGATGAAGAAAACGTAGGTTCTGGCCTATTATTTATAGGGAAAGATGAGGGTTTTAGGCTGAGATGTTAGAGTTGGAGTTAAATTTTGATTCTTTTGCACCTTTATGAGTATTAGGAGTATAATTGTTATATACTTAGTATTACTAATGTAAGTATGTAGGAGTATACTCCTAATACTAATGTTAGTATTTGAGTATAATTAGTATTACGTATTTATATATCTATTAGGAGTATAAGTAAGTAGTTAGTTAGGAGTATTATACTTACGTAGGTTTTTATATTATTTCCGTACTTAGTTTATATATCATAGGAGTATATATATATATTATACGTACTTAGTTTATTTATCGGACCATTTTTATCAGACTAAAAATGTCGTAAATGTAAATTTTTCTGTCTGGTTCACTTGTTTACTAAAATGCTGTTCTTATTACTGAAATATTTTTTATCTGACTAAAACATCATAAATTTTGAAATTTTTATCTGTTGAGAATTTTACAACTGTTGAATTTTTGTCTGACTCAATTAATAATTAAAATGTTATTTTCGTAATATTTTATCTGACTAAAAATTATTTTTATTTTTATTTAGATTTTTTTGAAGTGTCACATTCTACCCTCCTTAAAAGATGTTTCGTCCCGAAACATTAGCTAAATCTAAATAGTCAAATTCTTAAGTATTACATTCTACCCCCCTTAAAGAGAGGTTACGTCCTCGTAACTAACATTTTACCTTAGTCAAATAACTCTGGATAACGTTTGCGCATATCCTCCTCAGTCTCCCATGTGACATTTTCGGCCAGATGGTTAGACCACAACACCTTCACCATCTTAACCGCTTTTCTTCTAGTCTCACGAGTCTCTTAAATACTAAGGCATTCAAAAAGTCCCTACACTATTTGAACCGCAAAGTTCTTCACTAGGTCCATACTAAGCTCTAACACATATAGACATTCAAAGATGTCATCAAAATTCATATATTTCACATGAGCAAGCAACCACATAAATTTCACTACTCAATCATATAAATCAATAACTTGAAAATCTCACATTATATCCTCACCGCGTTCCTAACAGGTCTTTTCCTAGTATGTTAATTCTCCTAATTTTACAAAAACATTTTGAAAATCCCCGCTTCGAAACTATAGTTTTCGTCAAAGATTCCGAACAACGAAGTTTCAGCACAAGGAGAAATTCCCAGTTAGTTGGACGAGCGCAAGGCTCAATTATGCACGAACCAGCTTAGACTGTTATCTTCTTTGTGACAGAATTTCTCCCTACGACCTATTACCTCGTGTTCTAGTCCCTTCGGAAAACCTAAGGCTCTGATACCAATTTGTAACACCCCTAAATTTCCCGCCCAAAACATTGATATATTTAAAAGAAATACTTTATTCATTCATCAAAGAGTTGAAGAAATACAGCGGAAGTCTAAAAGGGAAATGAGTGTTATCGCCACATTCGGTCATCTCTTAACCGAATGCACAGGCAACTCAAAGTAAATCAATAAAAACTAATGTAATAATAAGTAAATGTTTGATTTATGACTAGATTTAACTAAGTCATCTTCTAATTCGCACTCAAGCTCGAGCAATCCGTCAATCCACATAGGTATCCAACTCATCACCTGATAAAATTTAAGGGAGAAGAGAGAGACAAGAAAAATAACAAAAATTAGCTTTAGAGCTAAGTAAGTACTACCCAACCCCGTAAAATAATCAGGTTTGGCTAAAAATAGATTTTTATATAATAATATATAAAAATACTCACACCATCAAAATTCTTTTCACTTTGATTTTTCTCAAACTACTTCTTTACAAAAATGCTCAACTTCTCTTTAAAACTTCATAATAACTCTTCTCTTTGATTTCCTAAAAAAAAATCACTTCTTCTCTAACTTCCTAGTAATTTAGAAGGGCGGTGCTTAACCTTTCGGTAGAGCCCGGTGGACCGTGGTTACGGACGGCCACCCCGAACAAGTGCCGGTACCACAACTGCTCTGTTGGAAACGAAACGACTACCTTAAGTGTGCACACCCCCTAAAAGGGATTCCAAGCCCTCCGAGTAGTAAGTCATCCCGAGTGGTCGGAACCCAACCACCCCAATTCTAAAATTCTTGAATGATTAGGGACTACTACTATAACTTCTTCTTAAAAGGGATCATAGATCCAAATCTCACTTAAAAGGGATCATAGATCCAAATCTTACTTAAAAGGGATCATAGATCCAAACTGTACTTCTTAGTAGTAGTAGCTCTAATCACCCTCCACATTTATCCGGATGTGGAAAAACCGACACCTCGGATTACTCCCGAGATGCTATCTTCTTATGAAAATGTAAATTTTATCTTCGCTTAATAATACTTCAAAAATACTTCTTAATTTCTCTAAAAAATCTCGAAGGTGTTTAAAAATATCTAATACTCCAAAAGTACTTGGTTTATACTTCTTAACTACTATATATATAATATCTCCTCAAAATCACATACACAAAATTCACAATTCACACTTAATCACATAATGCATATAATAAGCATATAATACGAGGAAACAATTTTGGATTGGCAGAGAAACTTACCTTACGTCCTGATGCCCCTAGTTATCCTCCTCTAATCCGGTCTCTAGATAATCACCTTTTTAATTAAATATGATAAATTAGTCACTTATTCTATTTGTAATTACTTTACCCGATTTTCCCCTTTTTTATTCTTTTATTCGAATTTATTAATTTAATTAATTAATTATTCGAGTTAATCACTTTTATTAATCAAATACCTTATTAATTTCGTCATTAATTACAATATTTGAATTCTAAACCTAAATAAAATATCCGAATATTATTGACTAAAACATCCAATTTTTATTCAATAATCACCATTAATTTTCTCTAATTATTATCTAATTACTTTATTTACATAACCGAATATATTTATTTTCCTTATTTTATTCAAACATTATTTTTAGTCCAGAATATTATTTTTCAACCTCACTGATTTATTTATTTCAACCTTAATATTAATATTTCCTTATTTAATTACTTAACTAGTCTTATATGGCCTAATTTAAATAAATAGACTAAGAATCGACTTTATAAATTAGTAACCGTCTATAACTATATTTTGGGTCTATATTTGACCTAGGTTTTCCAGATATCTATTTTATAATTATTTTCCATAATTATTCCCTTAATTTCATATATCTATTAATCGGTTTAATTACAATTAAATATACTAAACCTTATTTTTATTAATTATAAATGGTCCATAAGGTCCTAGTTAGTCATATATTTATCCTAGTTTACTCCAATATTTATTTCATAATTATTTTCGTCATTTAGTTAATTATTTACTAAAAGTGGTTAAATTGGCCCAATTACCATTAAATCAATTAAAAATAGCTAAAAATATTATTTTCCAATTCTGATTGGTCTGAATATGTATATTTATACTAGGTATTTAATTTATATTTTTCCAGATTTTATTTATTTCATTTACTATTTTATTTTTAATTTTTATTGCAACTGGGCCGAACTGGCCCAAATTAATTTTTCTGGCCCAATCCTGAAAAAGGCCCAAAAGACAGACCAGCTGGGTCTTCTTCTTCTTCCCCAGGTCGCCGGAAAAACGGGGAGAGAGAAAAAAAACGGGGAAAGAGGTTTTACCTCGTCGGAAACGGCCAATGGGGTAGCGGTGCACTCCTCTCGGGACGGCGAATGACGGTGGTGGGTTGGCGGCAGTGGCAGCTCCTCCCTCTTCTCCGTTTTCCGTCGAAAAGCTTTTCTCCGGCGAAACTCCGGCGAGGCTTTTCTCCCTCGTTTCACGACCGTTTTCGACGATTCTTTTTCCGTTGGATTCGTATCACGAAGGGGAAGGTTTGAGAAGTATTTTCAAGGCTTGGTTCTGGCTAAAACGCTGGGTCGCAATTTTTATATATATATACGTATATGTGTATGTATATTTCGTAGTTTTTTTTTTGGGATGAAGAAAACGTAGGTTCTGGCCTATTATTTATAGGGAAAGATGAGGGTTTTAGGCTGAGATGTTAGAGTTGGAGTTAAATTTTGATTCTTTTGCACCTTTATGAGTATTAGGAGTATAATTGTTATATACTTAGTATTACTAATGTAAGTATGTAGGAGTATACTCCTAATACTAATGTTAGTATTTGAGTATAATTAGTATTACGTATTTATATATCTATTAGGAGTATAAGTAAGTAGTTAGTTAGGAGTATTATACTTACGTAGGTTTTTATATTATTTCCGTACTTAGTTTATATATCATAGGAGTATATATATATATTATACGTACTTAGTTTATTTATCGGACCATTTTTATCAGACTAAAAATGTCGTAAATGTAAATTTTTCTGTCTGGTTCACTTGTTTACTAAAATGCTGTTCTTATTACTGAAATATTTTTTATCTGACTAAAACATCATAAATTTTGAAATTTTTATCTGTTGAGAATTTTACAACTGTTGAATTTTTGTCTGACTCAATTAATAATTAAAATGTTATTTTCGTAATATTTTATCTGACTAAAAATTATTTTTATTTTTATTTAGATTTTTTTGAAGTGTCACATTCTACCCTCCTTAAAAGATGTTTCGTCCCGAAACATTAGCTAAATCTAAATAGTCAAATTCTTAAGTATTACATTCTACCCCCCTTAAAGAGAGGTTACGTCCTCGTAACTAACATTTTACCTTAGTCAAATAACTCTGGATAACGTTTGCGCATATCCTCCTCAGTCTCCCATGTGACATTTTCGGCCAGATGGTTAGACCACAACACCTTCACCATCTTAACCGCTTTTCTTCTAGTCTCACGAGTCTCTTAAATACTAAGGCATTCAAAAAGTCCCTACACTATTTGAACCGCAAAGTTCTTCACTAGGTCCATACTAAGCTCTAACACATATAGACATTCAAAGATGTCATCAAAATTCATATATTTCACATGAGCAAGCAACCACATAAATTTCACTACTCAATCATATAAATCAATAACTTGAAAATCTCACATTATATCCTCACCGCGTTCCTAACAGGTCTTTTCCTAGTATGTTAATTCTCCTAATTTTACAAAAACATTTTGAAAATCCCCGCTTCGAAACTATAGTTTTCGTCAAAGATTCCGAACAACGAAGTTTCAGCACAAGGAGAAATTCCCAGTTAGTTGGACGAGCGCAAGGCTCAATTATGCACGAACCAGCTTAGACTGTTATCTTCTTTGTGACAGAATTTCTCCCTACGACCTATTACCTCGTGTTCTAGTCCCTTCGGAAAACCTAAGGCTCTGATACCAATTTGTAACACCCCTAAATTTCCCGCCCAAAACATTGATATATTTAAAAGAAATACTTTATTCATTCATCAAAGAGTTGAAGAAATACAGCGGAAGTCTAAAAGGGAAATGAGTGTTACCGCCACATTCGGTCATCTCTTAACCGAATGCACAGGCAACTCAAAGTAAATCAATAAAAACTAATGTAATAATAAGTAAATGTTTGATTTATGACTAGATTTAACTAAGTCATCTTCTAATTCGCACTCAAGCTCGAGCAATCCGTCAATCCACATAGGTATCCAACTCATCACCTGATAAAATTTAAGGGAGAAGAGAGAGACAAGAAAAATAACAAAAATTAGCTTTAGAGCTAAGTAAGTACTACCCAACCCCGTAAAATAATCAGGTTTGGCTAAAAATAGATTTTTATATAATAATATATAAAAATACTCACACCATCAAAATTCTTTTCACTTTGATTTTTCTCAAACTACTTCTTTACAAAAATGCTCAACTTCTCTTTAAAACTTCATAATAACTCTTCTCTTTGATTTCCTAAAAAAAATCACTTCTTCTCTAACTTCCTAGTAATTTAGAAGGGCGGTGCTTAACCTTTCGGTAGAGCCCGGTGGACCGTGGTTACGGACGGCCACCCCGAACAAGTGCCGGTACCACAACTGCTCTGTTGGAAACGAAACGACTACCTTAAGTGTGCACACCCCCTAAAAGGGATTCCAAGCCCTCCGAGTAGTAAGTCATCCCGAGTGGTCGGAACCCAACCACCCCAATTCTAAAATTCTTGAATGATTAGGGACTACTACTATAACTTCTTCTTAAAAGGGATCATAGATCCAAATCTCACTTAAAAGGGATCATAGATCCAAATCTTACTTAAAAGGGATCATAGATCCAAACTGTACTTCTTAGTAGTAGTAGCTCTAATCACCCTCCACATTTATCCGGATGTGGAAAAACCGACACCTCGGATTACTCCCGAGATGCTATCTTCTTATGAAAATGTAAATTTTATCTTCGCTTAATAATACTTCAAAAATACTTCTTAATTTCTCTAAAAAATCTCGAAGGTGTTTAAAAATATCTAATACTCCAAAAGTACTTGGTTTATACTTCTTAACTTCTATATATATAATATCTCCTCAAAATCACATACACAAAATTCACAATTCACACTTAATCACATAATGCATATAATAAGCATATAATACGAGGAAACAATTTTGGATTGGCAGAGAAACTTACCTTACGTCCTGATGCCCCTAGTTATCCTCCTCTAATCCGGTCTCTAGATAATCACCTTTTTAATTAAATATGATAAATTAGTCACTTATTCTATTTGTAATTACTTTACCCGATTTTCCCCTTTTTTATTCTTTTATTCGAATTTATTAATTTAATTAATTAATTATTCGAGTTAATCACTTTTATTAATCAAATACCTTATTAATTTCGTCATTAATTACAATATTTGAATTCTAAACCTAAATAAAATATCCGAATATTATTGACTAAAACATCCAATTTTTATTCAATAATCACCATTAATTTTCTCTAATTATTATCTAATTACTTTATTTACATAACCGAATATATTTATTTTCCTTATTTTATTCAAACATTATTTTTAGTCCAGAATATTATTTTTCAACCTCACTGATTTATTTATTTCAACCTTAATATTAATATTTCCTTATTTAATTACTTAACTAGTCTTATATGGCCTAATTTAAATAAATAGACTAAGAATCGACTTTATAAATTAGTAACCGTCTATAACTATATTTTGGGTCTATATTTGACCTAGGTTTTCCAGATATCTATTTTATAATTATTTTCCATAATTATTCCCTTAATTTCATATATCTATTAATCGGTTTAATTACAATTAAATATACTAAACCTTATTTTTATTAATTATAAATGGTCCATAAGGTCCTAGTTAGTCATATATTTATCCTAGTTTACTCCAATATTTATTTCATAATTATTTTCGTCATTTAGTTAATTATTTACTAAAAGTGGTTAAATTGGCCCAATTACCATTAAATCAATTAAAAATAGCTAAAAATATTATTTTCCAATTCTGATTGGTCCGAATATGTATATTTATACTAGGTATTTAATTTATATTTTTCCAGATTTTATTTATTTCATTTACTATTTTATTTTTAATTTTTATTGCAACTGGGCCGAACTGGCCCAAATTAATTTTTCTGGCCCAATCCTGAAAAAGGCCCAAAAGACAGACCAGCTGGGTCTTCTTCTTCTTCCCCAGGTCGCCGGAAAAACGGGGAGAGAGAAAAAAAACGGGGAAAGAGGTTTTACCTCGTCGGAAACGGCCAACGGGGTAGCGGTGCACTCCTCTCGGGACGGCGAATGACGGTGGTGGGTTGGCGGCAGTGGCAGCTCCTCCCTCTTCTCCGTTTTCCGTCGAAAAGCTTTTCTCCGGCGAAACTCCGGCGAGGCTTTTCTCCCTCGTTTCACGACCGTTTTCGACGATTCTTTTTCCGTTGGATTCGTATCACGAAGGGGAAGGTTTGAGAAGTATTTTCAAGGCTTGGTTCTGGCTAAAACGCTGGGTCGCAATTTTTATATATATATACGTATATGTGTATGTATATTTCGTAGTTTTTTTTTTTTTTGGGATGAAGAAAACGTAGGTTCTGGCCTATTATTTATAGGGAAAGATGAGGGTTTTAGGCTGAGATGTTAGAGTTGGAGTTAAATTTTGATTCTTTTGCACCTTTATGAGTATTAGGAGTATAATTGTTATATACTTAGTATTACTAATGTACGTATGTAGGAGTATACTCCTAATACTAATGTTAGTATTTGAGTATAATTAGTATTACGTATTTATATATCTATTAGGAGTATAAGTAAGTAGTTAGTTAGGAGTATTATACTTACGTAGGTTTTTATATTATTTCCGTACTTAGTTTATATATCATAGGAGTATATATATATTATACGTACTTAGTTTATTTATCGGACCATTTTTATCAGACTAAAAATGTCGTAAATGTAAATTTTTCTGTCTGGTTCACTTGTTTACTAAAATGCTGTTCTTATTACTGAAATATTTTTTATCTGACTAAAACATCATAAATTTTGAAATTTTTATCTGTTGAGAATTTTACAACTGTTGAATTTTTGTCTGACTCAATTAATAATTAAAATGTTATTTTCGTAATATTTTATCTGACTAAAAATTATTTTTATTTTTATTTAGATTTTTTTGAAGTGTCACACATGTGCCGAAGGCACCCGGGTTCTGAGTGAGCGTTTGGATGAAGGCGGAGAGCGCCGATTGTACGTCGATGGTGAGAACCGGAGGGCTGACTTGGTCATCGCTCTGGTTTTTCTTCTTGGCCTCGATGCCGAGGCGGGCATCGGGGGCATTTTGTTGGATCTGAAGGCGTAGGTCGACAGCCGCCTGTTCCAGCCCAGCGATGACACCGCCCTCGGGAGCCCTGTGAGAGGCTTCGGGGGCGTTGACGTCGCCGAGGGCCAGGTTCTTGTCTTCTACGTTCTTTGAGTTGGCACGTGTTGTTCTCACCATTTTGATAGAGGGCTAGTGTTTTGTGTTTGGTTGAGGGGGAGGGTTTCTTACTTGATTGTTCGACCTCTCAACGAGAGCACCAAATGATGGATAGTCTACCCGGGGGTATATATCCGAAGGGTTATTACGGGGAATAACTTAGAGAGAAGTCAGAGCAAGTAAGTAAATGTAGAGAGAGAGTGTATTCAGTATGAATGCCGTTTTCAACATGGTTACAAATGGGGAAATGGGGTGCTATTTATAGTAGCAATAAATGCCGGGCAGGGACACGTGTCAGGCGCTCATTGGCCGAGGGGTCACCTCAACTGGTTGGCGCTGGCAGCCGCATGTGGCCGCATTTAATGCGACTGTTGGATGGGACGTCTGTGCAGGGTACGGTGATCTGTACGCATGTGAGGCGGATATCTTGTCGAGTGAGATGCCTTCGGCCATAGAGCAGTAGCCGAGGGCTCCTCCAACCGATGGCACCCTGGTGCCGAGGGCTCACAGTGCCGAGGGCTACTGTTTTCGCCGTTTTCTCCCAGTTTCTTAATTTGCTTGGGAACCCCGTTCTGCGAGAGTTTAGAGCCTTCGGTCAGGGGGCCGAAGGCACCCCTGGCGCGTAGTGTGGGCTGCTTCGTACTCTGGGCGCTGTGATTTGGGCCTGTTGGACCTTCTGGGCCTGTTGGGCCTCTAAAGGAGTAGTAGGAGTCTGTGGGCCGGGTGTTCCCGGGCCATATACTCCATCAGGAGTCCCTCACTCCTTTTGCCGAAAGGTACTTGAGGGAAAAGGAGTAATTTGTGCTTGCCTTTTGATGTTGTCCCGTCGTGATCTCTGAAGTTGGTGAGGAGTTTTTGCTTTTATGTCCCTGCCGAAGGCAGTCCCTCAGTTACCCACATGTCGGGACTTGAGGGCTTGCCTTGTCGTTTGTTGGAATTTCACTAATTTTGCAATTTAATGATTTTCCCGGGGGGGTCCTCCAGTCCCCCACTCCTTGAGGCACTTGTAAAGTGGTGAAAAGGAGTAGAGTAGTTGTGTTGCTGTTGTGGGCCGAAGGCTGACGTTTTTCGTTTCATTTTGGGGGGATGCCTCGTTAAAAACCTCATCAGAAAAAACCCTAGGGGAAAAATCCTAATGAGGGAAAAAGAGTGCACCGAATTCCCCCAATGATGAATCGAAAATGTCAAACCTTGGTCAAAAATGGAGAATAACGGTAATGCCGAAGGCTCTTCTTTTTCTGAGGGCTCATGTATTGATCAGCCGAAGGCTTGCCGTTGATATCCTGGGGATGCCGAAGGGGAGCCCCTCAATCCGGGGATCGAGGGCCTGCTGGATGAGGGCGGCAACGGAGTTGTTACCGGGGGGTCCACTGTTTGTTGATTAGTTGGTGATGAAGATACCCGAGGGCTCCCGAAGGAGTGATCCCGAAGGCGTCCTGTTATGTGCTGTGTGGGGCACACCCCGGGGGCACTTCTGAGTGAGTGCACCCGGAGGCTATCCTTGATGAAGTGGAGTGAGGTAGAAAACCCGGGGCTTCCAGAATATAGCCGTTGGAAATATAGCCGTTGGAATACGTAACGTCAGGATATAGCCGTTGGGGGGGAACACGTGGCGCGTGATGGCTGGCTGTCAGTGGGCGGCATCACTGGTTGGGTGAGGACGCGGTGTGTAATGATGGTGGTCCATCCGGAGGCCCGGAATCCAGGCCCAAGCCCGGATTCCATCGCCTATAAATACCCCAAGGCCAGGGCCATTCCCCGCTGTGCGAACTCAGTTGTCTTAGCGAAGCTCTGCCAAAAAATCTAGTGAGAGAAACTCAAGCCTTCGGTCCTAACTCAGCTTTCGAGGTCAGTGCTCCCTGCCTTTCTCCTTTCTAGTATAGCTGTACATTGTGCCCTCGGGTTAGGAGATAGAATTCACTAGAAACCTTAGTTCCCCCGAACCCTCGAGCTAGAGTTAGAATGTCGTCCCAGAGTGACTCTCAGGACATCTCGAGGACGCCCTCGATGGAGGACAAAGGCATCTCCGACGTGGAGTCCAGTAGCGGTCAGCCCTCGGATGGTGGTGACGTAGCCCTCGCCACTGAGGTGCAGAAGGATCTGATGGCCGAGGCCGAGGCGGAGGAATTCGAGCGAACTGCCGAAGATGAAGAGTTGGCCCTCGCCGTCCAAGTTGCTGAGGAGGAGGAGGAAAAGGAGAGGGCGAAGGTCACTGTGGCCGTCCTTCCCCCTCGGGGTGCTGGTGAGGCCAGTACTTCCCAGCCGCTGAATGCAGTTCCCATCCGGGTGGCCCCCGGGAAGAAGAAGGCCAAGGCAGCTGCCCCCAAGAAGAAGGTTATTGCTGCTGATCAGGGGAAGCCCGTAGATATGCCGGAGGGGTATTCCTGGCTCAACACGGCTGCCTTGGAGATAAAGTCGAAGGCGGACAGGGCGGACTTCTACGTGACGCAACTACATGTAGGGCCCTCGGCCGTGGTGGTCGAGCCGGGAGTTGACGATGTGCTCTCTCGGGCACCTGAGGGGTGCATTGCAGTACACGTACTGTCGGTCTCCATGGGCCTTCGGTTCCCTCTGCACCCCTTCCTCCGGGAGTACCTGAGGTTTGTTGGCTTGGTACCCTGCCAGCTGACACCTAATAGCCACTCCTACGTGGCGGGTTTTTTAAACCTTTGTAGGGACCGAGGGGTGACCCCCAGCCTGGACTTGTTCTTCCAGAGCTTCAACCTCTGTCGAGGGGGTCACGCGAATGTCGAGGGCTTCGCCAACCTGCAGCAGGTGGCCAGGTGGAAGCTGTTTACGGAGGCGCCTTCGTCCAATAAGGGCTGGAAGGAGCGTTGGTGCTATGTCAGGGTTGCTGAGAACCCATTTCCGGCGGAACTTCGGGATCGCTTCCGTCGGCATCCGAAGGTTGGAAGCGCCGCCCTCGAAAAAGATGGCCTGGTGATAGCCAAAATCCCGGAGGGTCGCACAAAGCAGGTCTCCATCAAAGACTATACTGCCGACAAGGGATTCTACGCCCTCGGCTTTCGGAGATACCGATTTATTGGGGAAGCGGACGAGAAGTACCCCATTTTTGCTGAGGCCTTCGGGGGAACAGGAGGTAGTCTACGAGGTCCCTCGGTTTTCATATCTTAGCACATAGCTTACCTTGTTCGTGTTTTTTTTACCCTTTGTGCCTTCGGTCAGTAACCCCTCGATTTTTACCCCATACCTTTGTTTTGCAGGTGTCCCAGTGAAAATGATGAACGTCAGAGGCCTTGCAGACCTGAAGAAGAAAAAACCCTCCAAGGTCCCGAGGGGGACGGACGCCGGTGTCCCAAAACCCGCCGGTGACTTCTTCAAAAAACCGGAGGGGCCGTCGGTGGGCCCAAGTGCGGATGCTGCCGCCGCCGCCAAAAGGAAGGGCTCGGGCAGAGATCCCGAGGGCAAGAAGCCCAAGACCGGGGATGCCGGGAAGAAAGTCCCCCCGGTGATCATTGTTGATGAAGGCCCTGCCTCCGGGGAGAATGAGGACATGCAGGTGGCGAAAGTGCCGCCGGGAGTTCAGGGGCCATCTTCCGAGGTCCTCATGGTTTCCCTCCCGGCTGGTACGGCCGTGATGAACGGTACGGCCGACCCGAGGGCGCTTCTGAGAGGCATCACCCTCGAGATTGACAGAGTAGCCCTCGGGGCTGATGAAGACGAAGCCCTCGAGGACAGGATCCTCTGGTCTTCCCTCACAGTAAGTCTTTTATGCTTATTTCTTTCTTTTTTACTTCGAGCTAAGAAACCATGTTTGGCCTCGCTAACCCCTTTGTTTATGTAGACCTGCATTGCCCTCGGGGAGCAAGCCCGGCGGCTAGAGGAGTGGCGCCTTCGCAAGGCCGAGCAGGAGGCCAAGATGCGGGAGCTCATCCGCCAGAATGCAGACGCTGTTCGGCAGATGGCTATGCTGGAGGAGAGCCTTCAGCAGATGACCCTGTGGGCGGAGGCCGCAGATCGGGGCAGGGCAGAAGCCGAGAGGTCCGCAGCTGAGGCCTTGGAGAGAGCTGTCAAGGAAGCCGAGGCCGCGAGGGTGGAAGCCGTCGAGAGAGCCCGAGGGGACGCAATCTCGGGGTTCTTGGCAGGGGGGTGGCGGTCCGAGGAGCACAAGCAATGGCTGTCCTCGGTCGTCGAGTCCTCGGTCGACGAGTGGTGTGATGGGCCTGGCGTGGAGTGGGTTTCCCGAAAGGGTAAACAATACTATGATGGGGGCGAGTTTTTCACTCAAGCCCTCATCTACCGGAGGATGGCTCGCCACTTGAAGATCAAGCCAAAGGACTTTGACCCGGCAGCATACGGGCTCCCCCCTGCAGCCAGACATCCGCGTTTCTCTTCCCCCCGATGTTGAGAGGCCAGACCTGGAGGACTCTGAGCTCATGAAGGAAGCCGAGGGCGACGAACCTGAGGCCGACGCAGAATTCACCTCGAAGCCATCGGGGGAGGCGGCCCCCGGGAATGACATTGTTTGATATGCATTTTGTATTATGTAAACATGTATTTGTAATGGTGACATTATTCATCCTTCGGCTTCGGCCTGCTTGTAACATTTATTCGTAATCACATTTGCCCTCTGTTTGTTGATGATTGAATGATTGCCTTCGGGCTGTGTTTATATGACTTGTTTTCTCCAATTCCTTTCTTCTTGAATGTATGCCTCCGTTTTCCTTGAGTGTATGCCTTCGGTATTTTTGAATGTATGCCTTCGCTCATTTGAATGTATGTTTTAGGACTTGGAGTATTTTCTGATTGTAGCTTGCCCCTGGAAGCCTTCGGTAATTGGGCACCATCTGATGTGTGAATATTGGACCGAGGGCCCAATGTTCAGGACTTAGAAAATCTTTGCAAGTGTAGCATGTCATGTAGCCTTCGGCTACTGTGGAGCCCCAACTGAAATATTGATTAGGCTGGGGGCCAATTGTTTAGGACTTAGAAAATTCTCTTCAGTGTTGGTTCCTTGTGTATTGTAGCCCTCGATTGATAGGTAGCCTTCGGGTGATAGGTGCCCTCTGACTCTACATTACTTTGCGTAAATTGATGTTGAATCCTGTTGTTGTGAAGAAAGCCAATGAGGAGTGTGTGCCCTCGGCATACACTCTGAAGAGTTGTAGAGTTTGACTCAGCCAGTTGTGTCCCTTGTAATGGGGTAGGGGCCCTCGGTATTAATGTATAACAGCTGCCTTCGGTACATATTTGAAGGTACCGTCTTAGTGTACTTTGGATAGTCCAGTCCCTTTGTATTGTTGAAGCCTTCGGTGTTTGTGTGACCGAAGGTGACCAGGCAGTGGACTTAGCTGTTCCTTGCTGCTATTTGTTCGAGTAGTATCCTTCGGGAAATAGGAGCCTTCAGTTACCGGAGGTGTTCCCGTGGGGAGCCCTCGGCTTGTTGTGATCTGTTGGAGTGTACTCTTTGATTTCTCGCTGAGTCTACTCCCCTTCACCCCCTTTTTTTTTTTTTGGGTTGGTGGTGAAGGGAAGGCATCAAGAAACTTGGTTTCTTGGTAAGGCTGGGCCTATTAGGAGACCATCAGAATACACCAATGGCTCTCCTCCCTCGGGTTAACCTTCCGAGTTCCGAGGGGATCGAGGGACGTTTCCTGGGCACAAGATATGGTGGTCCGTAACCTGCCTCCCCTTGGGGGATGGCGCGGAAAGCGCCTCATTTTTGAAAGTCGTCCCCTCGGCGCTAGACATAGTCCGTGGCCTGCCACACCCTTGGGGTGGTGGCGCGGGGAGCGTTTCGGTTTGGAAGTCGAATCCTGGGCATTTCTCATGCCTGTCATACCCTGGGGGTAGTGACGCGGATAGCGTTCCGTTTTTGAAAGTCGAATCCTGGGCATTTCTCATGCCTGTCATACCCTGGAGGTAGTGATGCGGAAAGCGTTTCAAGGAAGGGTTTTCATTTGCACACTAGTTGCAAATGGCCGGGGGCACTACGTGACGCCGGCACCGATGGTGGCGCCTTCGGTATATGCGTCCTCGTGGGGTACGGCTTTTAGAAACAACACTTGGTGTTAGTTTCGATGTGTAGCCCCCGGTACTTGGTACCGAGGGGTCTTCTGTAGGAACACTTGGTGTTCTCTTTTGTTGTAGTTGATGTAGGCGTCTACCCTCGGTACTTGGTACCGAAGGGTCTCCAAATGAAACACTTGGTGTTTCCCAACAGATGTTTGGAAGTTGATAGGAGAGCATATCCCTGGCACTGGGTGCCGAGGGGTCTTCTTTGAAACATTTGGTGTTTTTTCTTCGTTTCGATGTTTGATGATGGAGGTGTACCCTCGGCACTGGGTGCCGAAGGGTCTTCTGTAGGAACACTTGGTGTTCTCATCTTTTTCTTTTTTGATGTTGAAGGTGGGAATGTACCCTCGTCA
The DNA here is from genome assembly GCA_945859875.1 of Cuscuta europaea. Taxonomy (NCBI): domain Eukaryota; kingdom Viridiplantae; phylum Streptophyta; class Magnoliopsida; order Solanales; family Convolvulaceae; genus Cuscuta; species Cuscuta europaea. The sequence goes on from CAMAPE010000015.1 coordinate 10,674,050, forward strand.
CTGGGTGCCGAAGGGAAATGAAACACATGGCGTTCCTTGTTGTTGGTGATAGGAGTTCCCTCCCTCGGTACTTGGTACCGAGGGGTCTTGATTGAAAACACGTGGGGTTTTCACCGTTGTTGTAGGTGTTGATGGTGTCCGCCCTCGGCACTTGGTGCCGGAGAGGGTTCTTCTCGTGGTGAGGCCGGGGGCCTGTAGTCAGTATGAGGGCTTGATGTCTTGAATGTATCTTCATTCTTCGAAATTGAAGGCCTTGGGCCATAGGATAGTACATTCACTAGTTATGAGGGCTTGGCCGCTCTTACATTATTGATAAAATTTAACTAAGTGGTGTACATTCCAGTGCCTAGGGACTTCTTTCCCGTTGGGGCGTTTGAGCTTGTAGGTCCCAGGTTTGATGATGGCTGCTATGATGTAGGGGCCTTCGAATTTTGGTGCCATTTTTCCTCCCTCGGTTGGTTGGCTGGCTTCCCTCCTCCGGAGGACATAGTCCCCCACTTGAAATTCTCGGGTGTGAACTTTGGCGTCGATGTAGCTTTTAACTTGCCTTCGGTAGTTTTCCGCCCGGATGAAGGCCTGCTCCCGGCGTTCTGAAATGAGGTGGAGGTCGAGGGCCATGTTGATGTCGTTGACCTCGGGGTCATATTGGATCACCCTTCGGGTGGGAAGGGTGACTTCCGTAGGAGCTTTGGCTTCAAAACCGTAGCAGAGGGAGAAGGGTGTTTCACCTGTTGCTCGCCGAGGGGTGGTGCGGTAGGCCCAAAGGATGTTGTGGAGTTCTTCCACCCAGCCACCGCCCTCGGCCTCCAGCTTCTTTTTGAGGCCCTCGAGCAAGGTCCGGTTGGCGTTCTCTACTTGCCCGTTGCCTTGAGGGTAGGCAACGGAGGAGAAGGTGTGTTTGATGCCCCATGCCTCCAGAAGGTCACAGAAGGGGGTTGCCTCAAATTGTGTCCCATTGTCGGAGATGATCTGCTGGGGGACGCCAAACCTTGTGAGGATGTTCTTGAGGACGAAGTGACGGCACTTCGCCTCTGTGATGCTGGCGAGGGGTTCAGCCTCCACCCACTTGGTAAAATAGTCGACGGCCACAATGATGTATCTGTTGTTGGAGGTACCCCTCGGCAGAGGGCCCACAAGGTCTATCCCCCATCGAGAAAATGGGACAGAGGTGCTGATGGGGGCATAGTTGACCGCTGGCCTGCCGGGAGCTTTCTGGAAATGTTGACATGCGGTGCACCTCCGGGCAAGGTCAGCACAATCCCTGGCCATGGTTGGCCAGAAGTAGCCCTGGAGAATGAGCCTTCGGGACATGGAGAAGGGTCCCTGGTGAGCTGAGCAAGTGCCACTGTGCACTTCCTCCATTGCGACCTCGGCTTCATCTGGATGAAGGCACCGAAGTAGCGTGCCATTGTAAGATCGTTTGTAGAGCCTTCCATCTTCGATGGTGTAGCTGGGAGCCCTCAGTTTTGCCAGTTTAGCGCGGGCCTCATTCTCGGGTAGCTGCCCTGTGGAGATGAAGGCGGTGATATCTGAGATCCAATCCTCCTGACGTTGTTGTATGTTCATAACGGGGCTTGCATGGATGCTTGAGAGGCTGAGTTCCTCGATTTTGGCAATTTTGGAGATGTGCTCGGGGGAGTCGGCCGAGAGCTTAGATAATATGTCGGCCTCGGAGTTCTGAGCCCTCGGTATTTGAGTGAGAGAGTGTGCCTCAAATACCTTAAGCAACTCCTTGGCCGCTTCCTTGTACTATTTCATTCTCCCCTCCTTGGCCTCATATTCTTCGGAGATTTGGCCAACGACCAACTTGGAGTCGCATTTGATGTGGATCTGCCGAGCCCTCATGTTGGCAGCCAGCCGAAGGCCACATAGGAGGGCCTCATATTCGGCCTCATTGTTGGAGACCTTGAAGGAGAAGCGGACTGCATAGTAGGCCCTGAAGCCCTCGGGAGTAATGAGGACTACCCCTCCTCCGCATGCTTTGGTCGCGGAGGAGCCGTCAGTGTAGAGGGTCCACCAGTCGTCCGAGGTAGCCGAGGGCTCCCCGTCCGTGGCTGCCCTTGCGGTACATTCCGTCACAAAGTCCGCCAGGGCTTGGCCCTTGATGGCAGGCCTTGGACGGATGTCAATGTTGTACTGGCTTAAGAAGATAGCCCATTTAACCATGCGGGAGGAGCTGGTGGGGCTCCTCATGAGGGCGCCGAGGGGTTGATGAGTGAGGACCTGAACCGGGTGAGCCTGAAAGTAGTGGCCCAACTTCTTGACAGTCCAAACGATGGCCAACACCGTTTTTTCCACAGGGGAGTACCTGAGCTCGGCTTCCCTTAGGGTCTTGCTGACATAGAAGATGGCATGTTGGATGCCGTCTTCCTCCCGGATGAGCACAGAGCTGATGGCCGCCGGGCTGACCCCAAGGTAGAGATAGAGGGTTTCCCCTACCTTTGGTTTTGAGAGCACGGGGGGTGAAGATAGATACCGCTTGAGTTCGTCGAAAGCCCCCTGGCATTCCGGAGTCCATAGAAAGCCAGCCGTCTTCCTCATGATCTGGAAGAAGGGTAGAGACTTCTCCGCCGATTTAGATAGAAAGCGGTTGAGGGCTGCCAGGCGGCCCGTCAACCGTTGAACTTCCTTCACGTTGCGTGGGGGCTCCATGTTGATGATGGTCTGGATCTTCTCGGGATTGGCCTCAATACCCCTTCGGCTCACCATGTAGCCCAAGAATTTGCCTCCTTGGACGCCAAAGGTGCACTTCTTCGGGTTTAGCCGAAGGTTGAATTTTTGCATGATGGCGAAGATTTCCCGGAGGTCGTCAGCATGGATGGAAGATTGTTTGCTTTTGACGATCATGTCGTCAACATAGGCCTCCATGGTGCGCCCTAGGACGGCTTGAAAGACCCGGGCCACCATCCGGGTGTAGGTGGCCCCTGAGTTCTTTAGGCCGAAGGCCATGACTAGGTAGCAGAAGATGCCCTCGGGAGTCATGAAGGCAGTTTTTTCGACGTCTTCCTCGTGCATAAAAATTTGGTGATACCCTCGGAAGGCATCGAGGAAGGACATGATCTCACACCCTGCGGTCTCATCCACTAGTTGATCAATATTTGGTAGAGGGAACGGGTCCATAGGGCACGCCTTGTTGAGATCGGTGTAGTCCACGCACATGCGGAAGGTAGGGGGCTTCTGTGCCAGGACCACATTCGCTAGCCATGAGGGGTATTTCACCTCCTTGATGTGCTTAATAGAGAGGAGCATGGCGACCTCCTTCTTCACAAATTCCCTCCTCTCGGCGGAGAGGGGTCTTCTTCGTTGCTGCACTGCCTTTGCCGAAGGGTCCACCGAGAGGCGGTGGGTGATGACCCTTTGGTTGATTCCCGGCATGTCCTCCGGCCCCCACGCAAAGACGGTGGGGTAGGCGCGGAGGGCGTCGGTGATACCGGTCTTCAAATCTTCAGGGAGCTGGGCTCCAATCTTCACGACTCTCTCCGGTTGGGCCGGATCGAGCGCAAAGTCTTCTACGTCCTCGGCCGGTTCAGCCCTCGGCCTTCTTTCCTCTTGGTCGATGGTTCCGGTGATGGTGTCAACACGGAATTCCGTCTTGCTTACCTTCTTAGTGACCTGAAGATAGCAGGCGCGGGCAATTTTCTGGTTCCCCTGGGAGTAGCCAATTCCCCCCTCGGCGGGAAACTTGAGGCAGAGATGCCTCATGGAAATGATGGCTTCGAGGTCCTCGAGGGCTGGCCGGCCGAGGATGATGTTGTGGGCGCAGTCAATGTTGACGATGATGAACTCCACCTCGAGCTGGGCTCTATGGAGCCCGTCGCCGAAGATCACCGGGAGGGTTATTACCCCCTCGGAATCAATAGTGTCGCCGGTGAAGCCGGCAAGAGGGGTCTTAATGGGCCGAAGGGACCCCCTCTCTAGATGCAGCTCTCTGAAGGTGCTGAGGTACATTACATTGACGGAGCTGCCCGTGTCAACGTAAGTTCGGTGAATGATGGTGTCGTTTATCTCCGTCCGAATCACCAAGGCATCCCTGTGAGGAGAAAAGTGGGGGGGAGATCTGCGTTGGTGAAGGTGATGGGTTCCTCCCTCAGTCGCTTTACCGGGGGCATATGAGTGACTTCCCCCACGTAAAGCGATTGAGCCCACTTCTTTCGCTGGCTGGTGGAATCGCCCCCTGTATTGCCACCGGTGATCATGAGGATGTGGCGTTTCTTCTCCTGGTAGTGGGGGTACTCCTCCTCCTCTTCTTCCAAGTTCCCGATCTCCCTCTTCTTGCCGAGGGGGATGGTGTTCGGATTTACCCAGGCATTTACCTTCGTATGGTGCCCTCGGGGAGGTCCCTGATGAGAAGGTCCCTCCTGCCGAGGGCTCTGGACAAATTGGGACAGGTGCCCCGCCTGTATTAATCTCTCGATGGCCGTCTTCAGCTGATGGCAGTCATCGGTCCTGTGCCCCTGGTGCCGATGGAAGCGACAGTAGGGGAACTGAGGGTTGATAGTGTGTACCTCTGGGGGTGCGCGAGAATCACGCTCAAGTCTTAGGGTTGCTCTTATAACCTCCCCCGGGGTGCGTTAATGGTGTCCGAGGGCGGTCCAGGAGGATGGGCTGGGCCCAAGTCTTAGGGTTGCTCTTATAACCTCCCCCGGGCTTGGCTTGGCCTTGCCGAGGGCGGTCATCAGAGGGTCCCGAAGCCTTGGGGTGATTTGGAGGAGCCCCCGGCCCTCAGTTATGCTTGTTGTTAGCCCTCGGGGGCTGCTGGTCCGGATGCTGGTGATACTTCTCCACCTCCTCGGCCTCAGCATATCGGTCCCCCCGCTGCAAAGCCCTTATGTAGTCGCGGGGGGGGGGGGGGGGGTTCAATGATGAGGCTCCTTGAAAAGTTGCCGGTGCGGAGGACGGTTTGTAGGAGGGCCAGGAGGGTCCCGTCATCAGCACCGTCGACCTTGTCGGCCTCCATCCTCCAGCGCTCTAGGAAATCCCGAAGGGTCTCATCCCTCTTCTGGCGTATTGTTAGGAGGTGGGAGAAGTGCTTCCTTGTGCGACGCCTCCCGGTAAATTGTGTCAAGAATCGCTGGGCGAGTTCTTGCCACGAATCAATGCAGCCCTCGGGCAGCCTGTTGAACCATTCGTACGCCGGCCCCTCTAAGGTGGAGAGGAACCAACGACACAAATATTCGTCTGACGCCCCTACCATCATCATGCTGTTCTGGTATTTGCTGTAGTGTTCCTGGGGGTCCGTTTTCCCGTTGTAGGGCTGTATGTGTTGCCCTCAGTATTTCTCCGGGATCCGGGCCGCCAATACCCTTGGGGTAAATGGCGTCCGAGTCCAGAGCTGGATGACGGGTTCTCCGGAGCCCTCGGCCACTTTCTTCTGCAACTCCTCCATTTTGGCCATCATGGCCTCGTATTTGAGATCTGAATGAGGGGTGGAGGTGGTGGCGTGAGCTTTGTTGGACTCCATCTCGTCAAGCCGGCGTTGGAGGGCCGCAATAATTTCGTCCCGGGGATCCTTCGGGAGGGTCTCCGCCCCCTGCGAACGAACCCGGGCCGAGTGGGCTTGGTTGATCTGGTGGCGAGCGTCATCGGCATGAAGGGGTGCCTTGCCTTTGTCCCGAGGGGGACGCTCCTCGTCTGCCCTCGAAACAGATCCCCCGCTTTCCTGGGGCCTTTGGAGTGCTTTCCCCCCGAGGCGGTCTTGGACCCCTCGGCGGTCTGGCCCTCCTCCGAGCCGGTTGAGGGCGGAAGTACGGGGCCTTTCCCTGTTGTAATTATGGCGGTCCCGGGACTGAACTTCCTGGGAGGACGTATCCTGGGCCACCACCCCTTCGTCGTTTCTCACCCGAGGGGTGGGATTTCCGAAGGGGTGTGGCAGATTGGGAAGCATGATATTTTCCCCGATCTGAGGGTGAGCTGGAGCCAGGGTGCCGAAGGCACCCGGGTTCTGAGTGAGCGTTTGGATGAAGGCGGAGAGCGCCGATTGTACGTCGATGGTGAGAACCGGAGGGCTGACTTGGTCATCGCTCCGGTTTTTCTTCTTGGCCTCGATGCCGAGGCGGGCATCGGGGGCATTTTGTTGGATCTGAAGGCGTAGGTCGACAGCCGCCTGTTCCAGCCCAGCGATGACACCGCCCTCGGGAGCCCTGTGAGAGGCTTCGGGGGCGTTGACGTCGCCGAGGGCCAGGTTCTTGTCTTCTACGTTCTTTGAGTTGGCACGTGTTGTTCTCACCATTTTGATAGAGGGCTAGTGTTTTGTGTTTGGTTGAGGGGGAGGGTTTCTTACTTGATTGTTCGACCTCTCAACGAGAGCACCAAATGATGGATAGTCTACCCGGGGGTATATATCCGAAGGGTTATTACGGGGAATAACTTAGAGAGAAGTCAGAGCAAGTAAGTAAATGTAGAGAGAGAGTGTATTCAGTATGAATGCCGTTTTCAACATGGTTACAAATGGGGAAATGGGGTGCTATTTATAGTAGCAATAAATGCCGGGCAGGGACACGTGTCAGGCGCTCATTGGCCGAGGGGTCACCTCAACTGGTTGGCGCTGGCAGCCGCATGTGGCCGCATTTAATGCGACTGTTGGATGGGACGTCTGTGCAGGGTACGGTGATCTGTACGCATGTGAGGCGGATATCTTGTCGAGTGAGATGCCTTCGGCCATAGAGCAGTAGCCGAGGGCTCCTCCAACCGATGGCACCCTGGTGCCGAGGGCTCACAGTGCCGAGGGCTACTGTTTTCGCCGTTTTCTCCCAGTTTCTTAATTTGCTTGGGAACCCCGTTCTGCGAGAGTTTAGAGCCTTCGGCCAGGGGGGCGAAGGCACCCCTGGCGCGTAGTGTGGGCTGCTTCGTACTCTGGGCGCTGTGATTTGGGCCTGTTGGACCTTCTGGGCCTGTTGGGCCTCTAAAGGAGTAGTAGGAGTCTGTGGGCCGGGTGTTCCCGGGCCATATACTCCATCACTCCGTATTAGTACATAGTATAAAATATGTCGACATTGCGTTTTAGTAGTTTATATGTCACATTTTATCATCATGACATGTGCATTTTAGAAGTTATTGCATTGTAGTAGGATGATATGTGCACTTTAATAGTCCATACTACATTTCATCGTTATGCGTATGCATTTTCAGTTCACACTTTGCATTTTATCATTATGACATTTGCATTTTAGAAGTTCGTATATTGCACATTAGTAAGATGATAAGTGCATTTAAATAGTTCATACTGCATCTCATCGCTAACTCATCTGCATTTTATTAGTTCATATGTTGCATTTTATCATTATAAATGTGCGTTTTAGAAATTTATACACAATGTTTTAGTAAGATGGTGTCTTTTAGAAGATCATACACCGCATTTTAGTGAGATAGCATGTACATTTTAGAAGTTCATATCGTGCATCTTATCATTATGATATTTGCATTCCATATTCAAATGACATGCATACATAATTCAGCAGATCACAAAATGCTTAATATACATGGAACAACCAATATGACTTCACTGTGCCAATATTCGCTCTAAAACAATTTAAAGCAATGAAAATAAACATCTCAAAAAATAAAAAGCAAAAAAATTAAAAATTTCAAGATACGAAAATTGTAACAGCAGATCACCTCCATTTGAATCATAGGATCAAATTCAAAAATTAAATTTTCACATCGGCAAATATCCAGAATCAGATTTTATAAGGAGAATTTATTGAAAAGAGTCCATGTTTGTAGATTTGAATAACGGAATCCATGACGTTCGGTTAATGGTGGCGATGTTGTTAATATGTAGAACAGATTTTAATGATAATGATAGATAACATGAAGCTTTGAGATGGAAATGGCGTATGAATCAAAGAAAAAAAGAATTCTCAAAAGTAGGGTTGATACCAGAATCCATGGTATCCATTGTAAATGGCACGAATTGAAGTGTTATAACCAAAGAAGGGTTTTGTGATTAGGAAGAAATAAAGGTTTGAGAAAGAAACATCTGGTAGCTTAATCATTGAAGCAGGGGTTATAGAGTATTGTGATTTTTTCCAAAAATAAAACAAATCAAAAAGACCAAACCAACCCTCAAATTCCTTGGTTAAGGTGTCTCTTCTTGTATTGAACGCACGACAGATCAAAATGGAATGGATGGCCATGATTAGTTTGTAGGTTAGTAAATTAAGGATGGTTTGTATTTGATCTCTAATATATATATATATATATATATATATATATATATATATATATATATATATATATATATATTCAATAAAATTGTAACACCTCGGCCCCGCAGGACCAAGGTAGTTACTTCTGACCTCTAGTACTGTCCTCACAAACCACCACGAGCCTTTACCGCGCACTTTGTCCTCACTCGTGCGTGCCCTGAGAAACTTCCACAGAACCTGAGGTAGTTACTTCTGACCTCTAGTACTGTCCTCACAAACCACCACGAGCCTTTACCGCGCACTTTGTCCTCACTCGTGCGCGCCCTGAGAAACTTCCCAGGGGGTCACCCATCCAAGACTACTCCCTGCAAGCACGCTTAACTTTGGAGTTACGTTCTTGGTGATGAGCTCCCTTAAAAGGAGATGCACCTCTGTTGGTATGAGTTGCACTATTAATCCTCTTAAATTAATCTCGGGTATTACAATCACCCCCACTTAGGAATGCAACGTCCTCGTTGCGCCCATAAACCAATACCAAATCTTAATCAAATCCCAGAATCCTCCCCCGCTAAGTGCCTGCCCGGTATCCAACTGGTCAACACATTGTCGCAGGGTTGCTCTGATACCACCTGTAACACCCCGGCCCCGCAGGCCTCGAGGTAGTTACTCTAGACTCTTTTCGGACCTCTAGTATTGTCCTCACAAACCACCATGAGCTTTTACCGTGCACTTTGTCCTCACTTGTGCGCGCCCTGAGAAACTTCCCAGGGGGTCACCCATCCCAAGACTACTCCCGTGCAAGCACGCTTAACTTTGGAGTTCTTGGTGATGAGCTCCCTTAAAAGGAGATGCACCTCTGTTGGTATGAGTAGTACTATTAATCCTCCTAAATTAATCTCGGGTATTACAAAAATATTTCCAAATATTCTCTATTAAGACATTAATATGGAATAGAATTTAGGTAACCATCTATAGTATAGATTTTATTTTATTACTTATTATCTCTGATTTTTAATAAATAAAAGGAAACACACACACACACATACTAGTATATATTAATGATTATAATACAACAAATCTAACTTGAATGATGCACACTAATTAGTAGTGCATAATTGCATGTTTTTGTGTTTGATTTATGTTGATTGTTTGACATTTTATTTAGTTTGTAAACATTTATGTAATTTCAGTTGTAATTGTATTTTATTCTTTATTTATAAGTTGTAAAGTATAGTTAGGATTTGTGGTGTTGGAAAGGAAGACTTTGAAGAGAAGAAAACAAGAAATTTGACTGTCCAGGAGTGAAACCCGACCGGGTAGAAACCCCCACCCGGTCGGGTAGGATTTAACAGACGAAATTGCCAAGAAAGTCACTGGACCCGGTCGGGTCCCCTACTTGACCCGGTCGGGTCAGATGTGACCCGGGACAAAACGACGTGCGAAGATCACCAGAACGTGGCGGATTATCTGATTTTGACCGGACCCGGTCGGGTGAGTACTTGACCTGGTCGGGTACCCGGCCAAAGGTGTTGAAAAACACCTATAAATAGCACTCTTTTTCTTCTCTAAAATACATCCCTTCTTCCATACTCTTAAGCTCAGTTTAGAATAGCATTTCTTTATATTTTTCTAGCTATGTTTAGTCTCCAAATGAGGAGCTAAACTTCCATTCTTGGTATTGCTCTTGAAGCTTGTTGATTATTAAAGTTGTGAGTTATTTTCTTAACTTCTTTCCTTGAATATTAATTAATAGTTCTTTCCTTAATACCATCTCTATATTAATGTTGGGGAGTGTTGCTAAGATGACAATTAGTTAACATCTCGACATTAGTTAGAATGGTATTTTCTTCCTCTATATTAATGTTGGGGAGTGTTGCTAAGATGACAATTAGTTAACATCTTGATATTAATTATAGTAGGATTCATTTTCTTTAATAATATTCTTCCTTGAATATTAATTAATTCCTACTCATATTTCATATTAATAATTTGAACATTACTTAAAGAATCAACTAGTTTTGTTTCATATATTAATTATTACTAGAAACGATCAACGAACCGATGGTTAATCGTTGATGGTTTCACAAGTAAGTAACTTCGGTTTATTAATGCACGGTCGTGGTTAATAAACTTAAGAGGGATTAATTTTGTTGGTTAAACCGAAACCGTTGTGTCGAGGTTATCAATCTCAATTGATTTCATCAAGGAGTTAGAAAGATTAAATGCTACTATTAAATCGGTATAAGGCGTTGTTCTATATTTGATTAATAGTAAGGGTTATTAATGAACGGTTGTTGTTAATAACTACCCTCGATGAAGTGGATATACTCCCCGATTGAGTATTCGAGAGGGAATAAGTTATAGATATAACAATGATCGACTAAAATATATCAACAAGTGGAAAGTAGCAATGCCAAGTCCTTTTTATCTTTGAATTAAACACATATAGGTTGTTCATCTTAGTTCTTAATTAAACTAGTATGGCACCCGTGCGATGCACGGTGCGAGAATTGTGGTTGGGGTGTAAAAATCGTTATAGATAAAATATAATTGGATATAAGTTAATTATGAACATTAATTATAAGAAATAAATGTAAGTCATGGCAATATGTAATGTTATTATCATAGAATTTGAAACATTACAAATTATGGAACACTTCCTTGTAGACAACATTCATCGTCTCATCCTTTGGGCAACCTTCTTCATTAAGAATGAGGATTTTGAGACCCGCGCGATTGGTTACTCTTGAAACAGCAACATATAATTGTCCATGGCTGAAAACCGGTTTTTTCAACAGGAGACCAACGTGGGTGAGGGACTGACCTTGACTTTTATTGATGGTCATTGTATAAGAAACCATAACAGGGAATTGTCTTCTTTGAAATCTAAATGGTAGCCTAACATCAGACCAGGTCAAAGATAGGCGCGGAATTAAAAAAATTTGTCCTGCGCTGGTACCACTCAAAACCCTACCCTCCAAGATGTGATCACACATCCTTGTTATGATGAGTCTTGTCCCGTTACATAAACCCAATGAGTGATCTATATTACGCAGCAACATGACTGGAGTTCCAATTTTCAAAGTTAAGTTGTGATTTGACACTCGAGAGAGTCTAATACTATTCAAGTATTCTGGAGTGTGTAACTCTGCTATTAGATCATGAGTTGAATCAGATTTGCAAACACTATCTCAACTAAGGTATGTTCTTGCCGCTTCCTTGGAATTTAAACTTGTCATATAGTCATTGACCAAATCAACAACCTCAAGGGTTGGAGCAAGAATAGCTCTATCTCTCAGGTAATTCAAATCAGTACTTGAATTTAAATAATCGGGATATATGATCTCGACTATCTTAGCAATAGGATCTCCAGAGTACTTGATAAGAATGTCATCTGGAATTTTAACAGAGCCGTGACCGTCATTTGAGTCACAGGCAATACCGTCACCTATGCTTGCAATCCCATCAGCAAAAAGCTTCAAGTCATAAGATTCTTCTGCAGGGCTATGCACATTTTGCATCCTCATGTTTTGCGTTAACCTAAGAACGGTGCATTCCCCCCACAGATAAGATGAATTAATCGTAGCATTAACAACATCTTGCCTGGTTCCTTGCGGGATTACAGGCAGCACTTGACGAAAGTCTCCTCCCAACACAATTGACTTCCCACCAAATGGCAAATTTAAACGATTTGGGTTGGTGAACCTAAGAACGTCACACATACTTCTATCCAATGCCTCGAAGCAGTACTTGTGTAGCATTGGAGCTTCATCCCAAATTATCAACTTACACTTAGCAATTAGCATGGCGAGCGGACTACCCTGCTTTATATTGTAGGTTGAATCTTCATTCAAACTTATTGGAATTGCAAAACGCGAATGGGCGGTACGGCCACCGGGTAGTAATAAGGAAGCAATGCCACTTGATGCCACATTTAGTACTATGTCCGCTTTGGACCTCAATGCAGCTGATAGAGTTTTCCATACAAACGTCTTCCCAGTTCCACCATATCCATAGACAAAATACATCCCTCCATAGCCGGTTTCAACTAAATGCATGATCTTTTCATATACAACACGTTGAAACCTTGAAACAGTCTCTGTGGGGGGAGACTGTCTCTCGTGTTCTTCATGCATCAAGTAAATGTGTGTTAAATGGAAAATTGGATATTTACCTGCTTTAACACTACCAAACAACTTATTACGCTGCAAGTCATTGAAACAATTGACGAAAGAACATGATCTTTTCATATACAACACTTGTCAAACCTTGAAACAGTCTCTCGTGTTCTTCATGCATCACTTGACGATCATATAAGAGCTCTTCTTGAACTAATCTACTTAAATAAGTATACAAATGTGTGTTCTTCATGTACTTAAATAAGTATTTAATGGATCGAGATTGGTTGCACCACTCGAAATTGATATGCCCACCATATTTCATCAACAAAAACCGATTGTGTTGAACTACAAATCGATTGTCCAGCGGAACTTTATTTTTCTCAATAGTTTGTCCATCATCTCTTCTCCTATAAACCGGATATCCATCACCATCAATCGTTGTGACATCGCACCAAGCTTTAGGGAAATGCTTAGTACACTTATTATTAACCATACATGGAGCTGACTTAGCATATATACCGCACGGGCCATGATCATAAAATCATGAACTGCATTGTAATATTGTGGGTCCTCATCTTTATCAGGAATCTCTGCTGAAATAAGCCTATCAATGTCAGATGGTGTTGGAAACTTATCCTCACATTCCATCCATAATAGTATGTGTGCATGTGGCAACCCTCGCTTCTGAAACTCAACGGTATAAACTCAACGGAAATTTTTTAATTTCTTTATTTTATTAAAAAATTATAATTTAATTTTTCCCTCATAAATAAACAGAATCAGCCAATAAAGTCACTTCACCACAACTTCATAAACCTCATAAACTGGGCTTCTTAATGTAATAACAATACCAATTTTTTTTCAAAATCAGCCAATCATTGCAGCCCATTAATTTCCAATATATTAAATGGGTCCAAAAATAAACATCTATCCATTAGAAGTCCAGCCCATCCCATCTTATACCCGTTAGAATGCATGATCGATATATTCGATACCATCCCTAGGGCTTCTCTTACGCTTTTACACCGCCTCATTGCCTACCATTCTGCATCTAACCTACCGCCCTCAGTCCTCTCCCTCGCATACCAATCTCTCTCACACATACCACCAGACCCCTCGCCTACTCCTTCCAAGGACGCAGTCATCAATTTGCTTCCAACTGTCGGATGTCACGCAGTCTTCTTGGATTCCATCAACTGCGTTCCCATCGTTGTTGCACCGGTAAGTTTGGATTCGGTTTCCATATACAAAATTTCCTAGTTTCACAATTTCCGTTTCCGATTGATTACTCATTTTAATTGTTTCGTATGTGTTTTCAAGTTGCAATCAAATTCATTCAAACCAGTTGAAATATCTACGCCATGAACAACCGCAGCCTATCAAGATTCTTTCGCAAAAGATAAGTTTCTTGTGATTCATGGATTGAATATTTGTTTATTACTTTTAATCAAATTAGATCTAACTTTCTGGTAAATGTTGTTTTCAGATCTAGAAGTGCTAAAGATTAAGCCCTCATTTATACGATCAACACTAAATAGTGTGCATACCTACGCCACCACTTGGAAGATAAGTATTTTGTTTAGGGAAAAATTTGATACTTGTCTGGTTAATTGTGTTTGTCACTAGTGCAAAATCGTTAATCAGAGGCGCTTCAAATGGCTCACGTGCGGCGCTTTGAAGCGCCTCTAAAAAATGTGCCGCAAATCTCAATTGGAGGCGCTTTTTTGACTGGAAGCGCCTCTAATATTTAAAAAAAAAAATAATTTCGGAATTTTGCGGCGCTTCTTATAGAAAAAGCGCCGCACGCGTGAGTGAATCAGAGGCGCTTCTAACCTTAAAAGCGCCTCCAAAATGTGCTACGTAAAATGAATTAGAGGCACTTCTAACCTTAAAAGCGCCTCCAAAATGTGCTACGTAAAATGAATTAGAGGCGCTTCTAACCTTAAAAACGCCTCCAAACTTGGCTCCAAAATTCTGTTTTAGAGGCGCTTTTTTCACAAAAGCGCCTCCAAATTTTATTATTATTTTTTATATTTTTTTTAAAATACTATATAACCTGTTTTATTTACAGATCCATTGTCAACCAAAAAAACACATTCATTCATTCATAAAACCAGAATAACGATAAAATCGTTTCGCGCAAATACAATTCAAAAGGTACAAATTTGTATCACAATATAATAAAACTACATTCAAGTTTGACTCAGTTCTCATGTCATAACATTTCATCTACAAAAAACCTAGCCCATACTTTTCTAATGTCATCAAACTCCTCCGTTGTATATGGCTCAGTTCTTGAATTCCAAACCTGAAAGTAATCATAAAAATATAGATAAAATAAGTAATGACAAACTAAATTATACTATCGTATATAAGTTAAATGATTTAATGAAATCCACCTATTGAAGTATATATAATTTAAATACCTGTGCAATATCTGAACTTCCAACAGAAGTTATTATTTCCCAAATAAACTTCATCACATAATATCCACATTCTGTGTTGCCCGTTTGTCTTGCACACTATATATTAGATGACAAATATACATTATTATTTTATAATATGATTTTTTTACATAAAAACATAACTTATGTAAATAAGAGAAGATATATGATGAAAGTACCTTCATATTATGCCATTTGATCGGCTTGCCACGACCCTTTTGTGTAGACGCAACTCTATACATCCTATAATGATAATTAAGCTCAATGTGTGTATATATATATATATATATATATATATATATATATATATATATATATATATATATATGCTCAATGTTGACATACAAGTATAAATGTTAAATATAAATGTTAAATATCACAACTAAATCATTAAAAATACATACATCGTAAGATCTTTTTGAATAGACATATTGGAATAACTTGGCAATGAATTGAAAATGTAGCCCTTATCAACCTTTGGACAAATTACAAACAAAACCCAATGATACCTATATTTCCAAAGAGAATAGAAAATGGGTTAATATTTCATATGTCACGATCAATAAATATAATATGTAAAAGTGAATGTAATATATGAATCATACCCTTCATTATATGCCAAGAAAATGATATTCTTTTCAAACATTTCAGTCAGAGCATGCTTCATGTAAGTCAGTGTGCCCTTTTTATCCAATTGATAATACTTAAAAGAACAAATCCAAGGACACAAAAGACCCACATCATCACGACCAAACTCAATCAGTTTTGCATTTACACAACTACATGCATGTGAAATTATAATATTAATAATTAGTCAATAGTAATTAAGTCTAACAAATATTCAAGAGTGCTTGTAAACTTATTATAATACTTACAGCATAAAGGTCTGAATAATTGAAAGATCAACAGAATCACTCTCAAGAAATTGACTCAAGTCGTCACGGTCAACAACGGTCCCAAATTGGTTATCATCAATATAACAGAACAACTCCGCAGGAAGAGGAATAGAAAACTTACAAAGATCGGGCTCATACCACTCAAGATTTTCATGCAATCTTAAAAGATCATCTGTAAGTGAATGAAGAACAGTTTCACTGACCAATGAATGTGAGCTGGGTTCAACCGTTACTTTTGGTGAATCTCTCACGATAAAGGGTACTTTTTTCTTAGCTCCATCCTTCTTTTTTGACTTAGACGGTGGTTCCTAAAATAATTATTACATAAAAATGTATGAAAGAATTTCATATCGAAATAAGCAACAAAAGTAAAAAAAAATGAAACAATAACTTCATTACCTCTCCCTCAAAAAAAACCAAATGAGATGGCCATTGAACATATGAACCTACATCGTCTGCTACAACATTCATATCAGCGGCTTCATTAGGATAAAGCAATGGACAGTCTTCAAACTCTCGATATGCCATACATATGTTCACTTTGATTGTGTTTTCACACATCGGTACATTATGGATTAACGACCCAACAGGCGTGTTGTAGGCTACAGCCATGGCCACAAAGTCCAAACTCTTATCACCAGGATAAGTGTGTGACTCAACAGCAAGCCTACAAGATGCACCATCCTGCATGTATGTATGTACACATACAAATGAAAAATAAAACATTTTCTACATAAATAATTAATAAAATGTTACTTACAATGAATGTTTTTTTAAGATGGGGTGCAGCAGAGTTCATAGTATCCACGTGGGCCACCTCGGAAGCAGGCATTGAATCCCCGATAGGCACTTCACTTCTTGGAACAAAGTAATGTTGCATGTCTTTCATCAAACGCTCTTGCAACTGCTTTAGGTCAACATCACTCAAATTACCAACCTTATCTCGATGTGTGCTTCTCGACTCTCGATCAAAGATATGTGTATAACCCACACCACCACCGACGCCACGTGCACGTCCAGGGTAATCAGGCTTCCCAGCAACCTCCGTCAATATATCATGTCGACCACTTGGCTTCCACGTTCCTGCTGCTACATCTTCTTGAAGTTTATCCTAGTACAGAAGCAATAGAATTTAATGTTAAAAAATAAACATGATTTAATAATATGATCATACATATACTAACTATAACTTACCAACTTCTCTTTTTTCTCGCGCATGCCCTCAGTATTACCAGGAAACACGATGTGACCATCCGCTGTTAATCCAGACCTTGCACAAAACCAAGTGACATGTCTTGGAATATCACCAGAATTGGTTGTGCTAGAGTTCGTTGAATCTACTTCTGAACCGGTAAGAAACTGATCTAATAATCCTTGCTCTTTCCATTTCGGTATGGAAAGAACATATCCTAAACGACCCATATGATGAGGATAGATATTCTGAAGTGCAGCTTGTTTATTCTTCTCGCTCAAAGCCTATTCAATGTTTCATAAATATTAAACAACTACTTAATTAAAATATTGAAAATTTTTAATTCTATGACATACCACAAACTCAGGAGTCATAGTCTTTGCCACGAAACTATCCCACTCTTCTTTGGTAAGTTGGTCTTTATACTTCTCAAAAGCTTCCCCACAATCCTTTCCCACTTGACGAGTCTTATTTATGAAACCTGATCGCAATCGATTTCTCCAATCTCGGTGCATTTTGCCCAACTTTTTCAATAATGGTTTTTTCATATTATCCTCCACAGCATAGTCATGCTGCATGATAACATCAAAAATAAAGTGTTAGCGTATATTATATAGTGAAATGAATATAAATATTTCGGCTAATAAAATTGGAGATTTTGTAGGTACCTGTATCTCTTTAAAGATTTGATCTTTATTCGCTTTTGAAACTTTCTTCCAACTATCAATGTTTATACTCACTCGGGAACGTACCATCTTCCCCAAGAATGATTTAAACTCTTCAGCCCACTCACCGATGACAACATCGGTATCAGCAAATTCAATTATTTTTCGTCCCTCGCTGTCTCTTTGACCGCCACCGCCGCCATGAGGATCTTGATTATGACCAGGCTCATCTCCGTCGTCGTCGCTCATAGTGTGTACCTGCAATTCATAAGCATGCATAATGATTAATAATAATTCAATATTAAATATAACTTACAATTCAGTATTAAATTACTTAACTCAAAACAACTTACAATTCCTCACTTAGCTTTTTCCGTTAACACTTCAATGCCATCATTATGGTGTGCGATAAAGGGAAGATCATCCTCATTGTGATCATATCTTATGTTTGTTTCACGCATCCCGATGGATAATGAGGGCATTTCCTCAACATAATCATCTTCCTCATCCTCAAAATTACATGTAATCTTTTTCTTGCCGGGTAAACAAATGGACCATCGTTCATTTGAAGGATCTTTTACATAAAACACTTGTTCGGCCTGTGATGCAAGTATGAACGGATCACCATGATGTCCTGATCGGTTAAAATCTACTAATGTGACTCCAGTGTCATCACATTGCACCCCTCGACGAATGTCAACCCATTGACACTTGAAAATGGCAAAAGATCGAGCTGTGTAATTTCACTCCCAAATGTCTTCTATTTTTCCATAGTAAGATAGCCTTGCATTTAATGGATTTTGATCATTTGCACTAGCATACTCAGTCGAAGATGCTATCACAGACACACCACTATTCTGTAACACTGACTTCTCATCTTGTCTGGTAGTATAAAAAGTGTAGCCATTGATATCATATGCTTCAAAAGAATCAATTGGTCGTTTAGGACCATAGGCCAACCACTTAATATCATCATCAACATCATAGTACACATTATCAGTGTCATTGAAAATTAAATCCCTAAACCAAGATGCAAAGGTTCGGTTGTGTTCTTTAGTCAACCAGATTTCACTTTTCAAAGGAAACTGGGATCTCAAGACATTCATATGTTGTTGCACATAAGGATGAACTACTTCAAGATGATGCAATACGAGAAGATGAGCCTTTCCCAACAAATCATTATCCACATTCTTTACTTGTTTCTTCCCAAGAGTGCCCTTTCCTTCAAGTGTGTCATCATGTCTAGACTTTGGTACTCCCAAAGATTCCACATTAGTTAAATATGGCGTACAAAATTCAATGACTTCTTCATCAATTAAACCTCTGATGATGCTACCTTCCGGTCGACAACGGTTTTTTACTTTTGATTTTAAATACCCCATGTGTCTCTCCATTCCGTACATGTACCTCAAAAACACCAGTCCACACATCTTTACCTCTCTGACTAAGTGCACAACAAGATGCACCATAATGTCAAACAATGATGGCGGAAAGTACATCTCGAGTTGACATAATGTAACAACTACTTCTGATTGCAAAGCATCAAGTTTCTCTGGATGAATTACTTTCTGGCATATGGAATTGAAGAAGAAACTCAACCTCATAATGGCATGCCGAACATGATCAGGTAGAAGACCTCTTAAAGCAACAGGTAACAAGTGTTGCATCAAAACATGATAGTCGTGAGACTTCAACCCAATCAATTTCATATCTTCTAGTGATACAAGATTTCTAATATTAGACGCATACCCTGATGGCACCTTTATCCCATGTAAGCACTCACAGAAACTTTTTTTCTCAGGCTTTGATAATGTATAGCTGCCTGGTGGAAGAAAAAATCCATTCTCACGTGGTTGTGGTGCTAATTCTTTCCGAATATTCAGATGTTCAACCATGTCTTTGCGAATATTTATGCCATCTTTTGACTTTCCAGGAACATTCAAAATAGTCGAAATGATGCTGTCACACACATTCTTTTCAATATGCATGAGATCAAGCCAGTGCCTTACTGATAGGTCTTTCCAATAAGGAAGCTCCCAAAATATAGATTTCTTTTTCCAAAGGCTCTGCTTGTTCCGCTTATAAGGTTTTCCAAAGATTGTGTTCAAATCTTTCACCCTATCATACACATCATGACCATTTAATGGTGGACGAGCTACTTCATGCTCAGTTTTTCCGTTAAATGCCTTCTTCAATGCACGATAACGATGAGTGCGCGGAAGAAACCTTCGATGATTCAAGTAAACATTTTTTTTCAGTTAGGTAATCGCAAATCAACTGTATCATCTTCACATATAGGACATGCTTTTGCACCTTTGACTGTGTAGCCTGAAAGATTGCCATATGCTGGAAAATCATTTATAGTGCAATACAACATAGCACGCATTTGAAAATAAGATTTGGTATGCATGTCATATGTTGTAACACCTTCAGTCCACAGCAGTTTGAGATCATCAATAAGCGGTGCAAGGTACACGTCAATATCATTACCCGGTTGTTTGGGTCCCGAGATAAGAAGAGACAACATGATGTATTTACGTTTCATGCACAACCATGAAGGCAAATTGTAAATAACCAATAGAACTGGCCAAGTGCTGTGTTGACTATTGAGTGTACCATATGGATTCATACCATCAGTGCATAGGCCAAGTCTCAAATTTCTGTCCTCTCTGCCGAATTCAGGATATTTCAAGTCAATTTGCCTCCATTGCGGAGAATCAGACACATGATGCAAGTACTCATCTTTTTTTCTACCCTGAGAATGCCAAACTAAATGTTTGGAATCTTTTGCATTCATGAATAACCTTTTAAATCTCGGAATAATGGGGAGATACCACAACTTTTGCAGGAATTTTGGAAAACTCAGTGTCACTAGCACTATTTGTACTCCTTTTTTCCTTATAGCGAGAAAGATGACATGTTGGACATTCATCAAGATTTTCGTACTCATTCTGGTACAACACACAATCATTGGGACAAGCGTGGAATTTCTCCCATTCAGCTCCCATAGGACACAGTAACTTTCTTGCCTTGTAAGTGGTATCAGGAAGTGTATTCCCTTCGGGCAACATCTCTTGAATTAATGTCAATAACTCTGTGAAACTGACATTACTCCATCCATGTTTCGCTTTCAAATGAAATAACTTCAAAACCGCAGACAGCTTCGTAAAAGTAGAGGTAGAATACAAAGGTATTCTGGCGGCATCAACCATACTTTCATATGATTTTGGTTTTTGTTAAAAATTATCATGTACATCCTTCAAAAACTCATCCATGTGATCATCATTGAAATCATCATCACCACTATTTTCATTATTCCAATTTAAGTTGGTGGTAGTATCGGGGGCTTTGCGCTTTAAATTACTAGCGGCGGCTCGCGGAACAACATTCTCACCATCCTGGAAAGTCTCTCCATGTAAAGTCCAAATGATGTAATTTTCTCTAAAGCCTCTCTCAAACAGATGTTGAAGTATAACATTGGTGTCACTCTCTCTTCTCAAGTTCCGACACTTTAAACAAGGACATAAAATTCCTTTATGTCCATGTTGTTTCTGGTGTGTAACGGCAGCTTTGATGAACCCATTCGCACCAATGAAAAACTCAGACGTGTCTCGACGTCCATACATCCAAGAACGATCCATTTTGAACGAAATTCTACATTTGTCCAATAATCATTTATCATATAATGTGCATATAAGCAATATCATATACTCCCTCCATAATGTTAACCAAGTAATAATGTTTTATCAGATGCAGCTGCACAAGGGGTACAACCAGATCAAATCATATTCACATATGTTGCAATGAAGCAGGAGCATATAAGACGCAGTTCTTTGGCGGATTTATTCCTTGACACGTATGGAATACCATGACCCCATTTTCCATTCATTTTAAAGGAGTATACCAGAAAACTAAATTATTTCTACTAGCTTCATAGTTTCTATGTGAATGAAAAGTTTCAACCAGAATACCAGAAAAAAGTTTCTATGTATACCATTCATTTTATTTTGTGAATGAAATGACCCCATTTTCCATTCATTTTAAAGGAGTATACCAGAAAACAAAATTATTTCTACTAGCTTCATAGTTTCTATGTGAATGAAAAGTTTCAACCAGAATAGCATGAAAATTATTTCTACTAGCTTCATAGCTTCATAGTATGGAATACCATGACCCCATTTTCCATTCATTTTAAAGGAGTATACCAGAAAAAAGTTTCTATGTGAGTGAAATGTATTCAACACTACTGAACTAACACGAACTAAAACCAACCAATCTTCCATCTCAGTGGTGGCCATTATTCATTCGGGTATAATCAAATAATTATTACTTCAATAATTACACATACTATAATCAAATAAAATACATTGATAACGCTGTCAAATAAACAATTAATAAATTATAATTAACTGTGAGCCGAAGCGGTCCAAAAAAAATCAAAGTACAATCAAATAAAAATGAAAAACATAATATATATGCCAAAAAAATTAACAAATAAACTCACTTTTATCAATGTAAGTATAATTCCCACTTGATTAAAAATTAAGGAATCCTAAACATGGGAACAATGGATATCATATGTAATATACATTAATCTGAAAACATTTAAACTAAAATTTAAACTAAAATCAAATAAAAGTGAAATCAACCAAAATATACCAAAAACTTAATTAAAAAATAAACTGACCTGCGATGCGGGCCGGAGAAGTCGAAGGGGAGCCGGAGAAGTCGACGGGGAGCCGGAGAAGTCGACGGCGTGCCGGAGTAGTTGCAGGCGTGCAGCGGCGGCGAGCGAGCCTGCGGCAGGTGTACGACGGCGGCGAGCTACTGGAGAAGTCGAATAACCCGATGGCAGGCGTACGGCGGCAAAGAGGAACAGCCGGCGGCGGTGCGGTCGAAAGGTCGCTTTGGTCGCGGGCGGTGCGGCTGCTATTTCCGTTTCCCAGGTGCTGTTTCCGTTTCCAGCTGTTGAAGACCGGCTAGGTTTGGACGACGACCCGCAGGGTATTTTTTTTGGGTTAAAATTGGAGGCGTTTTTTACACCAAAAGCGCCGCACGCAGGGTATTTTTTTTTTAAAATACGAAATATTTAGAGGCGCTTCTAGCCCAAGCGCCGCACGTGTGGCCCAATTCCATTTAAAACCGGGGAACTTAGAGGCGCTTCTACCCAAGCGCCGCACGCGTGGCCCAATTCCATTTAAAACCGGGGACCTTAGAGGCGCTTCTACCCAAGCGCCGCACGCGTGGCCCAATTCCAAAAAAACCGGGGAAATTAGAGGCGCTTCTTTTCCTAAGCGCCGCACGAGTGGACGGAATTCAAAAAAAAAACCGGGAATCAAATCGGAGGCGCTTCTTAAAAGAAAGCGCCGCACGAGTTAAAAAAAAATATTTAAAAAAATGATTGGAGGCGCTTTTTTCCAATAAGCGCCGCACGGATTTAAAAATTTTTAAAATAATAATTTTAACGCCAAATAGAGGCGTTTGTGCTGAAAAGCGCCTCAAACGAAGCGCCTCTATTTGACGTTTTTCCACTAGTGTGTTAATCTTCTGTCACTTAAATGGATATACAATTTTTGTTATACTTGCTGTGAAAGTTGTTGAGTGAATGTCTTGAAACTGAATTCTCAAGGTCTTAATCTCTAAAAATACTTCTTAAATATTAACACTCAAATGACTGAAGTTTAAAATTGACACTATCAACTGCCTGTGTTAGGTTTCTGGCATGATAAGACTTTCATTTTGTATGCGTTTGTTATATGTAATTAGCTGTTTGTTATTTAATTCTATAACAAATGTCATATAATATGTAATTAGCTGTATCTTAATTAATCCCATAACAAATGTCATTAACATTACTAACTTACCTGTGTATATTTTCAAATTTTCACACACCATCTTCATTACAGAGTCCATTACACAACTAACTGCATCAAGTAGGCCTTAAATCATTTGCCTAACCTTGAAGCAAGTTTAATATGAGCATTATCCAGTGTTTTCAAGTATTTTCAAGTTAATAATATACGTATTTATATAAAAGTTATTTTGGGTCACAATGACTTGTATAATGTTTATTTATACTCTTGTTTTACAATTTTTTAAAAACAGATCTCTATATAGACTATCATTATTGATAAGACAATATTAATCATTTTTAATTAATATTTTGTCCACATATATTTCATTGTTCAAAAAAATGTAGGACCTTAATAGTTTTATTTAAACAAATACTCACACTACTTACGGCGTGATATTAATGATGTCTATCAGGTAATTAATAACTCTGTTTTACTCATTCCAACTAAATAATTGCAATGAATGAATCATGTTGTCAAAAGTGAAACTTTATCAAACACTTACCACACAATGTATCTATTACTAAGTCAGAAACACAAGCAATCATGTTATATTATTACAATCAAATCAATAGCAAATTACTTTGTATAACTGTCTGTTTTAGACCGCACACAGTATCATACACCAATAAACACCCACCCTACCCTCTTTTAATCACATATCACTATATCATGAAAATGAATAACTCGTTTTCTCAATACATTCTTAACACCCATCATACACTAACAATTAACATTCAAATGGCTGAAGTTTAAAAATGACATTATCAACTGCATGTGTTATGTTTCTGGCATGATAAGACTTTCATTTTCAATTCAGTGTTTGTTACATTTCAAACAGAGTATTTTTCCAAGTTATATGTAATTGGTTGTTTGTTATTTAAACCTATAATAAATATCATTATCATTACTAAGGGTGGGCATTTCGGTTTTCGGTTCGGTTTTCTTCGGTTTCGGTTCGGTTTCGGTTTAATCGGTTTGATAGAAAATGTACCAAATACAAACCGATTAAGTTTCGGTTTGGTTTCGGTTTGGTATTGTTCGGTTCGGTTTGGAGTTCGGTTTACCAAAGTATTAAGGTTTGGATTGCAAAACAAAACTCAAAATAATGAACCAAGAATCGATAGTTATGAACCAAATATAATGTTAGATATAAATTTGCAAACAGTAACAAAACACATATGAACCAAAATATATAAGCATGACATATTTGTAAGCAACAACAACAACGAGAATGAATCAAATTATATTTAAAGCCGAAACAAAAACAAAATTGGTGCTTGTAAGCAATGAACCAAATATTTAGTAGTAGTAGATAATAAATTATAGTTAAATACTACTACCTCCGTCCCGCTATAATTGTTCCATTTTACCTTATCGGTCTTTCCCACTAAGATTGTCACATACCAAATTTGGTAAAGTTTGTGTGACTTTAAATCATTCTTACTTTATTCTTACTTTATCAATTCAACATCAACCACATAAACAACTTTTTATTAATTTGCGTGTCACTCCCTCTTGTCCCATTGTTAGCAGGACAGAGGGAGTATCTACTTAAACCACTCTAATTGTTATAATTGTAAATGTAACTTTTGTAGTAAACTCTTCTCATGGACACTAAAATTAAAAAATTAAAGCTTCAAAAAGATTAACATCAATCAAATTAATGAGAGAAATCTTATATTTTGGTTTGGTTTGGTTTGGTGTAAGTTTGTTTTGATTTGTTATTTTAAAGAAATAAGAAATTATTTCATTTTTAGATTAGTTCGGTTTTATTCGGTTTTATTCGGTTTTTTGATTTCGATTCGGTTTGGTTCGGTTTAATACGGGTTGGCAGGAATACTACCAAACTCAAACCAAATTACAAATGGTTCGGTTTCGGTTCGGTTTAATTCGGTTTGGTACGGTTCGGTTTGGTCAAACCGAACCGTTATGCCCACCCCTAATCATTACTCACTTACCTGTGTATGATTTCAAATTTTCACACACCATTTTCATTTCAGAGGCTATTAGACACCTAACTGTATCAAGTAGGCCCTAAATCATTTACCTAATCTTGAAGCAAGTTTAATATGAGTCTTATCCAGTGTTTCAAGCATTTTTAAGTCAATATATGCATATTTATATAACAGTTATTTTGGATCACAGTAACTTCTATAATATTTATTTATACTCTTGTTTTACAATTTTTTATAAACAGGTCTCTATGTAGACTATTGCACTGAACCTGTAGCTGTGTGAGCTTAACAACTACTCATCACAGAATAGTGTTTTAAGTTCTCGCCTTTGGTTGTTAACATTATATCCTTGGATTTTTGTAGTTGGTAAAAAGCAATTCCTGGAGTATCCAAGCAATAAATCCCAAACATAAATGGAATGTTGTGCGACAGGTAAAAACCATCTATACTTAACACAATTTCATACTGATGAATAAATTTTAACACAGATTTACTTAAACTGGTAAATTAGTTATCAATCTAAGACCTTTTCAACGCAATTTTTTAAGAGGGCAGTCACACTTCACCACCAAAATGACTCTTTTTTTCAATTATTATCAATGAAATCATGTCTTCCCTAGCCTAGTTTTAAAAATATTAATCATTCTGTAATTAATATTTTGTCCACAAATGTTTCATTGTTCAAATAAAAATGTATCCATTATAATTTTTTCAATTATTGCATGACTCTCTTTTTTTCACTAATTATCAATGATATCATGTCTTCCCTAGCCTAGTTTTACAAATATTAATTATTCTGTAATTATATTTTGTCCACAAATATTTCATTGTTCAAATAAAAATGTATCCATTATAATTTTTATTTAAGCAAATACTCACACTACTTACAGAATGCTAATAATGATGCATATTGGGTAATTAATAACTTCGTTGTACTAATTCCAACTCTTGTTTTACAATTTTTTAACCCTATCATGCCCATGTTAATCTCACATGAGTATATCATTGAATTTCATAGTAGAT
This sequence comes from Cuscuta europaea, assembly GCA_945859875.1. NCBI lineage: Eukaryota > Viridiplantae > Streptophyta > Magnoliopsida > Solanales > Convolvulaceae > Cuscuta > Cuscuta europaea. The sequence goes on from CAMAPE010000015.1 coordinate 10,700,348, forward strand.
TTTGTCAAAAAGATTCTTATAGGATAGAAGATTAAATCCTACTTTTTCCTACCTCGCATCCACTGATTCAATGAAATTTAACAACTACTAAAAATACAAACAATGAGTATGACCAAACCCTTAGAGGCAAATATTTTCTTATGTGATGGTTGTTTAATAATCTTGTTGGACAAATTTATATATACTCAATTACATATGAAATAATTTGTTTTTCTATTAGAAATCACATAATCTGTTTTGAATCGAATTATTTTCATATACGCAAGCTCCATGCGAGTCCATTCTAAAGTAAATAAGTCATCTATTCTATATACATCACACACACACAAATGTATACGGAGTATTTAAAGTATTAGAGATTATTGCCCCTATTTCAATTGCACAAAATACACACCTACTTTAAATATTGGGTAAGTTGTTCTATCCGATATTTTAGTATTCAAACCTATTAAAAGTACCAAGGTAGTGTTAAGTCAATAATTCTTTGGTTACTTGTAAACAATAAAAGCGTATTTACCGTAGGTATAGTTTGACAAAGTTCCTCTCTTTGCGCCTATTGTTGTAGACTTATAGAGCTTAGGCATGGCTTATGGACTCAACCTCAACACGATTATCTCTCTATCTTGAACTTGCGATATAAGATTGAAACATTAATTTAACATTTTTGAATATACAAAAAATTTCAAAGTAAAGATTGACAACCCAAATTTACCCAAAAAAGACTTCATTCATTATCATTACACATTACACATTAATTATAAAGCAAAACACATACCAAATCCAGAACTTAAGCCATGAATGACCTAAGTGGAAAATATTGCTTAACAAAAAAAGTACCAAAACCTTCATGTCCATACAAAATACTAAAAAACCATCAAACTTGAACCTAGTACATTACATTTGCCATGCATCAACCACCATTTTCAAACCTCAACCTCCCGAATCAACCACTGAAAGTTCATAGTGACTACCAGCTCCCCATCAAAATACTTTTTGTTCAGCTTCTTCTTTCTCGGAGAACGCCTAAGAGTGGGTGGGCCTGGTACCATCCCCAAACCCTCTTCCACACCCTCCATAGGGTTGGTATCAACCATTGAAACCATCTCTGCTTCAACCTGAGATGTTAATGGCTGGAAATCAGTGTTCTCAACTTTTGCTTTCAACTGAGTTTGAAGTGGCTGCAAATCATCCATATCCACAACTTCTTCCTTCACGCGAAATTGAAATGGCTGATCATCATCCATTTCAACTTCCCGTTCAATCTCAGGGATCATGCCAAAAGAGTCTAGTTCAGACATTTGGTGAATATGATCTAGACATTCTTCACACATCCACCTAAAATCAGGATCAAAAGACACCTCGTACATACAGTAGCGGTGTCGGGCATTTGTGCATACATAACACTTCACTATCATATGCCCCCATTCACTGCTCCCGCAGACATTACAAATCATATTTGGAAAAACTTTTTTCCCCATGTTCCTCTACACATAATTTCAAAATGACATTCATAAGATTTTGAGTAAAAAAAGTAGGCATGCATGCATTAGTTTTCTTATGTACGGAGTAAATGGTTATAAAGTTTAGTTGTTGAAAAAGAAAATTGTACATTTAAAGGTAGTTACCATAATAAATATTCAATATATATTAATGTTTTAAGAAGAAACTTAAGCATTTAAAGGCAGTTTCCATCATAAATACTCAGTAAGGGTAGATGTTAAGGATAATAAATTTAGAAGCACTTTTACCTGATGCAGGTACACCAAAAGCTTCAATACAATAACTTCAATGCTATGTCAATGGACTTGATGTGGAGAGTTTGAGAAATAAAGTAGGTGAGCACTCTATTTATATCGAAGCATCTTTACTGTTCGCACTATCATCATCATTGTTTTAAACTCATGATCCAGCAAAATGGGTAATACGACTGGTGGAAACGGCGGCCCATTAATTTTAACTGTCAGCCCTTTTTTAATTGGGTTATCCAATGTGCGTTAATGATGTTTTCAAAGTCAAATCATGTCAATGCATGCAATAACACCTGTCAAAATATCTTTTAGATCTAGATTAAACACTTCTTTGTGGCAAAAAAGCCATCATTATGACCTGTCAAATCTGTCTGCCACCTTTTAGATCTTAAACACTTTTTGAAGCCGAAAAGCCATCATTATGACTTTTCAAACTGACTGCCGCCTATGAGCTGCAAAATGGCTGCCTTTTCTAGGCATTGTTATAATTCAACCTACTTATCTAGTGTGAGCTATTTTAATTATGATACTAAAAAATTATAAATGGTACTCCGTAGATCTTACATGTTTATTGGTAATTCAGTATGATAAATATTATCAGGAATTAAATATAAAATATGAATTATAATTGTATTTTGTTATTACATTATTTATTAAATTTATTTAATATAAATTTTAAAATATATATTTCCATTTAATAACTAACCTTCCATTGTAATTTGATTTGGTATATGAAATTGCATATTACACACCTTATAAAAATATTTTCGGTAATCTAGGTCAAACACTTTTAAGGCCAAAAAACCATCATTATGACTTCTCAAATCTGACTGGGGCCTATATGCTGCAAAACGGCTCCCATTTTGCTGTCACATCAGTTGTGAAAACCTAATTTCTAGACATGGTGATAATTAAACCTATTTATCTAGTGTGAGCTATATTAATTATGATACTGAATAATTATAAATGCTGATACATACATTTTTATTCGTAATTCAGTATGATAAATATGATCAGGAATAAATATAAACTATAATTGTATTTTGTTATTACGTTATATATTAAATAAAAATTATAAAATATATATTTCCATTTAATAACTAACCTTCCATTGTAATTTGATTTGGTATTTGATATTGCATATTACATATCTTATAAAAATATTTTCGGTAATCTAGCTCAAACACTTTTTGAGCCCAAAAAACCATCATTATGATTTCTCAAATCTGACCGGGGCCTATATTCTGCAAAATGGCTGCCTTTTTGCTGTTAGATCAGTTGTGAAAAGGTAATTTGTAGACAATGTGATAATTAAACCTCCGTATCTAGTGTGAGCTATATTAATTATGATACTGAATAATTATAAATGCTAGTTTTTTCATTTGTATTCGTAATTCAGTATGATAAATATTATCAGAATTAAATATAAACTATTAAATATAAATTATAATAGTATTTTGTTATTATATAATTTATTAAATTTATTAAACATAAATTACAAAATATATATTTTCATTTAATAACTCACCTTCCATTGTAATTTGATTTCATATTTGATGTTGCATATTACATACCTTATAAAAATATTTTTGGTAATCTAGCTCAAACACTTTTTGAGGCCAAAAAACCATCATTATGAATTTTCAAATCTGACTGTGGCCTATATGCTTCAAAATGTCTGCCTTTTTTATGTCACATCAGTTGTGAAAAGCTAATTTCTAGACATTGTGATAATTAAACCTCATATTTTTTCTTACTGTAGATCTACACTTTGTGAAAGCATTGTGATAAATCAAAGAACTTACAGTAGATCTACACTTTTTCTTCTTTGCCTTGTACTTGTAAAGTTGTATGCCCATTTGCTTTCCTCCTTCCGGTAGTATATATTGCTATACTTTTCATTCATCACATACATGTATATGTGTGTGTGTGTCCATGGATATATTCTTGCTTATGCTCAAAACTTTGAAAGAGAAGAGGTAAAAGGATAGAGGGTATCCATTGGAAGTCAGGATGCTGGTATTTATAGCAAAAAAATTAATGCTCTTCCATAAGAATCATTGCTCATTGCTATACTTTAAAGACAAATGTTAACTATACAACTAATACAACTAAAGAAACACAACTTATAATATAGATAGATATCAATTTATGCCTAACTGCCTATATTTTATACTATGCTTAACTGCCTATATTTTTAACTTTGCCTAATTGCCTATATTTTAAACTACGCCTAACTGCCTATATTTTAACTTTATAATATCATTTTTTTTGTAAAATGAAGACTTTTCTAAAATTTTCTAATGATATATTGCCTAGACTAATTCTTACCCAGTCTAAATACAACAATCAAGCAATTGAGAACCTTACATCACCAATATCAACATGAATAATACTTTAAATAATATTTCTATTTGTAAAAGTTTTATAAGCAATTCAACGAAAAGGTTGAAGCCTAAAATAATACTCTGTATAGATAAATGGTCTGTTAAAGTAATGTTTAAGAACGAACTGGAATAATTGTTTTGTAATTGGAGGTGTTTTGTACTATAGGCAGCCCTATTTATTGTTAGCCTTATCTACTGGAGGCTTTTTCTATCTATTATTATATGTAAAGGTCACTGCCAATATACACATAATTGTCCATGGATATATTCTCGCTTATGCTCAAAACTTTGAAAGAGAAGAGGTAAAAGGATCGAGGGTATCCATTGGAAGTCAGGATGCTGGTATTTATAGCGAAAAAATTAATGATCTTCCATAAGAATCATTGCTCATTGCTATACTTTAAAGACAAATGTTAACTATACAACTAATACAACTAAAGAAACATAGCTTATAATATAGATAAATATCAATTTATGCCTAACTACCTATATTTTATACTATGCTTAACTGCCTATATTTTAACTTTGCCTAATTGCCTATATTTTAAACTACGCCTAATTGTCTATATTTTAACTTTATAATATCATTTTTTTTGTAAAATGAAGACTTTTCTGAAATTTTGTAATGATCTATTGCCTAGACTAATTCTTATCCAGTCTAAATACAACAATCAAGCAATTGAGAACCTTACATCACCAATATCAACATGAATAATACTTTGTATTGATAAATGGTCTGTTAAAGTAATGTTTAAGAACATACTGGAATAATTGTTTTGTAATTGGAGGTGTTTTGTACTATAGGCAGCCCTATTTATTGTTAGCCTTATCTACTGGAGGCTTTTTCTATCTATTATTATATGTAAAGGTCACTGTCAATATACACATAATTGTCTCATTTTTGCAAATAGATACCTAATCAATTACTGTTAGCACATACCTAATCATTCTTGGAAGTTGTATTAAAACATCAATGTTTTATAGTATGTTTGGATTTTGAAATTGCAGATTTTGAAATTCTGATATGATCTACAACCTGTCCAGCATATATATGATTGTGCTTATTGTTTCCTATTGGTTTCCTAAAAGGTGAAATCTAAACTCCCATGCTATCAAAACTGAGAGTAACATTTACTTCCATCCATTTCCTCAACCAAGTCAACCTTTAATATTCTTAAAATATATTTTGAATGATCACTGTGTGTGTTTATTTATGTATGTGTGTATGTATCACTGTGTGTGTCTATTTAGTAATGACTGGAATTACAAAAACATAGAATGCATGAATAAATCAAAACATAGATAACTCTGTTTTTTGTTTAATGTTGATGATCTTTTATCAAAATTTAGGAAAAGATCATTAGGGATTGGAAGTGGAGAGACCCATTGCTTTGTTGGTGCCTGCTTCTTTGTAAGATACTCCTTAGTCATCAAGAAATTGTAGGAAGTCTAGACTTTTCAGTTGTCCTTTTGTCCTCTGGAGTTGAAATCCCATTTGCTTTTGTCCTTTCAGTTGTTCAAGTTTGCTTATACTCACACACCTATATATGGATGATATTCTTGCTTGTAGGCTCAAAACATGAAGTGAAAGAAAAGACGCAGAAGGATTGGGTGGTGTTCACTTGAAATGAGGTTAGTATTTATAGGAAAACATGGACGATTCAGGTGCAATTCATGCTTTGTCTCACTTTCCTTATTCAAAATTTAAAGATAATTCAAACATTGGACTTCTATACTAACAACTTTTTTACCTTCTCGTCAAGAAATATACATTCAAATGATCAACTTTCTTACCTTCTCATCAAGAAATATGCATTCAAATGATGTTAGTTATGGTACATATTAAAAGCTTGAAACATAATTAGCAAATTTTATTAGAGCCAAAATTTGATATATATATCATTTATATACTTGTGAAGTGTTTCAGTGTGTGTATGTGTATGTCTAAGTTTTACAGCCTAAAATTAGGGTTTTCTTCAAGTAACCCCCAGCCCAAAAACTCTTTCTTCCGACCCAACACCAAACCACACTCGAAATAGGCAAATACTTAACACCTATGTATATAGGCGTAATTTATATGGTTTGGGAGCATCAACTTCTCGTCCTCTACAATACATCAGCTGAGTGGTTCAAAACACACCCCCTTTATTTTTTCGATCTTCATCTCAGATCAACAATCTTACCCCAGCCAACTTCCATAATATTGATCTTATCAATTGTTCAATGTTCATCAATCTATCAAGGATGTGAACTGTCAACATATTTTCTGATATGTAAATTCCTATATTTTTCACTCATGTATTCTATAATCATAGATATTGGTTCTGATATGATGAGTTCAAATACTCAATGGTCAATAATACATTACACACACACGTTTGGGATGATAATCTTTCATGTTGTAGGCTGGGAATGAAGAGAGAAAGAGATGAAATTAACAATTGTGTGGAATGTGCGCTGTGAAAGAGTAGTATTTATAAGGGAATGAATGATCTTCCTATCAAGAAAATACACATCTCAAGAATAGGCTGGCAAATTTTGATTGACTGATATTACTTGTACCCCAAGGAACAGGTTGGCCATAAGTGCGCATGCATCTAAAAAAGCCTGGCCAGATTTGATTGGAGCCGTAAAGACTGTGTATTGTTGCACTGTTGCACTTTCTTTAATGTTTCTACTGTGCACATGTACGGAGGAAGACTCTTTACATACTTTTTTCTCTTGTAACTTCCTATCAGCACAGAACTTTTCTTTTTGGATACTTTTGAGAAACTTTTTAATTTCCATCATTAATTGTTGTGCAATTTTACATTGCACCAGGGCTATTTTAGTAATTTCCATCCATGCACTCTCTTACCTTAAGACTTTGGGAGGGAACACTGTTCAAAGAATAGTGCCAAAAACCTTTTGCTTTTATATAATGATAGATTCAATCACTCAAAACCAAAACCCCCCCTTTTTAATTACTAATTTCATAAAAAGAGAATCATTCCTTTCCCTGTGGATACGAACTCTACTACGCTATACTACGTATAAGTGTTTAGTATTGAATTTATTTTGACGCACCGTGACAAAGTGTTCGTCATTGAACAAGCAATTTCCTATTTATTTTCTAAGAATCATATTCGATCTTGTAATTAACACAAATATAGTTGAATTTTAATTTTCATAAAGAGAATATGGAAACGAAATGAACAAGTAGCAAGCTTTTCTATTATATAAACATATATGAACATGATAAATTAATTAAATATGATTAAATACCTTTAATCTCTTCAAAAATGTTACTATTCTAGCCTAAGATCACGTGAATAGGTCGAATGAGATGCATGTGAAGATAAGAACTATGTGTGGAGTAGAATACGTTGCTAGGGAGTATTTTATTTATTTTGATTAGTGACGAATTTTAATGACAGAAGTAGTCCATCATTATTTACTGGCGGAAATTAGTGGTGGATTTACGCGCCACTAAATACCGGCGGATATCAATCAGTCTTTAAATTTTGCGACTAATCAGTGTTCGACTAAAGTCTGCCATAAACATACGCCACTAATTTGAGGAATTCTTGTAGTGTAATTTTTTTTGAATTCGAAGTTGTTGATGCGTATGAGGTTTTTTTGATGACTAACCATGCAGGAACAAAGGATAGAAATATCTTAAGGTCCAAATGGACATTTGTAGTTTATCAATGACTAACCATGCAGGTGGACCAATGGATAGAACTACTATTAGTTCTATCAAGAACAAACATTAGAACTGGACTCAGTTCTGTCCTATGTGAGTAGTTGTCGTGCATAATGAAAGATGAATTGATATGTGATTGCATCTACGTATCTAGATTGTGATTAATGTTTTAATGTACGTAGCAGTATTTGAATATCTTTCCATGCATGACTGAACAACCACCTAAACAAAGTTGACCTTTATAGCTTATTAGTTTATGAAAAGAATCCTGGCTTGATTAGCAAGATTAACCGTAGCACACTTATCTATGTTAAGTGAATACTTTGATGTCTATGTATAGGTTGACCGTAGCATCCTTGGGTAAAAATATTAGAATGAATATCTTAAAGTATTGTGGCTTGCTAAATAAATGATTGCATGACCCATGATTTGGTTGTCTGTAGATCTTGTTAAAATGAATATTTTATTGCCATATAAGGATGGTGCGCTGCTACATAATTACATTGGATCGATGCATGTTTATATATGATAAGCAAATATATTATCTTGTGTATCTTAATTTGATTACCATATGCATTGAGTTCGAATGAGAAGGATCCACATAGAAAGAAGGAGATTCAAATAATATCAAGGCAAGTCCCATGGAAAAGAAGTATCAATGGACTTCTCCAAGAAATTATATAAATACCGATCGAGATCATGAAAGCAGAAGGTGTGCTTGACCGAGCTATCATTGAGAGATATTCATCAAAGAACCAAAAAGTCCAAGACACCTGAACCTGCTCACAAGAGTTCTAGATATAGTTCCTTTTTCCCTTCTTCATATTGTAATCGGGTTTTGAGGATTAGCTAAGTGTAGCATCCTCGGGTTGAGAAGCATAACTCTTCCTAGAGACGATAGAGTTGGGATTGCTCAAGGGTAGACTAGGAGAGTTTATTTTGTAATCACAAAAGGCTTTATAGTGAAGTTATTAAAATTCCTCCGAGGAAGGTCGAAGTTTTTTAATCCCTTTTGAGCCAAGGGATTTTTCTTCGTTAAATCCTTGCGCACTTATTTATTTTGTTTCACCCTATACCCCACACTAGAACTTGGCGAAAAACTGCAACGACTTCACACACACACAATTCACCCCCATCTTGTGTTACTAATTGTTTCATCAGAAGTACAAGTAGTACGTTTTTCTTCATTGTTTAGAATTAATTGCTTCCAAACTTGGAAAATAAAGTCATGTTAGGATGTTTTCTTTTTGACTTTTTTCAATTCCATACCAGATAAGAACAGACTTAAGCAGACCAGATCAGACACGATCAGACCAGCACTAGTACAAAAAAGGCTTTTCACATCGGTCAAAAAAGGCTTTTCACATCGGTCAGACAACCGATGTTGTTCCAGCCCATGTGAAAAGTAGAGACTTTTCACATCGGCCAAACTACCGATGTGAAAAATCTTTCTACATCGGTCGTGCAGTGCCCGATCTAGAAGATTGTCCAGAACGGCGTTTTAAATGGTATTTCACATCGGTTATAACCGATGTGAAAGAATTTACATCGGGTCTAAAACAACTCATGTAGAAAAGCTTTAATTTTTTCCGGAGCATAGGTTTTTCACATCGGTTATAACCCATGTAGAAAAGCTTTCACATCGGTTATTTTATCAACTGATGTGAAAAGTTTCAATTTTTTCCAGAACATATGTTTTCCACATCGGTTATAACCCATGTAGAAAAGCAATCACATCGGTTATTTTATCAACTGATGTGAAAAGCTTCATTTTTCGGAATTTTTCTGGGGGAAAATTGCAATATGACCCCCATTTATACTATAATCACATCATTGAGAGTATCATCAAGTACTATAGCACAATTTTTCACCTGTTCACTTGATCAATCTAAAACCCGATGTAAAACGTCCATAAAAACTAAAACCCCTTCTATACTCGCATTATCAACTTAGCTCACTGCAAACAATTTTTCAATACTTACACAAAATGTTAAACAAGTTTTAATAACAATTCAATAATTGTCCACAACAATAAATTCAATCTAGATTTCATCCTAAAACGAAAGTCAAAATGGAAAATGCCGTACAATATACAATAGATAATATATGCATGTTTACTTCATGTTCCTTCCATGAATTTCAGTTTTCTTGAGAAGAAGATACATAATTTGAACTTGCTTCCTTCAAATGTTACATTTCTGTCCGAGCCCTATTTGTGAACATGTAGAAGTCCAACCCTTTGTCATCTTGAATGTCCTGAAGAACGGAAACTTCATAAAGCAAAAAAAAAGAATAAAAACTATGAATTTCATATTCTTAAAGGTAGAATACCAACTATATGCAATTAATAGAAATAAAATATGTCTCTTTAAAAAATGTCAAACAACCTTTTCACTTGCCAAAATGCATTTTCATCTGGCATTAATTAAGAGTCAATATTTCTCTAGCAGTTACCTCAGCAGTTCCCTGCTATCTAGCCAACTGCCAAGCTAACTGCCAAGCCAACTGCTAGCTATCTAAGTCCAATCTTCCCCAAATTAGAAAGTGGTCAAACACTTATTACATAAAGGGTAAAGACTTCCGCTGTGCATCTATTAATCTCTCAAAAGATTATAGATCAACTTTTCTAGAGGGAAAACTTTGTAAAATTGAAAAAGATTTAAAAGTCTATTCACCCCCCCTCTAGACTTTTACCCTATCCGGGACCATCAAAATATACTCAGTAGTACCTACTTTACTATAACTCTTGAGATTACAACATTACTATGTCTAAACATTATTACTAACCAAGGTTTGGACTTTTCCATGTTCACAGTTCATACAATTCTACTCAAAATAGAAGTGTGAAAATGTAAAATCGCATAAAAGGCATACCTGACAGTAACAGACAAAAGGATTATGTCCAGCCTATGCAGTAAGTAAACGCTTGAAATCATTCTTTTCATACTCATCCAGAGCAGGGTCACCAGGAAATGTTTGAGGCAAGTCCTGGTTGTGAAAAGTGATGAGATTGTAACGCAGTGGCAATCAAAGCAGCAGTGAAGTGAAAAATATATAGCTCGTTGACCTTTTCATCAGCTTACCCAAGGTCTAACGAAAAGACAAAAGATTATATTCCTAATAGATGATAAAATATATAACTAGTACCGATATTTCAATCACTTATACTCAGAACAAATTAAAAGGAAGATTGTTCATACCTTTCTTTATCTTGTTGTGGCCTAGAACATGTGTTTCTTATGATATTTTTCTTCCACTTCGCTTGCAAAAACCGAAAAAGACAATCTGTAGTCAGAATTCTTTAAACTGGGACACAATTAAATAAAATACTTTAAACTAGCAAAAGTTATTCTGAAAGACATCATAAAATAAAAACTTGTAGAACATTAAAATTAAATTACTAACCTTAATGTCATTACCCATTCTTCTCAAAAGGACAAACCTACTTTTAGATCTCCACTCTAACGGTCTGCCCAGATGGTTCATCCTTTACTAAGCAAACTAAGTCTCCTTGTATAAACACCCTTTCAAAGGATAAGCAATCGTCTATTATTCTTCCAAGAGTATCTTCAAGACTAGATATAATCGAACAAGCTTTTCCACCATAATTATTAATTCTCGCTGATGCTGTTCTCACTAAAACATTCAATGTCGCTTATGTCCAAATCCATATTTTGAAAGCTAAAAGATTATATCCTGCAATTTTAATACCATGTAACATATTTGTCAATGAAACTCAATAAACGGCATTGAAAAGAAACTTTTACAAAAGAATGAAAAGTAAGATACTTACCACATTTGCTAAACGACGAAAATAATATATGGTATGGTTATATTTATATCATCTGTTTATGGTCAATCTGATCTTATTAAAAAGATATAAATTGCCAAAGGAGAGTTGCCTAACAAATTTGACAACTGGAGAACTTTCCAATGGCTTATTCAAGTCCATGATCTGCCAAATGAGATGTATTCGCGGATTAAACTCAATAACTCAGAAAGGGTTAGATATCCATTGCTTGAAGTTTTCTAAATGGAATTAAGATTTCCATTTCTCAGGTTCCTTATCCGGAATAATGTAATTAAGCTAACTTCAAAATAGAGACAACTTGTAGCTTGAAGCTGAAATTTCAAAATAATGAAACTATATTCCCAAACACTCCATATCCAGTAACAACACTGGCTACACAATAGCAATATGGTTCTACTAGTGGAGGGAAACTGAAAACATCCTGTGGAAATTACATGAATTAAGCAACTCATGGACAAAAACCATGGAAATTACATAAAATTCAAACACAACAAAGATGCAATTTTTAGAAATTACAAACCAATTCCAATACTAATAACAATGAATATTAGCCAATACCAAATCCATTCACTAGATTTCAGTGAGTTTTTTTCTTGTTTAAAAAAACAATAATAAAACTAATTGGACTCTGTGTGTCCATGTGCTATATATCTTTGTTCAACATATTCATGAAAGTGGTTTTAAAAACAATGACATGGGCATATAGAAAAAAACAAAATTCTAGAACTAGATCAATAACCATGTAGTCCACTCCAGAAAGCTTCTTACAAACCAATATATTGTTTTTAGATTAATCATGCCAGAACTAAGAGAGTAACACTTTTAAGCATAGTATCATTCCATTAAGAAAAATTAGTTCAAACAATGAGCACATGGGAATCTCCTTCAACACTTCAGCAGTTTAATAATAACACTCTTCTTTCAATCTACATATCTTTTCATCAAAAGAAGAAGCTTCCAGCAAACACTTTTACAATTTAAACCAAAAAAGAGAGGTTATTTTTCTGCTAAATATACTAATTCTATATGTCATGCTCCAACATCACCTAGTCCCCTCACAACAAAGCTGCCATTTTTCTTGAAATAACTAAAAATAGCTCTAATGAGGTAAATATTTTTGTTGAAGTTGATATTCGTAAATATAGCAACCAACTTGTAACCCTAAATCCAAATAGCAGAAGCTGCAGTAAGACGAAATAAATAATAACCAATTCAACGCAGACAAAATCTACAGCAGCTAGGAAATAAACCCCAACCAATAAGCAATTTATGAAAGTTTCGACCAGAGCAAATCAACAACAACTAAATTTCGATGAGTTAAAAAAGAAATTATACTTACCAGTGTGCTCACTCAAACGCGTTTGACGAAGAAGGTCTCCTAACTCGTACACCAGCCAATGACGAAAGTCTGCTCACTCGAAGCCAGCCGAAAACGAAGGCACGCCTACCGGAACGCCGTCCGACCAGGCTGTCCGCTCGAACCCCGTCCAACCCTTGGTCGAAGTCGGGAACTGCACAAGATGCCAGAGTCGCTCTATCACTCGCCAGTGGGTCTGACCTACTCCGTCACTCGCCGCCTGGTCTGATCTATTCGATCACTCGCCTCCGGGTCTGATCTGCTCCGTCACTCGCCGCCGGGTCCGACCTGCTCCGTCACTCGCCACCGGGTCCGACCTATTCGGTCACTCGCCGCCTTCCGTCACTCACACGAACCTTACGCTAACGCTGGCCTTCTAGGTCTGAAATCGGTTAAATCAGGGGAGACGAGAATTTGAAGTAATCCAGATAGGTTTAACCGATCTGAATAATAATAGCCAAAAAATTGAGTATTTCTTTTGCATCAGACATCAGTTTCGACCGATCTCAAATGAAGTTTCGATAATACTAAAAATTACCCCGTTTGTTTTTCCACATCGATTCCAGAGATAACCGATTTAGAATATTTTGTTAAATTTTAAAAAGTACCCCCATTTCAGTGTTTAACATCGGATATATCAACAACCCATGTGAAAAAGTTTATAAAAATTGTAAAAATGACCCCGTGTCACTATTTCACATGGGTTATATCATAACACATGTAGATATGGTGATGTAAAAAGCCTTTTTTGTACTAGTGCAGACTTGGAAAGTTATAAAATACACAGAAACCTGACATTTACCATACCAGTTCAGACCAGACTAGACTAGACCAGACTTAAAGAGACCAGACTAGACCATCAATTTCAATCCAAAAGAAAATATCCCTAAAGTCTGGTGATGCCAAAAATGAAAATATTTACACTTATTTAATTAGGTAATAAAACACTAGTAGTCTTATTTTGACATCCATATATGATCTTATTCCTATTTAGAGTCATTTCTTAATTTTCTTACAATGAAGTACACGCATAGTACATATAAAGTAAGTACACTAAATTTAATAAATATAATGATGTTCTGATTTTGTTTACGCTCAAGCTCTAGCTTAAGTGCACGCCCAAGCTCCCGTTCACGCTCACGTGCACGCTCAAGCTCGCGTTCACGCTCACGTGCATGTGCACGCTCTAGCTCCAGCTCACGCTCACGTGCACGCGCAGACTCCCGCTCATGTGCACGCTCTAGCTCCAGCTCACGCTCATGCGCACGCTCAAGCTCCCGTTCACGCTCACGTGCATGCTCAAGCTCCCGTTCACGCTCACGTGCACGCACTGACTCCCGCTCACGTGCACGCTCTAGCTCCAGCTCACGTGCACACACAAACTCATCCCGATCACACACACTAATACTAGTTGAGGTTGCAGGTTGTCGACAGACAGGACAAATATTTCTACGCCTAAGCCATGGAACAACACATTCCCTATGGTAAATATGCTTACACGGCAACTCGCATGCATCCTCACCTGCCCCAAACTCTCCCAGGCAAATTGGACATTTAGATTGCTCTCTCAAATGAGATTCCAAGACTTTCACCATCCGAAGTGTTGCGATTACACTAGTGAAGGAAATCGAGTATCCCGTTATTCGTTCAAAGAGTGGTAAAATCAGCTGTATATCGAGATGATCTAGGGGTGGCAGACCAGCTGCTGCAGGAGACCCCGTAACGATCCCAAATAAATGTTCTGTAGGCTGGAATATCATCCCTCGAATTTGATACATGGGGATTGCACATTGAGTGCATGTAGTGATAATTTCAAGCAATGGTATTGATGAGAGCTGATGCCTTAGACATGTCTTGCACCAGTAACAGAACTGGTTGTCCAAAACTGCTCTGATGAATCCAACTAGTCTGTGGCTGGAATTTGTAGGACATCTTCTTCTTTCATGAGATGAAGGTGGGGGGCTCACAATAGTATCTCATTCAACACATAAATAATCAAGCCAGCTTGGTGGGCTGCCGCCATTGTTGTTGGTCCTGGTGGCGCCATCCATACTAGCTTAGCTTAAATAAATTGATCGAATCTGGTGGTATATGAAGAAAGCTGATAATTAGTTAAAACAAGATTACGCTACTACGTACAATCAAGCTAAAAAAAAAAAAACACATTCTTACCTTATATAGAGCAGATGCAATTCATGTACAAATCAAACTTATAATTAAAGAAAAGCATATACGTTTGTTTTATGGTTGCTTTATCTACAAGTTGAAGTGAATATATGGGTAGCTAGGCCCGGTCTTTGTTCATACGTCTTATTAGTTTGACTATGAAATTTCTCATACTTGTGTGCTTATTTTTGGAATTTCGTCAAGTTAATTAGTTCGGGAATCAAAATGTCATTATTATGACATAGTCAAATGCCTAAAAGTGAAAATTTCAAAAGACTCGTAAACGATCGGGTACAAATGTTACGGTAGTTATTGCTTAAAAGATTGAATAAGTGGAAATTTTCAATTTTATAGGTACCAAAAGATTCAATGGTATAACGGTCGGAGTATCAAAATAAAAAAGCTTCTTAAAGACAAAAGGAGAAAAATAGAACAATAATGTTAGAAAGATTCTAAGAGTTTATGCTTGAATTGATAGGAAGGAAATAAAAACAAAAAAAAACAATTCAATGTTTGTTGTTAAGACAAGAAATTAACTTTCTTTGAAGTCTGATAAAAATTTAGTGTTAAATGAAACAAGTAAAACAAAGAATCTCTACGGGTATTATTTTTCACTTCTAATACGAAGTATTAGGATAAAATAAAGAGCCCATTTAATAACACTGCAATTGGTTGAATCGGCTGATTCTGCATAAACTTATGTAGTTCTAGCTAAAGTGACTGGATTGGCTGATTCTGCCTATTTATGAAAACATTATATTTAAAAAAAATTTATTTATAAAATAAAGGAAAAATCATATGGAAAATAGCTAAAATGATACTCTACGGTAACTTCAGCCAATACAACCAGAAAAGTAACTCCAAACTTACTTTTTCTTAGGGAAAGTTCCCGAAATAGGACAAACAGTTTGAAAATTCCAAAATAGGATTGCCATGTTTTTTATTCCTAAAATAAGACTAATTACTGTCATGTTTAGAAAATACGGCGATGTTTGAAATCTGGTACTGCCAAAACATGTCAGTATTTAGTCATATTTTGGGAATAAAAGCATCACAGTACTAATTTGGAATTTCCAAACTGTTTTAGTCCTATTTTGGGTAATATCTCTTTTTCTTATTATTACACAATTCAGCGCGCAAAATCAAAAGTTACGTGTTTGGTGAAAAATGTGACTGATATGCTTGAAAAACAGGGTTACCAAACGGGCTCAAAATCAAATATATTAAGACAAATGGTTAACGATTAACAAATAAAAATTTTTATTTTCATTAGTTCGATTTATTCGATCTGTTTTGGTTTTGAAAGGAAAAAATAAAAACCAAACTAAACAACTATGGTTCGGTTTTTGCATTCGTTTTTGAGTTTTTGCGGTTTGATTTAATTTGTTTGTGGTTCAAATTATTTTTATTCGATTTTCGGTTTGCAGTTTTTTGAACCCCACCCTAATCGCGAGTGAGAAATTTTATGTCATAAATATTATATTCCAGTTAAATAATCGTTATTGTGGATAAATATATGAGAAAAATTTCCTAAATAGCACTAAAATAAAAATAAAGTTCATAAATAGAAGTATGGGACTATCATTGTTTTATTTTTATTCCAAAGTAGGAGTCCCATTGGAGAAATAAACCATACCTCGTCCTTTTTTAAAATTTTGTGTAAATTTTAGTTCTATATTGAGCAATTTCTATAATTATTTTGGGTGGAGTATTGACGAGCACTTTGTCATGGTGCGTTAAAATAAATTCAATACTAACACTTATACGGAGTATAGCGTAGTAGAGTTCGTATCCACAAGGAAAAAAATAATTCTCTTTTTAAAAGAAACTAGTAATTAAAGGATGGTTTTGGGGTTGAATGATTTAATTTAATAAGAAATTAAGATTAACAACATATATGTGTTTTAATTCAAAGATAAAAGGACTTGGCTTTTCTACTTTCCACTTGTTGATATATTCAGTCGATTCTTGTTATATCTATAACTTATCCACTCTCAAATACTCAATCGAGGAGTATCTCCAATTCATCGAGAGTAGTTATTAACAACAACCGATTTAATAGTTCATTAATTATAACTCTTACTATAAATCAAATATAGAACAACGCCTTATACAGATTTAATAGTAGCATTTAATCTTTCTAACTCCTCGATGAAATCAATTGAGATTGATAACCTCAACACAATGGTTTCGGTTTAACCAACAAAACTAATCCCTCTTATGTTTATTAACCACTACCGTGCATTAATAAACCGAAGTTACTTACTTGTGAAACCATCAACGATTAACCATCGGTTCCTTGATCATTTCTAGTAATAATTAATATTGAAGCATTAACTAATCGTCACTTAGCAACACCCCAACATTAATATAGAAATGAGATTAAAGAAAGAATTAATATTCAAGAAGAGAAGTTAAGAAAATAACTCACAACTTTAATAATCAACAAGCTTCAAGAGCAAAACCAAGAAATGGAAGTTTAGCTTCTCATTTGGAGACTAAACATAGGTAGAAACATATAAATAAATGCTATTCTAAACTGTTAATCCCAGAATACTTAACAAACAACAAATATAGCAGTTATAGAAGAAGCAGATAGAAAGAAATCGACAAGATTGAACGTGAATCTGATATACCGTATGAACTGTCCGCTGCTCTCCTTGGAGAAGGAGAGCAGCGGCAAACCTAATCTCTCTCTATCTCTACGCCTCTGCGTCTCTAAGCCTCTCACTATTTAGGGTTCCCGTAAGTTAGCCTCCTTTTATAGGAGAAGTTGGCTAACTTACGGGTTACAAGGAAGCCCACGGGCTGATACACATTTGTGGCCCGTATTACACGATTAATTGATAACTACACAAATGCAAAGATAACTAACTAGATTGAACACCATAAAATATTCCCAACAATCTCCCCCTTGGTGATCAATCGTGTTGAATCAGCATTGCAGCGCAGATATCTTTGTCTTTGTTGTTATTGAGCTTCCTTTGTCTTTGAACTTGACTTCTGAGGAAGGCTATCTGAAGACATCCTTGCAATCTCCCCTTTGATGTCTTCTTGACAATTTGATCTTTGATGTCGGGGGTTGAGGGACCTTCAGTATCTTGCATGTAGTCCTTGCCTTCCAGAAGTTGCTCTTGATCAGCTTGGATGAAGTCCGGTGACGCCTCTAGAATGAATGTTCTTTGGAGAATAGGAGACGCCCATGGAATTCATCTTCAGGACAGGAGTATTTGACCTCTGTCTCCTCCACAATGTAGTCTTTTTGACTATTTGGAATGAATGCATTTGAGGAGAACTTGTCGGTGGCACAGCGGAACATAATGATCGTTGATTTGTGAGTGTAGCTGACCATTTGATTTGAGTTGCGGAGATAGTAGAGAGGGTGTTGAATTTTGTGATGGAGGAGTGAAGTGTCCCAGAATGATTTGTTCAGTGTTAACAGCATGTGGACCACTCTCCCCCTCATGACGATCCGATGAATCGGGACGTCATGCTTTTATTCTTTTATTCTGCGGAAATAAAAACATGAAAAACAAGCAGAATCTAAAAAAGATAACGTAGCCCCCCGGGGTCGTGAAGATACCCGTTATCATCACTATAGAGATAAACTCTAAAGCAATGGCCTGAAAATGTTGGTGATTCTTATGTTGCAACAGCAGGACTTCCTTCCAATTATTGGTCTACATCTGTAATAGATGAGCCCTATGGAAGTTCTCGCAAGTCTTGAAGACTATCAACTGACTCTAAAATGTGTCTGTGTCCTAGAAAATTTCAAAACATTTGGGAAGTGAGTAACTAGACACGACGTGATCAATGAAAAATTCAGTGGCATGGGGCTGAGGCCACTGTAGTCAGTATTACTTGCCTCGGAAGGAGACAGTAATGAGAGATGCGGTTCCCCGTGAACTATGATTAAACACCTGTCTGTTGGGAGACAAGTGAGTGGTCTAGGGTAGGGTTGTGCATGCGCCGTTTGGACAAAATGCAGCGACTTCTACCCGGGATCTGAATAAATTCAGTCCTGAACCTATGGGGATAGTCCAGAGTATTTTAGTGGCTAGGAGCAAATGTTCAATTCATAGCAGGCAATTGAGGTAGCAGACTCATCATTGATAATTGTTTTTCTTCTCACTTGAGCCTTCTGCTTCCTAATGCTCATAATGTTCACTCACTCACTCGCTCACTTACGCACTTACGCTCGGCTTTGTCCCTTGGGTAGGCTTAGTTGGGTTTACTAAGCCATAGGGACATGTTCTCTCATTACTTTCTTCATTTTCTCTCTGTGCTCCCCCTCAACTGGAGCACCCGGTATGCTTTGTCATTGTTAGGCACCGGGGAGGATAACATTGAACACTCCCCCTAGAATGTTGCATCCGTTGAGAGATTCCTTGCTTTGTCGGTGTAAGGCGCCAGGAGGAGAAAACTGAAACTCCCCCTCAGAATGTGCAAGGATTGATTGCTCACAGCTTGTCATACCCGCTATGTGTGTGGAGCAATCTAAACATGTACCACACATGACGGTTTCCCTGAACTCACCATGTAGAATTTCAGCATATTGATGAACACATAATGTTGATGAGTCAGGGGAGGCTTCAGCAGTTGATTGTTGATTGTTGTAAGATGACCGTTGACGCGAGGTTGATTGAATTATCTACGATTTTCAGACCTTTACATTGAAGTTTTAGAAAAGCTTTGACCTCAGGGTTGACATTGAAAGAATTTGAACAGATTTGCCTAAGTTTTGACCTGGACATCGGTGATTTACAATGTTTGTCGGAAAACTAACGTTTTGACCCTCAAAGACTGCGAGTGAGGGCGCGTGAGTATGGGTTCTAGGGCGTAGCCCGAGAATTAATGTAGATCTTTTCGTTAGCTTTCCAACAAAAAAAGGTTTGCTCAAATCGGATCACCGAGTCAAAAGTTATGGCCAAAACAGTGCGGTGTCGCAAAAAATCTCTAATTTTGAGTTTTTGAGGAATTTCTTCGAAGATGAGGTGCTCGATGTTGAATGTCTAGAGAAGGTGGATTTTAAACAAAATTCTAGAGATTGCCTCGAAGAATAATGGCGAAATCCACCTGCAAAACAAACCTCAGAATATCGAAATCTGCAGAATTTCAAAATGTTTGAACATCGAAAACTTTGGAGTTTCGAAAACCTCATAATCTCGAAAACTTGTTGTTTGAAAAACATCAGAACATCGAAAACTCATGAAACATATATAAGCAGGGAATCATTTAGAGATCCGTATAATGTAAAGCTTCGATGAACTGCAAAGGATGTCAAGATTCGAATTATGAGTTCCAAGAAACTGCAAACTTTGAAAGATTCAAAACATCGAGAAATTTTGAAAATCTCGAAATCTTCAGAATGTCGAGATCCCAAACATCGAGATCCCAAATGTCGAAATCCCAAAACTCGATATTCCTAAACTCAAAATTCCAAATCTCGAGATCTTGATTTCGAGATTCAAATCTCGAGATCTTGATTTCGAGATTGAAATCTCGAGATCTTGATTTCGAGATTCAAATCTCGAGATCAAGATGTCGAGATTGAAATCTCGAGATCTTGATTTCGAGATTCAAATCTCGAGATCAAGATGTCGAGATTGAAATCTCGAGATCTTGATTTCGAGATTCAAATCTCGAGATCAAGATGTCGAGATGCAAATCTCGAAATCAAGATTTCGAGATTCCAATCTCGAGATCAAGATGTCGAGATGCAAATCTCGAGATCAAGATGTCGAGAAGAGGAAATCGAGTCCCTAAATGTCGAGATCCTGCAAAACAAAAACATTGATTTTTGAAAATCTGAAACCTGTTCTGAATAGCCCTGAAAGTCGAGATTCTCCTGTATCAGTTTCAAGCCAAAAGCGTTTCTGCAGCAGTGAAAAATAAAGATTTCGAGATCTCAATGTAGAGATCTTCGAAATATAAAAATTGCAGAAAACGAAAAAAGAGGTATGCTGGTGGATCGGTTTTGAAAGGCGAGTCCACCAGTATGATTTTTACAAAATTTCGTTCACAAACGAGATTACAGGAGCAAATCTCTACATATAGAAAAACTGAAGAAAAAAACAGAGCAGTTCTTCGTTAAATCCAAAAATCGCAGACAGATCCAACCTGTTTCACGCCTCGGCTCTGATACCAATTGTTAATCCCAGAATACTTAACAAACAACAAATATAGCAGTTATAGAAGAAGCAGATAGAAAGAAATCGACAAGATTGAACGTGAATCTGATATACCGTATAAACTGTCCGCTGCTCTCCTTGGAGAAGGAGAGCAGCGGCAAACCTAATTTCTCTCTATCTCTACGCCTCTGCGTCTCTAAGCCTCTCACTATTTAGGGTTCCCGTAAGTTAGCCTCCTTTTATAGGAGAAGTTGGCTAACTTACGGGTTACAAGGAAGCCCACGGGCTGATACACATTTGTGGCCCGTATTACACGATTAATTGATAACTACACAAATGCAAAGATAACTAACTAGATTGAACACCATAAAATATTCCCAACATAAACTGAGCTTAAGAGTGTGGAAGAAAGAATGAATTTTAGAGAAGGAAAAATGTGCTATTTATAGGTGTTTTTCAACACCTTTGGCCGGGTATCCGACCTGGTAAGGTGCTCACCCGCAAAATCAGATACTTTCCCATGTTCTTGTGTTTCAACACGTCCGATTGCCTCCGGTCAAGTCTCACCCGACGGTGTGAGGTAGTGGGCCCGATCGGGCCAAGCAACTTCCTAGGTTGTTCGGTTCTCACTTCTTACCCGACCAGGTGAGGGGCTATACCCGGTCGGGTATTTGCTCCTGGGCAGTCAATTTTCCTTTTTCTTCACTTCAAAGTCTTTCTTTCTAACACCACAAATCCTAACTATACTTTACAATTTATAAGTGAAAACTAAAATACAATTACAACTAAAATCACACAAATGTTTACAAACTAAATAAAATGGTAAACAATCCACACAAATCAAACATAAAAACATACATTTATGCACTACTGATTAGTGCATATCGAACACCCCCACACTTGAACTTTTACTCGTCTCGAGTAAAACAAATCTTGTCCATGAAATCTTCCAAATGATAATAGTATCCACACAACAATCCAAGAATGTTTTAAGAACAAAAGTAATTACAAAGCATCCCCAAAAGTGAATAGAGTGAAAAGGGGCCTTCAAATTCATCTTTATCACCATTTCTCTTTTAAATTATCACCCTCGGGATCCTGCAAAATAAAAAGAGATTTTTCTCTCATTCTCTCTTTTTTCCTAGGTGCCCTTTCGGGTTTTCATTCCAGCTTCCCATAATTTTCTTTTAATTCTCACAAGCTCACTGTTGAGATTTAGTCCCGTCGATCCGGAAGCCCAACATAAACTTCGGATATTAAGGACGATGAATAGACTAGAGGGGGGGTGAATAGACTGTTCAGGATTTTTCAAAAACTTTTCTCAAAGTCTACACTGACTTATCAGAGAAGGTCGAAATCTGGTGACAGAGAAGGTCAAGTTCTGATGGCAGAGCTGGACCTGGCAGCGGATTATGTTCTGTCCAGGTAGCCTCAGGAAAAACACTAAGGCAAATGCCTTTCTGATATCTCGTAAGGAAGATCTGCTGGACACAGAGTCCAACCTTTTGAGTTATGCAGTCAAAGTCTAAAAAGCAGAAAGTAAATGCGTAAAGTAAATGACATTGGGGATTTTTATAGTGGTTCAAGGAACAACGCATTCCTCTTGTCCATTGTTCCACTAAGCTTGTAAGTTAACAATTACAACGCCTTAGTCCCTAGCACTTAAGAAGCACTCCTCGTCTTCTTCAAGCCTAGTTGCCACCCGGGATGCAGTCCTGCTTCCTGATTGCTGGTCTCGTTTCACTGAGTCTCTTGGAAGTATCTTCACTTCACTTACTCCAGTTAGTTTGAGACGTCCCTTCTTTTTCAAGAAGTATTTGATATATAAAAACAGATTTCTCCAACGTAGCTTCTTCACAAAGGATGTGTAAGTGAGGCTTTTGAAGTGTTGAAGAACTGGAAGAACTTTGCTCTTTGATGGACAAGAGGATAAGAAGTTGATATCTTTCCAACGTAAGCTTTTCTTGTTGAAGTG
Source organism: Cuscuta europaea (assembly GCA_945859875.1). Classification (NCBI taxonomy): domain Eukaryota; kingdom Viridiplantae; phylum Streptophyta; class Magnoliopsida; order Solanales; family Convolvulaceae; genus Cuscuta; species Cuscuta europaea. Next base: position 10,723,608 of record CAMAPE010000015.1, read on the forward strand.
AATGAATTTGAAATCTCAAGAAAGCTTGGATGCTGATGGTGTAGTTTTAGCAAAATGTAGAGCAGAAGTTATCATGTAGTTCTTCGAAGTGTATCTTATATACTGGGAGCAGTCTTCCCGTTGGAGTGTAGAAGACAGCTTCATTAAATGCTTGTACTGTTGATTTGACCGGTTGGACCTTCGACTTGCTATTTTGGGGGTGAAAAGATACTCGCATGGTCAATCATCAGCTTTAAATATATCTTCGTACGTACAACAATAATTGAGCATTTAATGCGTGTACAGTACCATGTTTCCATCGAATGGCTCCTAGTCATTAGGGAATTTCCCGTTAGTTTCACGACCGTTGAAAAGTGCCTTCGAATTCTGCTAAGTAAGAGCAAGTCTGATGAGGCTTTCTGATCCGGACTCTGATGTCTGCCTCTGATTCCAACTCTGGTACCCAACTCTGGTAGCTTCTCTGGAGAGCAACTCTGGGAGCAACTCTGGTAGATGTTCTGATCAAGAAGACCAAGAGGGTTTCTGGCATGTCGACTATGCTAATACTTACAAAGAAATTTCTTATACAAAATTTCTATAGGGGTACTTTCAAATTCTAATTAACCTAGCATCATCAAAATCTAATTACATTTATTCCTTACAATTTCCCCCTTTTTGATGATGCCAAAACCCTTTAACCATTTCCAGAGAAGTGCCTTCACCATAAAAGAATAAAGTATAGGAACTTTTATTAAGATCTTGGTGGGCAACTTAGCATAGGAAAATAGTAAGAGTGTGGTACAATCAGATAGCAATCAATAAAGAAAAAGGTATCAGAGCAGGAAACAAATATAAATACAGAAAGCAAGCATGAATAGATAATTGAAGATGCCATGCAAAGTAGAGGCAAAGTTGGTATCTTATTATCAGAGAATACAAATACAAGAGATAGAAGAATTTAAGAGTCTTCTTCTCCTACTTGTGCATCAGCTTCATCAATTCTCTTGAGCTCTGCGTTGACTTTGGCTCTGATGGAGGCTAGATTCCTCGGATTCTGGCATTCTGCCCAGTGAGGCTCTAACTTGCAGTCTAAATAGTTTCTCACTGCTTCTGATATGTTCTTGCCTGGAATGACCTTCATTTGCCACCAGACTTCAGCTTCTTATAAAGAACCACCATGGTTGATCTGGACAAGTCCATCACTGTCCATGAATAGGTTCTCTTGTTGTAGTGGAGTCATGAGCTTCTTCATCTGAGTGAACTGAGCTCTGTCTGGCCTTGACATCCCACTTTTCATCCATTCATTAAACGAGAAGCTTGAAGATTTCTTCCTGGAGCTTTTAGGAGGTGGGGGAGGAGGTCTGATGCCTGCAGCAGCTAGCTTCTTCTTCTTTGCAGCTTCAAAATAAGGAGTAGGTTCAACAGATAAAGGGTTTCTGATGGATAGAGTTCTGGTGCTTGGGCCTTCTTCTTCTCTGGTCTCTTCCCCCTTTTTGGCATCAACAAGATCGCCAAGGATAAGTTCAATTTTTGAGAATTCTGAGGCTTGAGCATCTCTGATTTCCTCAAGGGCTTCAGGCAGCGTCTGAGTAACAGAGGCCAATCCCTCAATCAAACTCTGTTGTCTCTCCATTGTAGATTGAATGCTTTGAGTGCTGGCTTCAAGGAGTACCAACTTATGGTATCGCTCCTTGTCATTCTTCAGAATATTAGAGGCTTGCTCCTTGTGTTCTTTACAGAGAATCCCTATCTCCATAAATCGTTCGGAGGATTGATCAGCATTCCATTGTAGAATTTCTATGGATTCAGTGATCTCCTTAAGTTTCTCGTTCTGGTCGTTGAGAGATTGAGAGTGGAAATAGAGGACAAAATGATTCCATCTACTTCCTTGGAGACTGCATCAATCTTTTTATTGGAGGAGTTCATGAATGCATGCAGGGTCTCTGTCAGAGAGTCAACCTTCTCTGATATCTGCTGTAAACCTTGGTTGAGGTTGATGTTGGTGTGGGTCAGATACTCAAAGTGGTTGTCATTAATGTGGATAAGGTGATTAATATTTTCTAGCATCTGATCACCAAATTCTTCTGCAGATGCAACAAACTGTGTGAGGGTAATCTGAGGCTCTTCTGGTGTAAACCCTGGCATCTCCAAACCTCTGCTCTTGGGTAATGGAGGGTTTGTGTCAGTAGGTTTAGGAGAGTTATCTTTGGGAGGTGTCTTCCTCCTTTTAGATGTAAGATCACCAGCAACAGATCAGGTAAGGAATCCATCATTATCATCTTCTAAAGAAAGAACCTTGATGACATGCTCTTTCTTGGGCTTGGGTGCCACAGAGTGTTTAGGGGAATTCTGTGGGGTGTCAGCTCTGGAGATAGGCTTGGATTCCTGCTGGGGGGAGCAATGGGGAGTAGGGATTTTCTGTTGAGGGGAGCTCTGATGAATGGGGGATCTCTGGTGGGAGGAGATCTGATGAGTGGAGCTCTGGTGGGGGATAGGTTGAGGTGGTGGAGATGGTGGAGGTGAAGGGGAACTGTGGAGGGGAAGAGGTTTTTTGTTTGGGTGGGGATGAAGATTTGGTTGGGGTTTTCTGTTGAGAAGTTGAGTGAGGGAGAGAGGCAAATTTTGGTGAAGTGTGGACAGAAGAGATCATAACAAGTGGAAGGGATTTAGGAGAGGGAGGAGGGAGTTCTGTGGAGTTATGAACAGAAGGGGAATTAGGAATTACCTCCATGACAGTTTCCTCGAACTGTGAGTCTCTCCATTCTTTAATCAGTTTCTCCATGGCCAATGGAAGGTCATTAGCAGTGGAGGGTTCTCCTTCTCCATGTGCACTTGGGCGAAATTTGATCAGAGATTCCTTCCTTTTCTTCTCTATTAGCCAGGCTTCAAAGTCAGCCATTTCATCTTCTTCTAAGGCCTTCACATGCTTCTCTGGTGAAGAAGAGATCAGAGGTGCTTTACCTTGATATCTTTCCTTCTTTCTCAGTAGGACAGATATGAGAAATGCAAGGTCAAAGCATTGAGACACATCTTCTGTGCCTACCCAATGAAGAACTGCAGCTTCCTCAGCTTCATAGGAGTCAAAGTACTGAATGATCTTTTGAAGTGACCCCATTCTCCATCTTCTCCGTGCTAGAACCCTTTCAAATTGTCTATCAAGGGCAGCATTGTAGTCAATTTCTGGAATTCTGACAGGGATTGCTTGAGGTTCTCATAGAGAATCCGTGATGGGCATTTCTGGGACAGATGAGGGTTGAGCATCTGGTTCAGGTTCCCCCTTAGTTTCTGATCCCTTAGCAGGTGAATTTGCTTTCTTCTTCATCTTCTTCATTGGTTGAGGGCCAGAGTTGTCAGAGTCATCACTCTGAACAACCAATTTTATTCTTCTTTTCATCTTCTGCTTCTTAGCAGGTGATTTTCTGATTGGCTTTGGGGAGGCCAACTCTGATGTAGCCACCTCTGGTGCATCCTCTTCTGGTATGGTCTTCCTTTCATTATTCTTCTTCTTCCTTATTTCCCTTACAACCTGCGACTGCTCAGGTTGTTCTGAAGTCACAGCGGGCTTCTTGATGGGCTTTTTGGAAACAGGTTTAGGCTTAGCAGCCTGTTGTTCTCTTTTCTTTTCTATCCTTTCCTCTCTCTTTAGTTCAGAGGCAACAACAATATTGAGTTTGGGAGAGGCAGTCAGAAAGATGGTCTTGGAGTGATCAACTGGGGAGGGATCCCTGAGTTGAACTCCCTGAGCTGTGAGGGTTGCTGAGATGAGGATGCCATGACCCATCTTTGTTGAGTATAGGCCAGTGTCCTGGTCCTTCTTTGGAGAGGATGCCATGACCCCAGTTGATATTCATTCCATGGTGAACAGCAAAAATGGCTTTGGCTTGGGTGTTGTTCATGTCATCAGTAGAGCTTGTCTTACACCACAGGCACTTTTGTAAGATGCTGACCAGTTTTTCATAGTCTTTCTTTAGCAAGAACTTCTTCATTATAGCTTCTCTACTCCGGTGATTTCTGGTCGGCAATATATCTTCACAAATTTTTCAACGGAAACTCCCACAGTTTCCAGATCAATAAAGTTGGGTGTCTCTGAGTCTTGGGAATCCAGTTTGACATCAAAGAACTCATTCAGGGCATCAACATCCAGTTTGATGCTTTTTCCTTGCACCTGGGAAAAGACGGTATCTTTGGTGATGGTGGCGTTGAGGTAGAACTCAGCCACATCCTTGGTGCTGAAATGCTCGTAGGGGTGAGCAATAATCTTTGTGAGTTGGGACTCATTCATCCCTTGAATTATCTTTGTCATCCTCTTCTGGTTCTCAGCCAGCAGTGGTAGAGCAGACATGTCCACCTTCATGCTGGAAACAATGTTGCTGACGAGTTTCTTGACTTCCTCCTTAGTGAGGTCGTTGATGTTTAGGAAATGCATTTTCAGAGAGAGATTTGAGAATTTCTGGTGATTGATGGTTTTGAGAGAGTTTGAGAGCTTGAGAGCAAAAGCAAGTTTAGAACGATGAAGTAGCAGTAACGGTTTAGGTTAAGGAGGGTGGGTATAAAAGGCTTTGGGTTAGTGGACGTTTGGGATTATTGGCGGTTTCGAGGTAGTATTTAATGGAATGCGGCCAGAAAACATTTCTGTTAGAAAAGTAATGATCAGGGGTAATCATGTAAAAGACTTGTTCAAGAAATTAGGTCTTGCCCGTACCTTGAAAAAAAAGACTAAGTCCACAATGATCTCTGATGAACTTCTGATAAGAGTCTTTGTATCAGAGAATGGGGTTCTCTGATAGAAGATTCTCTGGTTCAGAGATTGTAGTTCTGGTCCAGTGTAACTCTGATTTTATGCATCTCTGGGAAGATCGTCCATCATTCCCTGTTCCTCCCTTAGCTTATTCAACCTTGCCTCAGGTAAAGGCTTGGTTAATATGTCTGCTAGCTGATCTTCTGTAGGTATATGTTCCATACAGATATGCTTCTTTTCTACATGATCTCTGATGAAATGATGTCTGATCTTAATGTGCTTTGTCCTTGAATGAAGCACTGGGTTCTGAGTGATTGCAATGGCACTAGTGTTGTCACACAACAACTTGATCTCCTTTGCATGAATTCCATAATCCTTGAGTTGTTGCTTCATCCACAGAAGTTGGGCACAACAGCTTCCAGCAGCAATATACTCAGCTTCTGTTGTACTGGTTGAGATTGAATTCTGCTTCTTGCTAAACCAGGAGACAAGTCTCCCACCTAGCAGTTGGCAGTGACCAGAGGTGCTCTTCCTGTCTACCCTGCAACCTGCAAAGTCTGAGTCAGAGTAACCAATTAGTTCAAGGTTACCTCCCTTGGGATACCATAGGCCTGCATTTGGATTTCCTTTGATGTATCTGATGATTCTCTTTGCAGCACTTAAATGGCTCTCCTTGGGCTTTGATTGGTATCTGGCACAGATTCCAACAGAGAATGATATATCTGGTCTGCTTGCAGTTAGGTAAAGAAGAGATCCAATGAATCCTCTGTAGGTTGTTGCATCGACATCTTTTCCTTCATCATCTGGTCCAATTCCTTGTGAAGTGTTCATGGGGATCTTCACTGATGATTTGCCTTCTACTCCAAATTTCTTGATCAGTTCTCTGGTATACTTCCCTTGATTGATAAAGATTCCCTCTGGAACTTGTTTCACTTGTAGTCCCAGAAAGTAGCTCAGTTCTCCCATCATACTCATTTCAATCTGACTCTGCATAACTTGTGAAAATTTCTTGCATAATTCTGTGTTAGTACTTCCAAATATAATATCATCAACATATATTTGTACTAACAGAATATGGTTAGCAACAGAGATTTGAAATAGACTCTTGTCAACCTTTCCTTTAGTAAACCCATGGTTCACTAGGAATAGGGACAATGTGTCATACCATGCTCTGGGAGCTTGCTTGAGACCATAAAGGGCCTTTCTGAGCTTGTAGACACAAGAGGATTGAGTAGGAATGACAAAACCTGGTGGTTGTTCCACATAAACTTCTTCTTCAAGATCTCCATTCAGAAATGCACTTTTGACATCCATCTGGTAGACCTTGATGTTGTTGTAGGCAGCATAGGCTAGGAATATTCTGATGGCTTCTAGTCTGGCAACTGGTGCAAAGGTCTCATCAAAATCTATCCCTTCTTCTTGGCAGTATCCCTTGGCTACCAGCCTTGCCTTATTCCTTACATTGTTGCCATCTTCATTAGCTTTGTTCTTGGATACCCATTTGGTTCCAATGACATTCTTGTGCTATGGTCTAGGAACAAGTTCCCATACTTTGTTCCTTTCGAATTGAGTAAGCTCTTCTTGCATTGCATTGATCCATTCTGAGTCTGTAAGAGCTTCTTCTACAGTCATGGGCTCCATTTGAGATATGTAACAGGCACACATTGCTTCTCTTCTAGTTGTAGCAGATCTGGTCTGTACTCCACTTCTGATTTGTCCAATCACTAGGGTTGAAGGATGATGTCTTAAGCAAGTTAAATCAGGTTCTGATAATGGTTGTCTCGGTCTTTCTTGTTCGTCTTTTGAGTCTTCATCATTATCTTTGTCTTGCAGAATGGGATTCTGAAGATGAATTGGGTTGACAGAGTTGGTGACCAACTCTGGTGCGACTGTCTCTGGTGTGACCACTTCTGGTGATTCTTCAAGATTCACTTTCTCCAAGTTCTCGGTTATGCTCTCAACAGAGTTGAGATCATCAAACTTGAAATGAATCGATTCTTCAATAAGTAGAGTCTTTTTGTTGAGTATTCTGTAGGCTTTGCTTATGCTTGAGTAGCCTAAGAATATTCCTTCATCAGCTTTCTCCTGGAACACTTTGAGATGTTCTTTTCCATTGTTGAGTATATAGGATTTGCATCCAAATGCATGAAAGTAACTGATGTTAGGTTTTCTTCCTCTCCAGAGCTCATAGGGGGTCTTCTGATGAACTTTGTGAATCATGCTCCGGTTCTGGGTGTAGCAGGCGGTGTTGATTGCTTTGTCCCAGTATCTGTGAGGTAGACCAGATTCAACAATCATGGTCCTTGCAGCTTCTTTCAATGTTCTATTTCTTCTTTCTTCAACTCTGTTCTGTTGAGGAGTTCTGGCTGCAGAGAGTTGATGCATGGTTCCATTCTGGTCACAGAATTCCTCTATAACTCTGTTCATGAACTCTGTTCCTCTATCTGATCTGATAGTCTTGACTTTCTGATTCTGCTCATTCTGTAATAGCTTCAACAGAGATGGTAGTTTCTGTAGAGTCTCATTCTTTTTCTTCAGAAAGACTGTCCAAGTGTATCTTGAGTAGTCATCAACCATGACTAGAGTATATCTTTTTCCACCAACGCTTGGAGTTTCTACCGGTCCAAATAAATCCATGTGGATCAGATTTAAAGGACTTGTAGAAAGATCTCCAGCAATGGGTTTGAAGGAGTTCTTCACTTGCTTTCCTCTCTGGCATGCACTGCACAGGTTCTCCTTCTTGTACACAATGTTGGGCACACCATCAACAATGTGATCCCTTGCTAGTTTGTTGATTGTTTTGAAATTCAAGTGACTCAGCTTCTTGTGCCATTCCCAGCTAAATTTTGAATCTCCTTTGGCTATCAGGCAAATTCCTTCTTTTGCAGTAGACCAATCAACAACATATATGTTTCTTTTCCTGGTAGCTGTCAGAACCATCTCCATAGTTGTCTCATGCTTGACAGAGCAGCCTTCTTGGAAGAATTCAACAGTGTAGCCTTTGTCACAGAACTGGCTAGCACTTAGCAAGTTGAATTTCAGGCCTTTGACATATGAGACATCATCAATGATTATCTGGTTCTTGATCAGCTTCCCTCTTCCTTTAGTTTGCCCTTCTTTATCAATACCACCAAAGGTAACTCTGGGCCCTTTGATTTTCTGGAACTCTGTAAGGCAACTCCTGTCACCTGTCATGTGCCTGGAGCATCCACTATCAATATACCAGTCTTGCTAAGAGATTGCTCCAGCACACAGTTCCTGCATTAATAAGAGGAAGATTTAGGTACCCAAGCAATGTTGGGTCCTAGGGAGTTATGCAGTCTTGGCAGCCGGTACCACTTTGGTCTCATCAAGTGAAACCTTGGTGGGTGGTACCCATTGTCCACCTGGTAGTCATAGTAAACGGAGGTGGGATTCACTTTAGGAAGATGCTTGTGAGGATCATGCTTCCTGTTTACGTACTTTTGCATAGCCTTTTTGGTTGGGTAGAAGTCCCATATACTATCAAGAATAGAGGGGCGGTTAGCTTTGGACTTCTGAGGTTGACCAGCCAACCTCTTCTGCCTGAAGTTTACCTTCTCTTGATATTTTCCTTTCTGGTGGTCATTTCTAGTGGGGTAGTCATGAGAATGTCTGGTCAAATTCTGTCTTTGATTTTTGTTATTTTGAAAACTTTTCTTGTTGTTAAGTTTTCTGTCAGGTTCATTATTTTTCAAATTTTGTTTGGGTTGAACCTTTATCTTTTGCTTATCTGGTCTGACCTTCTCTTGAACAACCTTACTACCAGATACACTAGCTTAGCAAATGGGGCTAGAAATCAGTGGCACTATGACCTTATCTGCCGTAGCAACTCTGGTGCCAGGCATTATGGAAGGCTCACCTGATTCTGTTGATCCATAACCAAGACCAAAACCAACGCCAATTTGTTGATCAAGTACAATCTTTTCCATTGAAGACTGGGCCTTCTGGTAAGCTTTGTACTTAATCTCAAGAGGCTCTATATCTCTTATTCTCTTGAGAAGAGAAACATTTTCAGCTTCCAGCTGATCTCTCTCCTTAATTAGAAGATTGATTTTGGTCTCAACCTCCTTTCTTAAGTCAAGAATCTCAACCTTAAGCTTACAGTTTTCTTCTTTGACAGAGGAATAAGTGGCTTGGATGACTTGAAACTCTTCCCAAAATTCTGACATTGAATCAAAATCAAAAGCTTTGCCTACCGAAGAAAAACTAGATGAAGAAGTAGAGGTTACCTCATCATCCGATTGACCCATGAGACATAGGTCTTCAGTTTATGTATCCAGGCAATAGAATGCCTCATCGGCCTCTGATTCTGAGCTGGACTCTGTCTCATATAGGGGGTCCTTCTCTGGTTGCTCTGTGATGAGTGCCTTTCTCCTTCTATGCTCATACTTCTTCTCTCCTTCTTGGCCTTGCCTTTTGGAGACTATTGGGTGTGGATAGTTGTCCTTGAAGTGCCCTGGTAGTCTGCAGTTGTAGCAGAGAAGCTCTCCACTACTTTCTGATGATTTGGATTTCTGGAATGGCTTTCTGCTAGAGGATGGACTTCTGCCATCCATGGGCTTCAAGAATTTCCTGAACTTCCTGGCAAAGGCAGCCATATATTCGTCAGTTAAAAGTAAGGAAGGGTCAAAGTTATTTACCTGTGAGGTGCTGGCTGTGAGGGCAGTAGTTGTTCTGTCCTCAACTTCTTCTTTCTCTTCTTCATTCATCTCAAACTCATAAGATTTGAGATCAGAGATGAGTTTCTCAGTGTTGTAGGTCCTGAGATCTTTGCTGTCTCTCATGGCAGTAACCTTCATCTTCCAGGGTGAAGGTAGACCTCTGAGAACCTTCAAGTTGACTTCCTTGGGAGTCAGTTCCTTCCCAAGTTCTGAAATCTCAGCAGTAAGGGTGAGCAGGCGTGCATACATCTCAGCTATGCACTCCTTGGGGAGAAGTTTGAAGTCTTCAAACTTCTTCATGGCAATTGTGAGCTTGTTGTCTTTCTCCTGCTCATCACCAGCTCTATCAGGGTAAGAGTATCCCAGATAGCCTTGACAGATGTGCACTTCTTAATCCTTGTGAAGTATTTGTCATCAATGGCTTTGTACAAAATGTCCTTGGCTATGTTATCAAGATTGTACTTCCTTCTTTCTTCATTAGACCTTTCATGGCGAAGCTTAGTGATCATTTGGGGTTGACCACTGCCAGCAGAGTACTCAGGATTTACTTTGGTGAACTCAGTGAAAGGACCTGCATCTAGGACTTCCCTCATTTCATCGTGTAGTGCGCAGAGATGGGCTTTCATGCGTATCTTCCAGTCATCAAACTTGGTAACTGAAAACATCAAGTTCTTTGACAGAGTGTTATCCATAATAAGAGATAAAAGAGGCTAAAACAAGTGGATCTCTGTTCAGCAAGTAACCTAAAAGATTACAAGAATGAGGAGGCTCTGATACCACTTGTTGGTCCCGTTTATATTAGGAACTGTCTAGGGGGGTGAATAGACTGTTCAGGGTTTTTCAAAAACTTTTCTCAAAGTCTACACTGACTTATCAGAGAAGGTCGAAATCTGGTGACAGAGAAGGTCAAGTTCTGGTGGCAGAGCTGGACCTGGCAGCGGATTAGGTTCTGTCCGTGTAGCCTCAGGAAAAACACTAAGGCAAATGCCTTTCTGATATCTCTTAAGGAAGATCTGCTGGACACAGAGTCCAACCTTTTGAGTTATGCAGTCAAAGTCTAAAAAGCAGAAAGTAAATGAATAAAGTAAATGACACCGGGGATTTTTATAGTGGTTCAAGGAACAACGCGTTCCTCTAGTCCACTGTTCCACTAAGCTTGTAAGTTAACAATTACAACGCCTTAGTCCCTAGCACTTAAGAAGCACTCCTCATCTTCTTCAAGCCTAGTTGCCACCCGGGATGCAGTCCTGCTTCCTGATGGCTGGTCTCGTTTCACTGAGTCTCTTGGAAGTATCTCCATTTCACTTACTCCGGTTAGTTTGAGACGTCCCTTCTTTTTCAAGAAGTATTTGATATATAAAAACAGATTTCTCCAACGTAGCTTCTTCACGAAGGATGTGTAAGTGAGGCTTTTGAAGTGTTGAAGAACTGGAGGAACTTTGCTCTTTGTTGGACAAGAGGATAAGAAGTTGATATCTTTCCACCGTAAGCTTTTCTTGTTGAAGTGAATGAATTTGAAATCTCAAGAAAGCTTGGATGCTGATGGTGTAGTTTTAGCAAAATGTAGAGCATAAGTTATCCTGTAGTTCTTCGAAGTGTATCTTATATACTGGGAGCAGTCTTCCCGTTGGAGTGTAGAAGACAGCTTCATTAAATTCTTGTATTATTGATTTGACCGGTTGGACCTTCGACTTGCTATTTTGGGGGGCGAAAAGATACCCGCATGGTCAATTATCAGCTTTAAATATATCTTCGTACGTACATCATTAATTGAGCATTTAATGCGTGTACAGTACCATGTTTCCGTCGAATGGCTCCTAGCCGTTAGGGGATTTCCCGTTAGTTACACGGCCGTTGGAAAGTGCCTTCGAATTCTGCTAAGTAAGAGCACGTCTGATGAGGCTTTCTGGTCCGAACTCTGATGTCTGCCTCTGATGCCAACTCTTGTACCCAACTCTGGTAGCTTCTCTGGAGAGCAACTCTGGGAGCAACTCTGAGAGCAACTCTGGTAGATGTTCTGATCACGAAGACCAAGAGGGTTTCTGGCATGTCGACTATGCTAATACTTACAAAGAAATTTCTAATACAAAATTTCTATAGGGGTACTTTCAAATTCTAATTAACCTAGAATCATCAAAATCTAATTACATTTATTCCTTACACCGATAGACCCTACTAAAACCAATAATTTAACTAAATGATGGTGAAGTCATTACCAGAGCTTCGCTCGATCATTATTTAATTCGGGATATTTTAATCCCTAATAAATAATAATGATAACAAACATTTTTAATAATGCTATTTCAAATCAATTTGCAATTGAGAGTTGGGTACTTAGCTCAATAAGGCTGAATTTCAGCTGCCAGGCCAAGTCATTGGCCCGGATATTTTTTAATTGACCGATGATCCAGCCCAATATTTAACGTGGTAACCCCCAAGTGCGGACAACTAAGTTCACCACACATCTTCTCCCTGCCGATCGAGACTCCCAGAGCAAATGCTCGAATAAATCTTTCGCTTGGTGGAGCTACACAAAAGGACAAGTCCAGAATCGTCGCTGAATTGCGGAGGTGCCTATTGGGTATGCGTTGGGGCGTCGGGCGGCTTGACTCCGAACGATGAGGTACCCCTTTGAATAGCTCCGGTCATCCAAGAACACCAGCCGCGGCCGGCCTGGCATATCTTAAAAGACCGAACGACCGAACCCGTTCTGGCAGCCATACCTTGGAAGGAGCAGGGAGCAGCGAGCAGAAATTTCCCCGGCGAATGTTTGGTCAGACGGTTGAACTTGAGCAACTATCTGTTACATCTAGTTGGATAGGGTTGCGAGGCGCCGAACGGTATTATGGGGACCGTACGGCGTTAAACAGGGATGACAGCTTCCAAGGGTGGCTTATGCTATTCCAGGGACCGAACGGTGCCACAAATTGAGCAGCTGAGAAAGCCCCGTGGGTTCATTGCTGGTCTATGACTGAGTCGTGAGCTGACCATGGACACCGAGCGGGGTGTACAACGGATATTGCCATTCGGAAGATAATCCATATTGATGGTCTGGTGTATTTGTTTTAATTGCATCTTCTACTTCCTGACATGAATCCCTTCTCCTGCATGATTGGTTAGTGGTAAACATTGCACTTTAAGATATTGTTGATGTTTGGCCCGGTCAAGGAGCTTCCGTTTGGGAGGCGGCGCTGGCTTCTTTGGAATAGAATTATCTCACATCACCCATTATGGCGTCAGGTTGCCTACACTAAAGTAAGAAACTCTTCCTCCTTAAGCCAAGCTAGTGGATACCCAGGCCCCACCGCCTGTCTTCTTCCTTCTCCATGTCAACCTTTCTTGGCATCTGCTTCGGCCTCATCATTTTTTTTTCAAGGTGTGGTGGCAGTAATTTGAGAAATGCCCATGCTGCTAAATTGGATGTGGAATTCCTTCTCTGTTTTTGTTTTTCCAGAATTCTTCTTCTTCTTCTTTCCTTAGCTTCTTGTTGAAATCAGTAGCTTTTGGTATAAAAAAAATTTTAGAATCAAGAACAACATGTTATGCTTTTTGATCTGTTCCCACAGACGGCGCCAATGTTGAGATTTAGTCCCGTCGATCCGGAAGCCCAACATAAACTTCGGATATTAAGGACGATGAATTCATTATAAAAGTAAATAAAAATATTGAAGTGTATGAACTAGCTATTTTTACGTGGAAACCCGGAAAGAGAGAAAAACACGGGACTTTTTAGGCTAACGTCCAAGCCCGCTCTTTCTCATTAATATGTTCTCCTCATCATTTTACATAACACAAGGTTGGAGCCTCCATTAATGGAGCTTGAATAAACTAAACTAAAATAAGAGAAACTAGGGAGGAGCCTGCCAAAAAGTTGGATCCCTTTACATGGAAGCAAGGCTTCCTATTTATAGAAAAAAGGGGGGTTGGGGCTTTCTAGCCTAATGGGCTGGACGGGCCTTAACGGGCCGAAGTGGGTAAGGCAAGCCGAGCGGGCTTAAATGGACCTCAATGGGCTCGAAGGGCCTAAATGGGCCTCACCGACTCATTCCGTACTGGGGTGATGTCTTGGGCCTCTAAACAGTAAAAGGCCGGGATAATATATCCAACACTCACTCTTATTTTTGCTTTTATTTGTTTGAGTTGCACTTTGTGGGTTTTCAACCCAACAAGCTTATTTTTTTGTATGAATGAAAAGAGTAGGATCGTGAGCATACCAGAACAATCTTCTCCCCAGCTAGTACCTGGAACTGCCCCTAGTGCCCGTCCGCATCACCTTCGTCAAAGTGTCCTCCATGGCCATAGTAGCTATCATGAAAGCCCCCTGTGTATGGATGCTCATCCTCGTCCATGTTTGTACTGCCGTCATAGCCGCCTCCGCCACCAGAACTAGAACCTCAATAAGTACCCCATTGAGTGGGGTCAGACCAAGAAGGTGCAGGAGGAGGTGTGGTCATGGATGAAAAGGATCCCTGCTGTGCAATGTAGGAGTAAATAGGACCATAGGTTCTCCGTTGGTCCTCCTCATGTCTCCGCTGGTCCTCTTCATACCTCCACCAATCTTCTCGCCTTTGCTCATCCATCCTTTCGAAGCTCCGCCTTTGCTCAGTTCTATACTGTCCAACTTGCTTCTGAAGTAGGATGTAATTGTTGTTGATCGTGTTCATGTTATCGAGCACATGTTCCTCGAATGATGTGTATTGGTACGCTGGAGCATTAGGTTGTTGTTGCGGTGGATCAGGTATGATGGGCGGGTCTACTTTGGCATGTCCTTGGTCGGGCTCATCTTGTGCATAGCGTGCTGAGATTTCCCAGGGGAGACAATAGTGATGACCATCACCGATTTCGTGACCCACGATATCCAGGGGGACGTCAGGGGATGGGATATGGATAAATATGTTACTTCGTGGGATGATGAGTCATTTACAGATTGGTGTCACAGTAGGTGTCATGTGAGATAGAGCCAAATCTTGGGTCTTTTGTACAAGCCATGCCGTGCAAATGAGCTGTTTAGGGGTAATGGGGCCTGGTTCTACAAAACCATATAAGGTGGCTATATGTGTGATGAGGCCCCTGACGAGCACTTTGTCGTAGTGCGTCAAAATAAATTCAATACTTAACACTTATACGTAGGATAGCGTAGTAGAGTTCGTATCCACAAGGAAAGGAAAAATTCTCTTTTTATGAACTAGAAAATAAAAGGGTGGTTTTGGGATTGAGTAATTTAATTAATTTAATACAAAGATGAACGACTTATATGAGTTTTAATTCAAAGATAAAAAGAACTTAGCTTTGCTACTTTCCACTTGTTGATATATTTAGTCGATCCTTGTTATATCTATAACTTATCCCCTCGAATACTCAATCGAGGAGTATATCCAATTCATCGAGGGTAGTTATTAACAACGACCGTTCATTAATAACTCTTACTATTAATCAAATATAGAACAACGCCTTATACCGATTTAATAGTAGCATTTAATCTTTCTAACTCCTTGATGAAATCAATTGAGATTGATAACCTCAACACAACAGTTTCGGTTTAACCAACAAAACTAATCCCTCTTAAGTTTATTAACCACGAGCGTGCATTAATAAACCGAAGTTACTTACCTGTGAAACCATCAACGATTAACCATCGGTTTGTTGATCGTTTCTAGTAATAATTAATATTGAGATGTTGACTAATTGTCATCTTAGCAACACTCTCCAACATTAATATAGAAATAGAGTAAGGGAAGAATTAATATTCAAGGAGAGAAGTTAAGAAAATAACTCACAACTTTAATAATCAACAAGCTTCAAGAGCAAAACCAAGAAATGGAAGTTTAGCTCCTCATTTGGAGACTAAACATTGCTAGAAAAATATAAAGAAATGCTAATCTAAACTGAGCTTAAGTATATGGAAGAAGGGATATCAAAATGGGAAGGAAAAGAGGTGTATTTATAGGTGTTTTGGTGAGGTTGGGTCTGATACCCGACTGGGTATAGAGGATACCCGACTGGGTATCTACGGCAGTAGCCACAAAAGTGCTGAAATCTAGTCATACCCGACCGGGTATATGACCAAATCTGATTTTCCCACGTACTCTTGCTTTACTTGATCTTGTAAATCTCCGGGTCAAGTCATACCCGACCGGGTATCAAAAATACCCGACCAGGTATGACACTAAATCCCACTTTTTGCATTATTTCTTGCTCCCTTACACCTTCCTTTGATTTTGTAGGATCCCTTCCATGATCCTTTGTTGATTCTTGATTAATTCTTGCTTAGGATGATTCTAAATTTACTAAATTACAATAAACTAGAAAAATAAAATGATTGCACCGTAAATGTGCAATTACCACAACAACACACCGTAAAAACTAATTAAAAGTATGAATATAAACACTCAAAACCCAATGCAATCAACTCCCCCACACTTAGTCTTTTACTCGTTCTCGAGTAAAATCATAAAGTTCTTCCCCATCCAAAGAGTTCCAAGGTGTTTTCTTTTTTAGTTTAAACTCATGCACACTATAGAAAGTTATTGCTTCTCCGGATCACTCCAACTGCTTGCTATGGTGAAAATGAACTCCTGCAAAAATAATTTCATCTCTCATTTCTCTCATTTTTCCTAGGAGCCTTTTCAGGATTTCATCCTAGCCTCTCGTTTTATTTGACTCACTCATTTTTTTTGCTAATGTTGCTTAGGTTGCCTGTTTGGGTTTTCAACCTAACTAGCATTTCTTCTTTTTATTATTTTTCTTTTCTTTCTTGTTCTCTTTTTTTTTTAAAATACAATGAAGAAGAAACACTATATGTACAATGAAGAGTCTTCACCCCCCTTGCTAAACCGAGCATTGTCCCTAGTGCTCGTCATTGTCATTGCCTAGGTTTTTTTTTCTTTTTTTGTTTCTTTTTTTTTCTAGAAAGTTGGGGATTTTTGAGAGGGAGGTTGGGAGTTTTCAAGAGTTGTGTGGAGCAAAAGGAAAGTGATGGGAGCAGGATTATGATTTTTTTTGTGGTGTTTGGTGGATGATTTGGGTAGATTTTTTAAGAAAGAAATATATGTTCATGTGGTTTGAGGTGATTAGCTCGGAGTTGTATGGTGTTTTGGAAGATTACTATGAAAAGAGGTGAAGAGGTGGCTGTTAGGGAAAAAAAACTAAACACAAAATGACGTACCTCGCTTGGGTTGCCTCCCAAGAAGCGCCTTATTTAACGTCGTGGCATGACACATTTTCTCAAGTTCAATTTTTAAAATTTGGATCGTGATGATTCATCTTTTTCACATCTTCACCTTGGTGACTCTTATAGAAAGGCTCAACTTGTCGATCCTCCATTTTGACAATCTTTTCGGGATCAAATATCCGGATTTCTATTGCTTCATGTTGTGAGAGTGAGGGAAAAAAATTCTCATTTAGCATGCTCAATGGATAGGGTTTTAATCTGGGTGGCATAAGAGGGGGTATGAAATGTTTGCTTAACTCCACCATTATTCCCTGCATATTTGTGAATGAAGAGAAATCGAAATGATACTCACCTTTGCTGAAGATTTCACAGATTTCATTGCTCTTTTCAATCTTTCGAGTTTTCCTCGAAGCTTCGAGAGTTGGTGAGGGTGCCTCATAGAATGAAAAGGATAGCAATTTGACTTTGGGCCTCGGCTCATCCTCCTCTTCTTCTACCAGTAGGAGCTCCGTGTCTTCTTCTACTTCTTCTTCTTCTTCTTCTTCTTCTAGATTTTGGATCTCCTTTTCCAATTCCTTCTCATTTGTCAATGTGATTGCAAAAGCTTGCTGTTCAGAATCATGTTCTATTTGAAAGGGAAGTTTTCCTGAATCCCTTGTTTCAAGCCTACTCACGGCTCCAACCATTTGACTCACTTGAGTTTCCAAGTTTAAAATGCTAGACTTGGTCTCATTTTGGAATTGCACCATGTTATTTTGCATATATGGTGGGCATATTGTTAGTAAAAGCCCGAACCATGTGCTCCGTAGACATGTTGGAGAATGGATCATACCTCATGTGAGGTATTTTCCTTTGGAAACCAACATCATCAATTTGTTCAAGGTATTCTTCTTGGAGCTTTGGGCAAAAATCCGTAAGATGCGTGTGAGACATGCAAACGTTGCAGGTCTTGGCATCTTGAGCTTTTGAGCATAAGATAAACTCCTTTATCAGAGAAGCTAAGACGGAAATTTGACTCTCTAGGGATGATGTGTTGATATCCATATACTTAAGCTCAGAAAAGAGAAAAGTAATTTTTTTATATTTTTATTATTATTTTTTTGATTTTTTTGAAATAAAACAAAAAGAAAAATAATTGCCTTTCCCCAGCAACGACACCAAATTTGACGAGCACTTTGTTGTACTGTATCAAAATAAATTCAATACTAACACTTATACGTAGTATATCGTAGTAGAGTTCGTATCCACAGGGAAAGGAATAATTCTCTTTTTAAATGAAACTAGTAATTAAAGGGGGGTTTTGGGGTTGAATGATTTAATTTAATAAGAAACTAAGATGAACGACTTATATGAGTTTTAATTCAAAGATAAAAAGAACTTGGCTTTGGTACTTTCCACTTGTTGATATATTTAGTCGATCCTTGTTATATCTATAACTTATCCCCTCTCGAATACTCAATCGAGGAGTATATCCAATTTATCGAGGGTAGTTATTAACAACGACCGTTCATTAATAACCCTTAGTATTAATCAAATATAGAACAACGTCTTATACCGATTTAATGGTAGCATATAATCTTTCTAACTCCTTGATGAAATCAATTGAGATTGATAACCTCAACACAACGGTTTCGGTTGACCTAACAAAACTAATCCCTCATAAGTTTATTAACCACGACCGTGCATTAGTAAACCGAAGTTACTTACTTGCGAAACCATCAACGATTAACCATCAGTTCGTTGATCGTTTCTAGTAATAATTAATATTAAGATGTTGACTAATTGTGATCTTAGCAACACTCTCCAACATTAATATAAAAATAGAGTAAGGGAAAAATTAATATTCAAGGAGAGAAGTTAAGAAAATAACTCACAACTTTAATAATCAACAAGCTTCAAGAGCAAAACCAAGAAATGGAAGTTTAGCTCCTCATTTGGAGACTAAACATTGTTAGAAAAATATAAAGAAATGATAATCTAAACTGAGCTTAAGTATATGGAAGAAGGGATATCAAAATGGGAAAGAAAAGAGGTGTATTTATAGGTGTTTTGGTGAGGTTGGGTCTGATGCCCGACTGGGTATAGAGGATACCCGACCGGGTATCTATGGCAGTAGTTACGAAAGTGCTGAAATCTAGTCATACCCAACCGGGTATGTCAATATACCTGACCGGGTATATGGCCAAATCTGATTTTCCCACGTTCTCTTGCTTTATTTGATCTTGTAAATCTTCGGGTCAAGTCATACCTGACCGGGTATGACACCAAATCCCACTTTTGCATGATTTCTTGCTCCCTTACACCTTCCTTTGATTTTGTAGGATCCCTTCCATGATCCTTTGTTGATCCTTGATTGATTCTTGCTTAGGATTATTCTAAATTTACTAAATTACAACAAACTAGAAAAATAAAATGATTGCACCGTAAATGTGCAATTACCACAACAACACACCGTAAAAACTAATTAAAAGTATAAATATAAACACTCAAAAACCAATGCAATCATCCCCCTATCACAATTGGTCATGTTGACGTTGCCACATTTTTGAAATGATTCCATAAGATGGAGGCAACGTCAACTAGATCCGGCCCAGGTAAAACAGCTTGTGCAAGAACACACACATCCCACATGCTTGTGTGATGATTATTCCGTGTTCCGAGAAAACAATATGAATATAATTTCAAAAACAATCAGAAGATCGGATGTTGCACACGGTTCACACTTAGCTTAGAAGGATCCACCACATCTTTTCCTGTCATTCTCTTCCATAATTCATTCCCCACAAGAGAATCATATTCACATTCTTCATCAAACAATGGAAGGCCAAAATGATGTGCAAATTCTCTTTTGGTTAATGAACGATCCTCATTGAGTAAATGAAAGGTGATTGTGTCATTTGCATGATCATCATCATCATCATCATCCTTTGTATACACAAATGAGCTAAAGAATTCATAAACCAAATGAGGATAAGTCACATATTGCATTTCAAACAACCTAGTCATTCCAATCCTTGCAAATATGTCACACATATTCACATAAATCCAAAGGAGTGATAAAGTAGTAAGGCACATGAACCGGGATTGTTTTACCTCCCTTTTGGATTGTTCCTTGAAGCGTTTCTTGTGTGCCTCCGTTGCAAACTCCACACTTTCATAGCCCGCCACAGGTGGGATAGCCCTTGAAGAAGAAGCTTTTCCTTTTTTTGGTGCCATGAAATGGATTTTTTTTGGGTATTTTTTTGTAGGGATTTTCGGACTTTTGGGTGTGGGTAGGATTGGGTGGCTTTTATGGGTGTAGATTGAAAGAGGGTGATGAGGAGAGCAAGAATATGGTATTGGTTGGGAATTTTTGGGTTGAATTTGGACTTTTGATGTCCAAAAATGGGGGAATTCGAAAATGGATATGGTTTGGATGGTTTGGTTGATTGGGGGAGGGGGGGTTGGAGGGATTTATGGGTGTAGAAGTGAAGGAAATGGAGAGGAGAAGAAGAACATGGTGTTAATTGATGGATTTGGTGAAAAGATGATGAAGAATCGAAGTTTTCTTGGTAAAAAATGGAGGTGTGAGGTGTAAGGGTTCGAATTTGGGGAGGAGAAGAAATGGGGAAGAAGGATCCGCCCGACCTGTTTTAGCAAAATATCCCATTCACCCGGCCGGGTGAGGTTGTTTACCCGGTCGGGTCCTGTGATGTTGCCGATCCAATAGCTACCGGAAAAGAATCCCCGGTCGGGTGGGTTAGGGTACCCGGTCGGGTCCTTTATTAAATCTAAACCAGTAACCACTGGAACAAATACCCGGTCGGGTGGAATGGGTGCCTGATCGGGTATTAGTTAATCCTGACTTTTTTTTATTTTATTTTTGTGTCCTGCCGGGTATATGTGTTGACCCGGTTGGATTTTCAAAGCAGTGGCCTGGGATCAGATTTCTTTCATTTGCCCGGCTGGGTGGGTTGTTCTACCCGGTCGAATTTTCATACCAGGGGTCAGCAATAGCATTTTTGTGGTTTTACCCGGTCGGGTGGGTTAAGGTACCCGGTCGGGTTTATCAAGTTTTTAAAAGTTTCGCTCTGCTCACCCGAGCGATGGTGTAGGTGAATGGTTTTTTTTACACACACCTGACCGCATGACATGTAGTACCCGGCTGGGTAGATACCCCTGGCCCCCGCTCAATTTTTTTACACACACTCTAGTGAAAAGTATTAAGAAGACATATCGTGCATGGGTTGCCTCCCAAGAAGCGCTTTGTTTAACGTCGTGGCTCGACGATATCTTCTGTTGCTCCTCATTCATAGACTGGTTCAGAAAAGTCTATGATTTCCACGTTTTTGGGTTGAAAACCTTCAAAGAAGGGTTTTAATCTTTGTCCATTCACCTTGAGCACTTCTCTCGTCTCCAGGCCTTGAATTTCCACCGCCCCGTGTGGATATGTTTTGACCACTTTGTATGGTGTAGTCCAACGTGATCTCTACTTCCCCGGAAATAAACAAAGGCATGATTGAAATAAGAGGACTTTATCATTAAATTTGAAGTCCTTCCTTATAATCATTTTATCATGCCACTCCTTGGTTTTTCTTTTGTATATGTCCACATTGTCATAGAATCAAGGTGAAGTTCTTCTAATTCTTGTAATTGGAGCTTCCTATGCACACCGGCTTCGTCAAGATTGAGGTTGAATTCTTTCACCACCCAATATGACTTGTGTTCAAGCTCTACAGGAAGATGACAAGCTTTGCTGAACACAAGTTTATATGGGGAGATACCGATGGGAGTTTTGTAGGCAGTTCGGTATGCCCATAATGCATCATCAATGCGTATGCTCCAGCCCTTCCGGATCGGGTTCACTGTTTTCTGAAGTATGGACTTCAACTCTCGATTTGAGGCCTCCGCTTGGCCATTCGTTTGAGGGTGGTATGCTGTAGAGATCTTATGAGTCACACCATATTTCTTTAGTAGGGATCCCACAATTTTATTACAAAAATGTGTTCCTCGGTCGCTTATTAAAATTTGGGGGACCCCGAACCTTGAAAATATGTGTGACTTAAGAAACGTTGAAACCACCTTAGCATCATCAGTTTTGGTGGCTTTAGGTTCCACCCATTTAGAGACGTAATCCACTGCCAGGAGGATGTAGATATTACCTTGAGAGTTTGAGAAATGCCCCATGAAGTCAATCCCCCATGCATCAAAAATCTCACAGAAAAGCATGGGGTTTTGTGGCATATCGTTTCTTCTAGAAATGTTCCCCTCTCTTTGGAAATTGTCAAAAGATCGACAAAAGCCATTTGCATCACGAAAAAGACTCCGCCACAAAAAACCACTTTCAAGTATCTTCATCGCAGTCTGTTTTGGGCCGAAATGTCCTCCACAAGCATAAGAATGACAAAACTCTATGATGTGGGCTACCTCATATTCTGGGATGCATCTTTGGATTATTTGATCCTTACAATGCTTCCACAAATATGGGTCATCCCAAACATAGAGTCTTGAATCCATTCTCAATTTTTCTTTTTGTGATTTTGAGAGTTGTGGAGGAAATTTTCCGGAAACAACAAAATTCATGATATTTGTGTACCATGGTTGCATGACTTTGATGGAGAAGATAGTCTCGTCCGGGAATTCGCCTTTGATGAGATTTGTATGGAGGCCTTCAATGTCTGTGTTGGGGATTAGGCGGCTTAGATGATCGGCCACTAAATTCTTCGCTCCTTTCTTGCCTTTTATCTCCACATCAAACTCATTCAATAGAAGGACCCATCGAATGAGTCTTGGCTTGGCCTCTTTTTTTGTCATTAGGAATCGGACAGCGGCATGGTCGATGTACACAATGACTTTCGTTCCAAGAAGATATGAACGAAATTTCTCCAAAGCGAAGACCACTGCTAGCATTTCTTTCTCAGTGGTGGAGTAGTTCTTTTGTGCTTCATTGAGAGTTGAGGAGGCATACTAGATAACAAGAGCAGCCCTCCCGATCTTTTGGCCTAGAACAACCCCCACCGCATAGTCGCTTGCATCGCACATGATCTCAAAAGGAAGAGACCAATCGGGAGCTTGTATGATTGGGGCAGTCACCAATCTTGCTTTCAAAGTATCAAAAGCTTCCTTACATTCATCATTGAGATCAAATTCCACCTCCTTTTGCAAAAGTTTGCATAAGGGAGATGAAATTTTGGAGAAGTCTTTGATGAATCTTCTATAGAACCCGGAGTGATCAAGGAAAGAGAGAATGTCTCATACATTTGTGGGGTACAGGAGTGTTTGAATTATATCAATCTTTGCTTTGTCCACTTCAATACCTTTTGATGAGATCACATGCCCAAGAACAATCCCTTGTTCCACCATAAAGTGGCATTTTTTCAGAATTTAGAACAAGGTTGGATTCAATACAACTTTTGAGCACAAGAGTGAGGTGATATAGGCAAGTGTCAAAAGAGTCTCCATGGATTGTTAAATCATCCATAAAGACCTCCATAAACACCTCCAAAAATTCAGAAAAGATGCTCATCATACACCTTTGAAAGGTGCCCGGTGCGTTGCATAATCCAAGAGGCATTTGTTGGTAGGCAAAAGTGCCAAATGGGAATGTGAAGGTTGTTTTCTATTGATCCTCCGGGGCTATTGGTATTTGGAAATACTCGGAGTAACTGTCGAGAAAACAATAGAACGTGTTCCCGGCTAGCCTCTCTAGCATTTGATCAATGAAGGGTAAAGGAAAGAAATCCTTTCTAGTTACCGAATTGAGTCTTCGGTAGTCAATGCAAACTCGCCACCCGTTTTGAACTCGGCTGGGCACCATCTTGCCGTCTTTGTTTTCAATGACCGTCACTCCGATCTTCTTTGGCACCACTTGAGTAGGACTCACCCATTTGCTATCGGAAATGGGGAAGATAATTCCCATTTGTAGCAATTTGATCACTTCCTTCTTTATCACCTCCATCATGGGTGGATTCAACCTTCGTTGCGGTTGCCTCACCGCCTTGGCCTCATCTTTAAGCAAGATCCGGTGCATGCATGTGGATGGGCTAATGCCTTTGATGTCGGCAATAGACCATCCCATGGCCAGTTTGTACTCCTTAAGGACCACAATCAATCTTTCTTCTTGTTCTTGGGTCAAGGCATTTGAGATAATCACTGGTAGAGTGTGATTTTCACCCAAGAACACATGCTTCAAATTTTTAGGTAGTGGTTTTAGTTCTACCTACGGTGCCTGCAAAACAGATGGTAGCGGCTTCTCGCTCGGAATGGTTAGCGGGAGGGCTTTAGAGCCAGGTGGCAAAAGTGGGAGTTGATTTAACTCCGCCACCATAACCGTCATGTTATTTGGCATAGAGTAATCCGAAGTGAAATCCTCTACATCGTTCTCAATTGAGCTTAGCAATTCATCTTTTCCCTCAATTTCAAATACATCTTGGACCCAGGTGTCACAAGTGTCTATAGCAAAAAGAGAATGATTATCGATGGGGTCATAGATATTAAATTGGACTATTTCACCATCAAACTTCATGGTTAATACTCCACTAAATACATTTATTTTTGCTTTGGCCATTTTCAAAAAGGGTCTTCCTAATAAAATTGGGACTGCATTTTTATCGTTCTCCATTTCAAGAACGTAAAAATCAGCGGGAAAGATTAAATTATCCATCATGACGAGCACATCATCTACTACACCTTTTGGGTAAGCATTGGATCTATCGACAAGTTGGATAACAACCCCCGTTTCATGTAAAGGTCCTAGTTCTAGGGACTTATATAGAAAATATGGGATGACATTAATTGATGCACCCAAATCTAACATAGCCCTAGAAAAACTAGCATTTCCTAGTTTACATGGTATAGTGAACATTTCCGGGTCACTATACTTTTTAGGCAGTTTCTTTTATAAAACGGCCGACACTCTATCACTTACTTTGATTTTATGCTTGCCATTTAATTTGTGTTTCCTTTTAATTGTTCAAAGCTCTTTTAAAAACTTAGCAAATCTAGTAAGGCCTTTAATTAAATTGAGAAGAGGGATATTTACCTCGCATTTGGAGAAGGTCTCATAGATGTCCTTGTCCTTGTTGTATTTGCGGTTGTCCTTAAGAGCCCCCGGAAAAGGTGGCACCGGCTCATATGAATCGAGCGACGGGAACTTTCTTTGAGGAATGATCACTTCCTCTTTCTCCTCTTCATTTGGAGCAGTTGTGCTTGGCACCAAGTGCTCCTCCTCTTCTTCTCGAACAAGGCTCTTTGCTTTCGCCTTAGCCATCACCAATTCTTTGCCACTTCTCAAAGTGACTGCATGGGCTTGTTGCCTTGGATTCGGTTCCGTTTGTGATGGAAGTTTTCCCGAATCCTTAGCTTCAAGCCTACTCACCGCATTGGATATTTGGCTCTCCAAATTGTGGATGCTTGATTTGGTGGTTTCTTGAAATTGAGCTACACTTTGTTGCATTGTTTCCATATTAATGGCAATTGCTCGAATCATGTCTTCGGTGGACATGTTCTAGTTTGAAGATTGGCCTTGTTGTTTGTATGGTTGAGAAGGAGGGTTTGATTGTTGAGGTTGTTGAGAATTTCCGTACCTTAAATTTGGATGATCCCTCCATCCGGGATTGTAAGTGTTGCCATGAGGATCGTACTTCCTTTGACCTCGGAACCCCAATGCATTGACTCGCTCGGAATTCTCCTCTTGTAGTGTTGGGCAAGAACCGGTGGGATGCCCTTGTGTTGAACATATGCCGCAGACCTTGACTTATTGGGTTTTTGGAGTTAAGAGAAAATCTTTGACCAAAGAAGTCAAGCCGGCCACATCACTTTCTGACGAGGTGTTGGATTCCGCCGCCATAACTCGTTTTGATGACCGCCGATCATAGTGCCTACAATTCTCAGCCAACTCCGAGATAAGATTCCTAGCTTGAGAAGGAGTCTTTTTGATAATTCCTCCTCCACATGCGACATTAATCATCCGCCTATCATCATCGCAAAGACCATCATAAAAGTATAGGATGAGGCCTTGCTCCGAATAGCCATGATATGGACAGCTTGCACAAAGTTTCTTGAATCATTCCCGAAATTCATAGAACGATTCATCATCTTTTTGCTCCACATTGCTGATTTGTTTGTTTAGAGATGAGGAGACAGAGGCAGGATAATACCTTTCGAGGAAGCACTTCTTCATGGCCGCCCAAGTATCTATGCTTCCCGAGGTAAGATAGAATAGCCAATCTTTGGCGGTGTCTTTGAGGGAGAATGAAAAATCCCTCAACTTGATTTGCTCCTCGGTGACACCATTTGGACACATGCTTGTGCAAACTGATGGTCCCAAGTGAGGTAGAAGTCTAGAGGGGGGGGGGTGAATAGACTTCTAAAATTCTTTTCTTTTTCAACCCTTTTTCCTCAAACAGAATGTGTTCCAATATCTTTGGGAGATATTGAAACATACAGCGGAAGTCTTGACCTCAAGAGTGTGACACTTTATAGGAACAAAGGTTATGACCCTTTTAGTTGTAACAGAAATGGGTGGACAGAACACCTTTGTGTGAAGGATTTAGACCTATTGACAGAGATCTCTTTGAAGTACGTAGGTAAGGAGTTTTGATTCACAGAAAACTTTAGGGAGTTTTCTGGACAGTGAATATGCAAGCTTTTGGGATGGTATGAAGGTGAGTGAGAACTGAAGTATGTGTTGAGTGCTGAATGTAAAAGGTACGCAAGATATATCCTAGTTCAGAGGTGGTGTAATCCTCCTACATTCAGTCCCAACCTATTTCAGATGTATTTCCACTAAATGAATATCCCATTACATTTAGTGCCCAATCTACCCCTTGCCCGGGCATAGATTGTGAGGTTTTTCACGAGGAACCACACTGTTACAAGCTACTCATGTCCTCCAAGGTTTTTCACTAATGGCATTGCCCAGCCAAAAGCTACTCATGTCCTTGCTTCACCTTCTGGATGATCACACACATACCAGAATGAATACACTAGTCTAGTTTACATGGGTTTAAACTAGTCTACCAACTAATCTATGCTCTATAGATGTGTATGAATGATGAGCTATTCTAAGAGCATTAGATGAGTGGGGTGGTAACCAAAGTGGTGAAGGTGAATCAGCTAGCTTGATGTGTTCATGTATTCCTTGATTCCCTTCGTTTCCACTGGGTTCCAATATACCAGGGCTTGTTGCCATCTGGTGCCACACTTGGTCTTCCCGCACTCCTTCTGTATTTCTAGACTTTGTTGTTGAATCTCCTCCGTTGGCTGAGTGATCCAATCTTGATCGTTTCTTGATCTACTTGCTTTGTTCCACTTGACTGGGCAACATGGTTGATTCTTGTCTTCTTGTGACACGGATCATTTTATCCTCACTCAACTTGATTCCTCATTTCAAGGAAAAGATAAGATGATTTATCTTTATCTCTTTAGCTCGTAGAAATTCAGTATCTAGTTTGAGTGTTGTTCAATGCTTCCTCATGATAGGATTACTTGCTTTTAGTAAATAATGTTATTATAAATTTTGTCACATAATTTCTTGTAACATTATTTTCTTTACATTCTGTCATTTTGACTGCAAGTGGGTCTTCTGTTTTCTTGTTTCTGTGCTAAGAGAAGAATAGCAGAAGTCGAATACTTAACCAGAAAACCTTAACAGAATACCTCAACAGAATACCTATGAGGTCTTTTGTTCTGGTGTCACCAGAGAACCACCCCTTCTGTTGAGGTTCTCTGATACGACCAAGAATGTTCTTTGTTATGGTGTTAATCAGAGAACCATCCCTTTTGTTGAGGTTCTCTGATACGACCATGACAGAAGGTCATGAGATGGTCTTCTTAAGTATCGATTCTTCAAGGGTTTCAGTTGACTCTTTTCGTACCTTTTCTTTTTTATTCTTTTCTCTTTGTTTTATGGTACGTTTCTTCTCTTTTTAGTACTCGCTGTTTTTCTTGAGTACTTTATCACTATGGAACACATTACAATAAATAGTAGTAGAACAAATACAAGCTCTAATCTATTACATGGATATTATATAAAAAGGGGTGGCATCATCAAAAAAATACTTGTTCATCAAAATCTAGAGGACCTAACAATTTCCCCTTTTTTGATGAACTAGAATACAAACACTAAAAATAGAAAAAATTGTCCTAAGTGTTTGTATCTATTTTCCCCCTTTTTGGCAGCAACAACTATCTACTCCTGGTGTCTTCCATGGAGGATGTCGGCTACCTTCCTCTTTTTACGTCTCTCACATGCTTCCTCGAGGTGATGACGTTTGGAGTGATAGGCTCTGTTAATAACTTCCATTGAGAGTGCAGTCTCAATGTTCTCTGTTTTTAACCAGCCCAGAGCAAATCTTTCTTCATCCACCATTTTAGGTGCATTGAGGATGAGTTCTTCAAAGGGGGACATTCTCCACATTCTCCAGTCTAGCACTCTCAGTCGTTCATTGAATAATAGCTCCTTTTCCACTGCCAGATAGATTCATGATTCAAGATCAATGAATCTTTCGTCTGGTACGTTTGTGGGAGCTCTTCTCTGTAGTGTTGATGGCTTTGGAGGTGCAAGAGTGAGTTCAAGGGATATTTCCTTTAATGGGGTATCCATTTGAGTTAGAGTGATGATACTTTGTAGGAATTTCTGAGGATGATGAGCTTTTGAGAGTGAGGCATACTTGTGAAGCAAAGAACATATTTATAGCTAGCATGCGTCAGTTTGCATTTAATTGCTTTGTTGCAATCGAAGCGTTTCTTCATTAATGATCTTGCGGCTCTCTCTTTTCATAGCAAAAAGAAACTTCGATAAGCGAGTGAGATATTGAGAAACTCACTTGACTTATTAATGCGGTTGCCTTGATCTTGACATTAATGAATGAGTCAGCTGCTTGATGACCATGTGTCGTTGTAGGATTTTGCATGTAACCATAAATTCTTCGTGCTTCCTTTCCTTTGATTTGATTGAAGATAATCCGCTCTCATGCTCATTAATGTAACACCTTATTGAATGTAAGCATGCTTTTGATGTAATCAAGATTAATTCCTTCTGCATGGCTGAATTCGGATAAATACTCCATATTTTATTTCAGGATATTCGTTGATCGATTTGACCCTTCAGTCTTGAGCAATATATGTTTTCTTTGATTTTTCAGATAGCCCATACTTAGAATAATTTCCTGAAATTTCCTGAAACATCTGAGATGTTCCATGTATAGAATAAACTGGGAGTATGTGTTTCGACAGAACATCTTTTCTGCTTGACCAGGAGTTCTGTTCCTTGATAGAACTGCTTGTGGTGTTCTGTTCATCAATAGAAGCTTGAGGTATTCTGTTGGTTTCAGCAGGCAGCCAAAATTTTCTGATGGATTCAGTTTTGTTGCTTTTCTTGCTGACATCATCCTTCTTCTATCCTCCTTTCAAGAGTTTCTGATAAACCATAACTAATTCTCCTTTTGAACGTCTCCTTCTGTTATCCAGAACGTTGAACCGTTCATTAATAACCCTTACTATAAATCAAATATAGAATAACGCCTTATACCGATTTAATAGTAGCATTTAATCTTTCTAACTCCTTGATGAAATCAATTGAGATTGATAACCTCAACACAACGGTTTTGGTTTAACCAACAAAATTAATCTCTCTTAAGTTTATTAACCACGACCGTGCATTACTAAACCGAAGTTACTTACTTGTGAAACCATCAACGATTAACCATCGGTTCGTTGATCGTTTCTAGTAATAATTAATATTGAAGCATTAACTAATCGTCACTTAGCAACACCCCAACATTAATATAGAAATGAGATTAGGGGAAGAATTAATATTCAGGAAGAGAAGTTAAGAAAATAACTCACAACTTTAATAATCAACAAGCTTCAAGAGCAAAACCAAGAAATGGAAGATTAGCTCCTCATTTGGAGACTAAACATAGCTAGAAAAATATAAATAAAGGCTATTCAAAACTGAGTTTAAGAGTATGGAAGAAGGAATGAATTTTAAAGAAGGAAAAGTGTGCTATTTATAGGTGTTTTTCAACACCTTTGGTGTTGAAAAATATAAAGAAATGGAAGTTTAGCTCCTCATTTGGAGACTAAACATAGCTAGAAAAATATAAATAAAGGCTATTCAAAACAAAGTTTAAGAGTATGGAAGAAGGAATGAATTTTAAAGAAGGAAAAATGTGCTATTTATAGGTGTTTTTCAACACCTTTGGTCGGGTACTCGACCGGGGTAAGGTGCTCATCCGACCGGGTACCGGTCAAAATCAGATAATTTCCCATGTTCTTGTGTTTCAGCACGTCCGATTGCCTCCGGTCAAGTCTCACCTGACCGGCTGAGGTAGTGGGCCCGACCGGGCCAAGCAACTTCCTAGCTTGTTCGGTTCTCACTTCTTACCCGACCGGGTGAGGGATTATACCCGGTCGGGTATTTGCTCTTGGGTAGTCAATTTTCCTTTTTCTTCACTTCAAAGTCTTCCTTCATAACACCACAAATCCTAACTATACTTTACAACTTATAAATGAAAACTAAAATACAATTACAACTAAAACCATACAAGTATTTACAAATTAAATAAAATGGTAAACAATCCACACAAATCAAACATAAAAACATACATTTATGCACTACTAATTAGTGCATATTAACTATGACTTGCAAATGAATGAAGTTAGAGAGGACTAACAATGGATAAAAGTACATATAAGTTACCTGACTAGCTAATCTATAGTTTTCTCATTATTTATACATGTTAAAATATGTAGAAGAATAAATGTACGTAGAAGCTTTCAAATATAGGTGTCTAAAATGTTTATGGCATAATAGTTTGAGTCAAAGATAGAAAAAACTGGTGAAGACAAAAAAGGAGAAATAGAACTTAGAAGTTAAAAAGATTCTAAAGTTCAAGCATTAATTGACCGGAAGGAAATAAAAAAAATTAAGAAAGAGTACAATTAAAGAATTAAATGTTTATTTTTATAAAAGATATATAACTTTCTTTACCTATGATAAAAATAAAGAGTGCTAATGATAACGAGCAAAACAACATCTCCAATGCAATTTGCACGGTGCACATGTCAACATGTGACATGAGAGATAGACACATAAAAATAAATAAATGGCATTTATGTATCTCTTTCTATGGTTTTATATGTTTTGGTAACTTTTTATATTCCGGTCCACACCCACAATATTTAGGTCCAGACTAGTTGGACAATAATTAATTAATTATTCTTTTTTGAATTTATACTACCTATTTTTAATCTAACATATTGATGTATATTTTTTTTATATATAGGAGTTATTTTTTTTAGATTAGACCTAGTCGGCCAGAAAATCGTAGTAGCCAGTAGGACATTAATGTTTATTTTTTATATAGAAGTTATTTTTTAAAATTTAAATTTAGAAGTTATTAATCCGACTAGGCTGTTGGGGTAAATTTATATGGCTAGTTTTTTAAATCTAACAATGTTTATTTAGAAAAATATTCTTAGAAAATATGTAAAAATATGTTAGAAAATCAGCCTAGTCGACCAGAAAACCGGCATAGTCGGCCGTCTAGGCGCCCCTCATGTAGAGATCTTCCACTTCTTTCTTGTAAGTTGCCAAGAGACACCTTAACATGGAGTCACCTTCTAGGAAGGAGCTATCCAATAAATGAAAATGGGAAGAAGATATGGAGAAGATGGAAGCACTACCTCTTGTCTCCAAACCAGCCCTATATGTAGAGAGTGTTCTATTGTTGTTCATATCATCAGTTTAGAAAGTGAGAAAAGTGTGTGAAGAGTGAAATACACTTAGTGTAGAAGTGTATTAGTGAGGATTGGTTTTTTGTAATAGTTGAGTGTGAGAGTTTGCTCCTCCTATTGTAATTCTGTTCTTGATATTGAATAAAAGAATTTTCCAATCCCGACAAGTGGTATCAGAGCGAGGTTGAGTTTTCATACACTTTTTTCTCTTTTTTCAGAAAAATTTCTACAGGTTAGAAAATCGTGATTTTTGAAGTTGCTCTGAATCACGATCTGATCATACCATCGGGTTCGGCTCGTCGAGAGAAAAATTCTGGTATTTTCAGGCGACCGAACGGCCACCGGAAACAGCCACACGCGCCGCCATGCGCCGACCAGAGAAGGAAGAGCTACTGCACGTGCCACACGCCCCGACTGGAGGTTGAAGACAACACACGTTAGCGCCATGTCATTGACACGTCAGCGCCACGTCCATCCACGTTGTCTGCCACATCATCCATTTAAGCCATCCGTTGTGAGCCACGTCATATGCCACGTGGTGCCACATCATTGCCATGTCAGCGCCAGCGCAGAGCCAGCTGCTGCCACATCACTTGCCTGCTGATCTGCACACTGGGCTGCTGCCTGAACCGGATCAGACCGGTTCGTACTTGCGAAGCCCGGTTCACCCATTTTCAGACCGGTTTTGGACGAGGTCAGACCGGTCGCTACCATTTTCGACCATTCCGGATTCAACGGTTAGATCCGTTTGTCCAAATTCAGCTTCGAAAATAAGGTACAAGATATATTGAGCGTTTTATAATGGATAAATCATCTTCGGACACCATGATTGCGCTCACTTCCACGAACTACAATATGTGGAAACCTCGGATGGAGAATTTGCTAAATTTGAGGGATTTAGCTGATCCTCTTGATAATAATGGCGTCAAACAGGACAAGAAGACATATGTAGAATGGAAAAAAATGAATCGAAAAATGGTCGCACAGATTCGATAGTGGATCGACCATAGTGTGTTCCACCATGTTGCTCAAGAACATAGTGCTTACACACTATGGGAGAAGCTTGGTAGCATGTATCAAGCAAAAACCACCCGAAATAAGACGTTACTAATGAGGCGATTAGTAAACCACAAGTTACGAGGTGGTATTTCGCTGTCAGAACACACCAGTCAACTCCAGGATCTCGGGAATCAATTGAGCACCACCGGATGGGTTCTCAAAGATGAAGAACAGACGATACTACTCTTGATCTCTTCCTGACAGCTGGGAGACTCTTGTTGTCATTCTCAGTAATTCTGCTCCTAATGGGAAGGTGACTATGCAGATGGTCACAGATGCCCTGATGAATGAAGAAGCCTGAAGGAAGGAAGCCGGGATGGAACAACCATATGCCCTCATATCGGAAACTAACAGATGAGGGGAGGGAGAAATAGAGGAAGAAGTCGAGGTCGAGGTCGAGGTAGAGGCCAAGGTCAAAATAGAGGAAACTCTCAAGTTCGCGGCACATCACAAGAGAGAGGTATGTCCTTTGAAAACAATACTTGGTTTGAAGGATATTGCAATTAATGTGGTAATTATGGGCATAGAAAAGGAGACCGTAGAAAGTTTCTACGAGAGCAGCCACAGATGAGTTAAAATACTAGCCAAGATGATGGTGCGACCGTGGTTAGTTTGTCATCAGACGTGTTACTTGTTACACATGGTGAACAAGAGTGTTTACACGTAGGTACTCATGATGTTGAGTGGGTGGTTGATACTGCCGCATCATTTCACGCCACTCGACATCAGAACTTATTCACATCTTATAAGTTCGGAGACTTTGGAGCTGTGAAGATGGGAAACACCAGTTTCTCGAAGATTGTTGGCATTGGTGATGTGCACATAACAACCAATGTCGGATGCTCACTTGTGTTGAAAGATGTCCGACACGTTCCAGATCTTAGATTGAATCTTATCTCCGGTACAACTCTGGATCAGCAAGGATACCTTAACCGATTCAAAGAAGGTAAATGGAAGCTATCTAAAGGTTCCTTGATTGTTGCAAGAGGCCATATTTGTGGTACTCTTTATAAAACCCATGTAAAGTTGTGTCATCCGTCTCAATTTTGTTGAAGAATAGACATCACCAAACTTGTGGCACGAGAGGTTAGGCCACTTAAGCGTGAAGGGATTGACAACTCTTCCAAAGAAGGAAGCCATTTCCACAGGCAAAGGTGTTGCCCTAGATCCATGCGAGCACTGTTTATTCGGGAAACAACACAAAGTTTCCTTCAGTTTTACCAGGAAGAACCATTCAAAGGTACTCAGTCTTGTCCACTCAGATGTATGTGGACCCATTGAAGAAGAGTCACTTGGAGGAAGCAGATATTTTGTGACATTCATTGATGATGTGTCATAAAAGGTATGGGCTTACTGTATGAAAAGTAAGGATCAAGTGTTTGATCGTTTCAAACTATTTCATGCGATGGTAGAAAGAGAAACAGGGAAGAAGTTGAAGTGTCTACGTTCAGACAATGGAGGAAAGTACACATCCCAGGAATTCTCAGCATATTGCGCCGCATATGGAATCAGACATGAGAAGACGGTTCCACGAACTCCACAACACAATGGTGTGGCCGAAAGAATGAACAGAACCATTGTGGAGAAAGTTCGTTGCATGTTGAGTATGGCATAACTATTGAAGCCATTATGGGGTGAAGCTGTGCTGACAGCTTGTTATCTTATAAACAGGTCACCTTCTGTTCCTTTAAACTTTGAAGTGCCAGAGAAGAAATGGTCAAGAAGAGATGTTTCTTGCTTTCACTTGAAAGTGTTCAGATGCAAGGCATTTGCACATGTGTCCAAGGAGTTGCACTACAAGAAAATTAACTTTTTGCGACAAACAATTTGCGACCGATGTCTGATTTGGTCACAATATGCATACCAATAGCGACCATATTTTAAGTCAAAAAAGTATAATTTTTTCGTGACTGTTTAAATATCCTTTTGCTATTAGTAAGATATCCGGTCCCTAAAGATTTTAGTATTGGCGGTCACCCGAAAAAAGAAGCCCGCCGCATCCCTCCTTTTCTAAAAAATTGGTGGTTCCTAAAACCTTTCCACCTTTTTCCTTAACCTAAAAAATTGGAATCCTTAACCTAAAAAATTGGAATGACCTCTGGAACACTTCCTACTCGAACGTAAGAATAGCACTCTGGACAAAACCCATACCTCTCGTTCCCTACTGTACGGACGAAGAATAGCGCTCGAACGGAAGAAGCTGCTCACTGGTTCAGCTGTCACTCGGTCGCGTCGCTCGTCGTTACTTGGCCTGACACTCGAAAGAAGCTGCTCGCTGCTTCTCTAAGTCATGACCATCACTCCAGCTCCGCAAAATAGCGTCAAGTTGTTGAGGTAAACACTTTTCTCCATCATTATTTAGTGATAATCTGATTAAAGCTGCTGCGAAGTGTTGTTATTTTTTTTTTACTTTTGGAAGCTTCTTTCTTCAAATTTCAACCCATTTTGTTCTTCATCATGTTTTTGTTTTTCATTTCTGAATTTGTTGGGTTATGCAATAATTTTGGTTTTGATGTTGTTATTTGGGGTATTGCTCCCTTGAATAAGAGTGACATTTATGATTTTTTGGGGGGGTTTTGATGTTGTTATTTGGGGTTTTGATGTTATTTGGGGTATTGCTCCCTTGAATAAGTCTGGATGTTTTGTCAAACTGGGAAAACATATTATTATTATTTTTTTAAAATTTCGCATGCACCATCAAATCTGGAACACCAATCTTTGATAAATATTTTTCTTCTCTTCCATTTCCGGATTTCCATCTTCTTAGAGTATTGAATCAACTTCTTAGCCTTCTCCACTCTGTCCAGCAGTCAAGTTAAAGAGCTAAAGATATTTTGATTGTGTTATTATAGTTTTTATGATAGTTCGAATTTCGAAAATATGTGTTTAGTTGAGAATTTATTAGTATATGTTCAGATTTCAGACTTTTGTATTTGTAATGTGTCTGGTTTTTTTATTAAACGTAAGTACTTTAATGTTTCTATTTGTTGGTAATTGGTATACTGATATACTCTAGAGTCTAAGTATATGTGAGCTCAATTAAGTTTTTTGAGTAGGCTTTCAAGGCTAGTTTGTTAAGCCAATTGCATTATTTTTCACCAAAGGTCCAAAACTAATACTCCACTCGAGTTAAGACTCTGTTTTTTTTGTATGAATAATCCTGCAGGGAAACCTCCAAAAGAAGCTGAGGTTGTTGAGAAGAATTTGTCCATTAAAAAAGTTAAGGGTAATAGCCTACAAAAGAGTAATATCTTATCTTTTGTTGTTTTATAGCCTAATGATTTATATTGGTTCTTTTTTAACTTAAAGCGGCACGTATAAGCAAAAGAAGGTAAGGGCAAGAAATAAATGCAAAGAAGTAGCAAATTTAAAGAAAGGGGAGAAACTCAAAGTCAAATTTTACAACAATCGTGTTGTTGGAAAAAATCATAAAGCATTTTCGAGGAATTTGGAGAAAACAATCCGTAATCGTCAAATCTGTCCATTAACCGTGGGATCATAGGCAGAAATCGATGAAGAGAAGAAAAATCACATGTGGGCTTGTATTACGGTTTGTATATTGTTTACTTAAATGCATAAGTCTTTAAAAGCATTCTCTAGCTATGTTGGAATGTATTTGACCATTAAAGTTGTTTGTAATGCAAATTTAAACCTGTTTTAATTAGCAATCATTCAAGGGTAATGATCTGTTAGGTCCTCTAGATTTTGATAGTCATGTATTAGTTTTGATGCTACTGTTTATTGTAATGTGCTCAAAAGAGATAAAGTACTCAAGAAAAAACAGAGAGTACTAAAAAGAGAAGAAATGTACCATAAAACAAAGATAAAAGAAACAAAAAGAAAAAGGTATGAAAAGAGTCAACTGAAGCCCTTTTGAATAAACTAATCAGAAAACCTTCAATGACCTTCTGGTCATATGATAAGTTCATTTTTGTACTTATTTTTCTTATCAAATTTAAGTGATTTTGGATTGAAAAATAGAAAAACAAGGCATGTTTTATATATTTTGGTTCAAGTTTCGTGAAATCAGGTAAAAATCACGTCCATGATATGTTTGATGAAATTTCGGGTCAATTAAGCACAAAATGCGTCAATTTGAGTGACAAATGATATCATACCGAAAGAAAGAAGCAGAATTTCAAAGTGGTCCAGAAGACAAAATTGAAGAGCACAAAAAAGGGAAGAAGCCAGATTAATAATCTCACAGGCGGCTAGGAAGGCTGCCAAAATCAAAGGCCTTCGCGGTCGCCTACCGTTGTTTTTGGAAAATCAACATTTTTAGAAATTTGACCGGACCAGTGAAAAACCGAAGGCGGCCGACACTGGACGGAAGGCGGCCGCCTTCGATGACCGCCTGCGGCACAAGGCGACAACGCAACCACCGGCCGGTGGGATTTGACGGCAGGCGGTCAGACAGGAACGACAGGCGGCCGCCTGCTGGACCGCCTGCGGCGGATGACAAGACCGGCGCACGACGCCTTTTCGGTGACGTGATGGAAGGCGGCCGGATCCAGACGGAAGGCGGCCGCCTGGTTGGCTGCCTTTGGTGATTTTCGTGCTATAAATAGCAGGCTATTTTCTGAGCTCAAACACGCCATTCTTAGCCCGAAACTAGTTCAAAAAGGTCTTCTTCCTCTTCAAAGCTCGGATTTCCACCATTGTTGCACCTTCAACTTCAATCTTTCATATCTTTTTCATTTTAGCTCCAATTTGTAAGTTTTTTATATGAAAATTCATCCTCTCGTCGTGTAGATTCTGAATATATTTTTTTTATTTCCCAAATATTTGTGAAAAAATCTCTGAATTAATTTTAATAGTTTCATATTTTCAATTTTAATTCAAGAAAATTAGATCTTGTTGTTATATTAATCTCCTACTTAGACAACCTCAATACCTAGTATAAATAATGTTTATTTGTGAAAGAAACGAATGCTTAGATGTTGGGAGTATTCACTTTAATATTTTCTTGTGTTGTTATTATTTATGATCACGTCTTATTTTATATGTAAAATGTTAAAATTAGTAATGAGTTGTTGTAGTTAATTTACTCTTGGGCATGAATTGAATTAAAGGAATATGGATTGACTTGTTAGCCGA
The DNA here is from genome assembly GCA_945859875.1 of Cuscuta europaea. Classification (NCBI taxonomy): domain Eukaryota; kingdom Viridiplantae; phylum Streptophyta; class Magnoliopsida; order Solanales; family Convolvulaceae; genus Cuscuta; species Cuscuta europaea. The sequence goes on from CAMAPE010000015.1 coordinate 10,761,055, forward strand.
AAATTAGGGGTTAAAATTAATTAATTGGACTAGTTATTCAAAATTGATGAAATACTAATTAATAATTGTTAGCCATTCTCATTAATTAAATTTTGGAAAATTATTTCTAACTTGTCTATGGGATTAGAAAATAATTTGAGCCAATCATATTTAAGCACGTTAATAAGGCCTAGAAATAGGAAATTTTAATGAAATGGATTTACATCTTGTCTATGAGAATTAAATTCCAATTGCTTAATTAATGAGTTTAATTAGTTAATGAATTTGGCTATTTTTATTGAACAAAATATTGGAGAATTATTTTTGTCTTGTCTATGAGATTAGAATTTAATTCAAGCCAACCATTTTTGAATACATTGATGAACCCTAGAAATAGGATAAATTAATGAAAGTAATTTCTATTCTTGTCTATGAGAAAAGAAATTATTAGTCCAATTTTTGTTTTAATTCCCCTAATTACTAGATCCAAGAATATATTCATTTCTAATTATTCAATTCATTGCCCTTCTTTGATCAATCCATTTAGAGTTTAATATTTTTTCATTTAGTTTATTTTTGAGCCATCATTAGTATTTGCATAATTTAAATTACTTTCTTTTTCAATAAAAACTAGTTTAGAAAACCAATCAAAAGTTTTAATTTGGAAAACTTCTAATAATTTGCGATAACCTGTGACTGGGCTTAAAATCAAGAAACTCCTCCGCTATTCCTCAAGAGACACGATACTCGGGGAAAAACCGAAAGGTTAGAGTCCGTTTTACTACAACGCCGCGTAAGCGGTTATCATCATACCAGAGAACCTCAACTCTGATGGACATCAGAACTGATCAACTCTGATGACATCAAAGTAAAAGTCTCTGATATATACCAGAAGACCTTCTGTTATGATCGTAACAGAGAACATCAAACAAAGGTGGTTCTCTGTTGACACCAGAACAGAAGACCTCATAGGTATTCTGGTAAGGTATTCTGTTGAGGTATTCTGATCAGAATCTCAACATCTGCTACTCTTCTCTTAGCACAGAAACAAGAAGACAGAAGACCCACTTGCAGTCAGAATGACAGAATGCATAGAAAATAATATTACAAGAAATTATGTGACAAAATTTCATGTAACATTATTTACTAAAAGCAAGTAAACTTATCCTGAGGAAAGCATTGAACAACACCCGGCCTAGATACTGAATTTCTGTAAGCTAAAAAGATAAAGATAAATTATCTTATCTTTGCATCGAAATGATGAATCAAGTTGAGTGAAGATAAAATGATCTGTGTAGTCTAAAAACTGGGATTAAGGAGGAAAGATAAACTAAGGGCTGAAGTATATAAACGAGCTAATAGGCTTCAGTATTTTTTTTTTTTGTATATTCAATGAAGTAACAAGGCTATATATAGCCATAATAATACTGCGTATTAAACAAAGTGATCCATAAATGACTCAACTAACTCCTATCATTTAGGTATAATCACACGTTCAAAACCAATAAACTAATTAAAGTGCTGAACTGACTCCTCAAAAGTAGCTAAACATGAAGACTAATTCTTAATTTAATTATAAAGAATGAAAAGATCATTTCTTTCCACAAAGCCACGTGTGCATGTCATAGCATGCACCTCCCATGCACAGCTTGGTCAACGCTCAACACCAGGTTCTAGGGTTTCATGTACTATTAGGTTCCAGGGTAAATGTACGTATTCTTCTACGTACATTTACGGAGTATTTATGATCGTACAAAGTGTGTAGAATGTTTGAGTGTTTACGCATTCTATTTAGTCATCGTCCCCATATTACTTCCGGTCCGTTTCTTTTGCCTTTTATTATTATGGCCATTTACTTTTATTTTTATTTATTAATACATATGTACCGTACATATAAAGGTGGAATAGTCAGCCTATCCATCCATTGATTGCTATTACGGAGTATTTGAAAATTTTAAAAGTGTGTACTATACGCTTATACACTTTTACTCCATTACTTAATAGAATGACTATTTTTATTCTACTTGATGCAATGTTTAATTTTCAAATTATATTTATTTTAATTTTTAACAGATAAATTATACTACCTCCGTCCCGCTATGATTGTCTCGTTTTACCTTATCGGTCTGTCCCACTAAGATTGTCTCATACCAAATTTGGCAAAGTTTGTGTGACTATAAATTATTCTTACTTTATTCTTATTTTATCAATTCAATATCAACCACATTAACCATTTTTTATTAATTTGCGTAACACACCCTCTTGTCTCATTGTTAGCGGGACGGAGGGAGTACATGTTTTATTTTGTTTATTTTAGTGATTATTATATTTCTATTTAAAATCTTCGGAGTTGTTATAATATGAAAGGAAATGAGCAGAAGATCAGGGAGAGAAAGTATAGAAGAACACTTAGTGATAGAGGTGTATTAGAGAGTGTGATAATGGTGTAATGAAGGTGTGTTGATTACAATGGAGAAGACTCCTATTTATAGGAGAAAAGCTAAGCTTATTAGGATTAGAGGATAATTGTGAACCACACAATTATCATCTAGAATCATAATTATGATTTCCTAATTATTTATACAATGGTGATAATAATTCCTAATCAGGAATAGTTGGAAGATGACTAATTCAATATATTTCAACACTCCCCCTTGAATGGTCATCTTCTAATTATTCTGGGGTATTAGTATCATAGTATTATAATGTGTTGTCTCGTTAAAAACCTTTGTCAGGAAAAAACCCAGTGGGATAAAAACCTGGCGAAGGGAAAAAGAGTGCAGTGCATTATATTACTCCCCCTCAATTTAACATATATCTCGAAGACGACACATTCCAATTTTGTGGACCAGTTCTTCAAATTTCTTCGGTGCCAATGACTTTGTGAATAAATCAGCAGGGTTGTCGCATGACTTGATTTGTTTGACATCAATTGTTCCTTCTTTTTCAAGATCATGTGTGGAGAAAAGTTTTGGTGCTATATGCTTTGTTCTATCCCCTTTGATGTAACCTCCTTTGATCTGAGCTATACATGCTGTGTTATCTTCATAAATCACAGTAGGATTACAAGTAAAAGATTTTATACCGCATTCATTTTGTATGTGCTGGATCATTGATCTCAACCAGACACATTCTCGACCTGCTTCATAAAGAGCAATTAATTCTGCATGATTTGATGATGTGGCAGTTAATGTTTGCTTCATTGATCTCCATGAGATAGCGGTATCACCATAGGTGAATACATATCCTGTTTGTGATTTTGCCTTTTGTGGGTCAGACAAGTATCCTGCATCGGCATAGCCAATTAAAGTGGCATTTGCACCATTCTTGAAATACAATCCAAGATCAATTGTACCATTGAGATAGCGGAATATATGTTTGACGCCATTCCAATGTCTTCTTGTCGGAGAAGAACAGTACCTGGCTAATAAATTTACTGAAAAAGCAATATCTGGTCGTGTATTATTAGCCAAATACATTAACGCTCCAATAGCACTCAAATATGGTATTTCGGGACCAAGGATTTCTTCATCATCTTCACAAGGTCGAAAAGGATCATCATGCACATTGAGAGATCGAACCACCATCGGGGAATTGAGTGGGTGAGCTTTTTCCATGTAAAACCGCTTCAAAAGTTTCTCGGTATAATTTGATTGGTGGATAAAAATACCATTTCTCAAATGTTCAATTTGAATGCCGAGACAAAATTTTGTTCTCCCAAGGTCTTTCATTTCAAATTCTTTCATGAGATATTTAGCAGTATTTTCAATTTCATTGGAAGTTCCGATTATATTCAAATCATCAACATATACTGCAATTATGGCGAATCCTGATTCAGATCGTTGAATGAAAACACATGGACTAATAGGATCATTTTTGTATCCTTCTTTAACCAAATATTCACTTAGACGGTTATACCACATGCGTCCAGATTGTTTTAATCCATATAATGACTTTTGCAATTTTATGGAAAATAAATCTCGAGATTTCGAGCTATAAGCATCAGGTATTTTAAAGCCTCCAGGAATTCTCATATATATATCTGTATCGAGTGAACCATATAAATATGCGGTCACTACATCCATTAGCCGCATTTGCAGCCTTTCAAAAACAGACATGCCAATTAAAAATCGTAAAGTAGTAGCATCAACTACTGGAGAATACGTCTCATCATAATCGATTCCTGGCATTTGAGAAAAACCTTGGACAACAAGTCGGGCTTTATATCTAACGATTTCATTTTTCTCATTGCGTTTACGCACAAACACCCATTTAAAACCTACAGGTTTTACGCCTTTTGGCGTGTGGACAATTGGTCCAAAAACATTACGCTTTTCTAGCGATTTTAGTTCTACCTGAATTGCTTCATTCCATTTTGGCCAATCGTTTCTACGACGACATTCGTCAATAGATTTAGGCTCATTGTCATCGTGTTCATTCATTATATCTGTGGCGATGGCATATGAAAATATATCGTTAACATCAATATCTTTTCTATTCCATTGCATTCCATTAGAAACGTAATTGATTGAAATTTCAAAATTATCAACGTTTCTATCTGTATCTGGAATATTTACCTCTTCAAAGGTGTTTGGATCCTCTTTTGAGGTATCCTTATTATTGATGTTATCTTCAATGCCGATATTATCATAATGTTCATTTTCTTCTTGAGAAGGTTGAACTTCTTTGGCATCACAAACTACATCTTGCTTTTTAAATTTTCTTGGTTTCAAATCTCTTGAACCAAGTGGTCTACCACGTTTTTTACGTATCATAGATTCATTAGCAAGAGTTCTGTCGCTAATCTCCGCAGGAATTTCTATTCGAGAAGGAGTATTCATAGCTGGAATATGTGACTTTGTCACTTTCTTTGAGTCTGTGAAAGCATCAGGCAATTGGTTTGCAACACTTTGTAAATGAATGATCTTTTGAATTTCTTGTTCACAAGCATTTGTGCGAGAATCAAGAAAAGATAAATCTGTTGCATTCCAAGTAATATCTTTCGTACGTGGGTCCATTTCTTTATTATCTCCCCCTAAGGCTGGGAATACTGTTTCATCAAAATGACAGTCATCGAACCGTGCGGTGAATAAGTCACCAGTCATAGGTTCTAGATAATTAATAATTGAGGGAGATTTAAAACCAACATAAATTCCCAGTCTTCTTTGAGGACCCATTTTAGTACGATAAGGTGGAGCAATTGGTACATACACAGAACAACCAAATATTTTTATGTGTGATATATTTGGTTCTTTACCAGATATTAATTGCAATGGGGAAAATTTATGATATGCAGTTGGCCTGAGCCTAATTAAATTTGCAGCATGCATTATAGCATATCCCCATGCAGATGATGGTAATCTGGATTTCATCAATAATGGTCTAGCAATTAATTGTAATCGCTTAATTAAGGATTCAGCAAGACCATTTTGTGTATGCACATGTGGAACTGGATGTTCCACATCAATCCCAATTGACATGCAATAGTCATTAAAAGATTGGGATGTAAATTCCCCTGCATTATCAAGTCGGATTTTCTTTATTGAAAAATCCGGAAATTGTGATCTCAAACGAATAATTTGAGCAAGGAGATTTGCAAATGCAAAATTTCTAGTCGATAAAAGACTGACGTGTGACCAACGTGTCGATGCATCAATGAGCACCATAAAGTATCGAAAGGGTCCACACGGAGGGACAATTGGTCCACAAATATCTCCTTGAATTCTTTCTAAAAATGCAGGAGATTCAACTCCAATTTTGTATAAAGATGGCCTGATAATTAATTTGCCAAGAGAACAGGCAGTGCATGAGAAATCACTTGATTGTGGAATTTTGACATTATTTAATGAATGTCCAAGTGAATTTTGAATAATTTTGTGCATCATAGTGCTGCCTGGATGACCTAAACGGTCATGCCACAAGATAAAGGAACTGTGGTCATTAATTTTAGATATCACATTTATCTCAATTGGACTGATATATGTATAATATAGTCCGGAGGAATATGCTGGCATTTTTTCTGAAATGTATTTATTGCCAGATCTATTTGTCGTTAGACATAAATATTCCTTTTGATTTTCAGACATGGTTTCAATGTGAAAACCATTTAGACGCATATCTTTGAAACTCAAAAGATTTCTCCGTGATTTACTGGAGTATAAAGCGTCTTTAATTATTAATTTTGTCCCTTTTGGGAGAATTACACAGGCTATTCCAGAACCTTCAATGAGTTTAGCAACACCTGAGATTGTATTGACATTAGCATAGACTAATGTCATATGAGAAAAATAATCTCTATGTCTCAAAATGGTGTGCGTTGTGGCACTGTCTATTAAACATTGTTCAAAGCCATTTGAAGAAATTTCAGTTAACTCCATATCTTTAAAAAGATAAAAATGAACAAATATTAGTTCAATATTGCAATATAAACAAGAATTTATTCATTAAAATGTACATAACTTTTACAAGCATACCAAATAAAAATTACAATACAACAAACTTTTATTGTAGAATATATTACATAACAGAATAATTTCATTTTTATTATTATTATTTTTCACCCATGACGATGTCAGTGTTCATCTCATTATTATCCATATAGAAATCAGACATATTAAATGTGGGCATTGGTGGAACGTTTTCGTTGACGTAATTAGTTTCCACGTTCTTTCCTTTTAGAGATGATTTATATAAGTCAACCAAATGTGTAGGTGTGCGACACTTATTTGCCCAATGTCCTGACGTGCCACATTTAAAACAATTGACTTTAGCCGTTTCTGAAGATTTCGTCGGGCCTCTTGTTTGATGGGGTTTTTGCTTTCCTTTGCCTTCGTAAGAGCTACTACTCTGTTTGTTTCCCCGGTTAGGTCCATTATAACGACCAATACCACGACCACGTTTGAAATGTCCACGAGCACCACTATGGGTTGCATTTGATTCATGTTTTGAACCATGATTTTGTGGACCAAAACTAAAAGGGCTACAACCCGTGGGTCTCATATTGTGGTTTCTCATCAAAATGTCATTATTCGTCTCAGCAAGTAGTAATACTGATATTAAATCAGAATACTTTTGAAAGTGCTTTTGTCTATATTGCTCTTGTAAAAGCATATTTGAAAGATGCATAGTGGATAGAGTTTTTCCCAACATTTCGGCATCAGTGACTTTTTGTCCGCATAACTTCAATTTTGATGTTATTTGGAACAAGGCAGAATTGTAGTCACTTATAGATTTGTAATCCTGGAATCGTAAATTGATCCAGTCATATTGAGCTTTTGGTAAAAGGACCTTTTTTTGATGGCCATACCTTTCTTGGAGATTATCCCATAATTCTTTAGGGTCATCTACCAATAAATACTCAGACTTCAAACTTTCGTGAAGATGGTGACGAAGAAAGATAATGGCTTTTGCCTTATTTTGGGGAGTAGCCGAATTATTTTCAGCAATTCTGTTTTCGAGGGCATTTGCTTTTAAATGTGCCAAAGCGTCAACTTTCCATTCCAAGTACTTTTGACCAGATAAATCAAGGATGTCGAACTCTCTTTTGCTAATATTAGCCATGGATGAACTACACCATAATTAATTTAAAATTAATTAATTAATGGTTTGCATAGATAATACGATCAGATATACGTAATATGTTTATATAATAAACACTATATTAATAACTACTACGTACGATAATAATAATTATATGCATCACGTTTACACATGTATTATAAAGATAATTTGAAATGACCATAAAATGATCTGTAATCGGAAACAAGTTACTATAATTGCTTCACGATTTTTTTTTAATTATCTTATTATTATTTTAATAGCGCGCCTTATTAGATAGTCCGTGACTATCACCAGAAAAACAAAAAAAATGTGTAAGCACTGGCCTGGTCTGACTTACTGGTGCACCATATGGTTTTTATAAGCATTACTCTGTATATTAGTAGATGCTACAAAATACTTCGTAGTGGAAGCTAAGTGAGCCTCACAATTATTATTCTTGTAGGGTTGGTAGGAAACAAGAACACATGCACCTTGATATCTTATTAATGCAAAACATACAATCATGCTTCATATTAATATGTATTGCTAAAGATCAAGAACTAGCTCAGATACTTCATAGAGAGCCTGGCCATCTCTTCTACACAAATCTTCTTTTACTCCATCTTTCATTTTAGTTTGTTCTGGAAGTCTTCATAAGTAGATAAAGATAGTATACAAATTTATCTCTACTTCATATTTAAATTCCGTTTTATTTAAATATATGAGTATAGTGAAAGATTTACAGAGTGTTATAGATACTACATGATTAAAAATATAATGGCCGACGGTTTTATGAAGTATAAACGATTTATTCAAATAAGAGCAGTTTTCACGTATTATCAGGAGTTCGAGTATTCAACAAGAGGTATGTACTTCCTTCTATCTCCTTTTTACAGAAAATATATCTATAATTTTCTGATATGGAGGATCCCAATTCTTGGGCAACCATAGAGCATACTTCTTATAGTTTTGAATATATATATATATATATATATATATATAAACATGTTTATACTTCTCATCCTCTGAATTTTTTTTCTAGATAAGTTGATAAATTCGTAGAAGTATATACCTGTTCGGAAGATGATGATTTCAGGGATTTGGAGCAAATTCGTGTTGATAACGTGTTATAATATGAAAGGAAATGAGCAGAAGATTAGGGAGAGAAAGTATAGTAGAACACTTAGTGATAGAGGTGTATTAGAGAGTGTGATAATGGTGTAATGAAGGTGTGTTGATTACAATGGAGAAAACTCCTATTTATAGGAGAAAAGCTAAGTTTATTAGGATTAGAGGATAATTGTGAACCACACAATTATCATCTAGAATCATAATTATGATTTCCTATATTTCAACAGGAGTGTCTTACTTAAAATGTCACTTCTTTAAATTTTAACACTCTTATTAACATTTGTTATCAAAACGTCATCATTCATTTTTCATTTTTTTATATTATTAATAAAAATAAGAAGTGTCACACGGTCAAGTTCAAGCTCAAGATTCTGTTGGTGTGTGCGCTCAAGCTCTTGCTCATGTTCGCGTTCCAGCTGTAGCTTTTGTTTACATGTACACTCAACCTCAATCTTTTGTTCACGCGCCACCGGCGGTGGGGCATAGGCTCACTCACGCGCTTACACTCATGGCCCACCGCACGCTCTCGCAGACGGGCATAGGTTCGCTCACGCGCATACATAAGCTTAAGCTCACGATCGCGCTCAAGCTCACGCTCACGAATAGTAGTTGGTGTTGTATAATGTTTAGAAAAATTCTAAAGGTACACACTTTTTGGGGTACACATTTTTTACACATGTCTGTGTAAGGTTATTTTTATGTCTGTACAGACATAACGTATTTTTAAAATACGTTATGTCTGTACAAACATAAAAAAAACCTTACAGTGGCCATCTCTAACAAGCACCATCTTCAACATCAAAATGGTGTATTTGGCAAAAAAATGCTCCAACAATAACACCAAACTTGACACCATTACACCAAAATGGGGGAGGGGGGAATAGTTTGCACTATATATGGCGTACACCATCTCTTGCACTATCTTTTTTTTGTGTTTTTTTTCTTTCAAATGTGACCTAAAGTTTTGGTTATTACAGTTTTGACCCATTTTTAAAACAACAAATTAGGAAGTTTTACTTGGACTGAAATTTATTGATCCAGTCTAATTTAGTCTGGTCTAGTCTGAATTGATGTGGACTGGTCTGATTTCTTTGTATTTTTATAACCACCCATGTTTGGTCTAATCCGGTTTGATCTGATCTGAAACAAATTACAATCCAAGTAAAAACATCCTTGTATGTGGTTTTAGCTTGTATTTGTGAAATACTACGTATTGATTATTGTGTTTTAATTAGTGAAATGCGTGAAAATACATATTAAAATGATGTATTTTAGTTTGTATGTGTGAAATAATGTGTGAAATGTCAAAATATTAAATGAGGGGCTAATGTATAAATATAAGATAGTTAGATACTTAAATAGAAGAATGGTAAAAAATTAGTAAAAAGAATAAAAAGAGAATATTCCTTTTTGGTGATGAAAATGATGTAAACTGTTGAAAATAAAATACTGTTTGATGTGATGTTTACACCATTTTAGTGTAAAAAATGGTGTTAACTGTTGGAGATGGGTCTAATGTTTATATAGAGTAACAGAGGACACGAATTATGAAGCCCAAGACACATGAGATAGATATGCTTACACGGAAACGCTCTGACAGGCTCACCTACTTGAAAATCTACTAGGCAAACAGGACAAGTAGGCGACTTTGCCACATGAGATATGTTGTTGACTATAATTTGACCACATTGGGAACAAAAATAGTCATTACTCTGGCTGCCATTGTTTGCTGGTGGTGATGCCATTCATTCGATCTTAATCCTATACTATATACTCCCTCCGTTCTTTTTTAGTCGAAACGGTCAAAATTTCAAATTTAGCAACGCACGTGTTTGACCGTAATTATATCTTAATTCTATTAGTAAAAAAAATATTAAAAATCAGATTTTGAAAATTTGTAATGAGATGAATCGAACAATATTTTTTAAAAATAATAATTTTCATAAAATAATAGCGTAAAATGCAGTCAAAGTAGAGCATGTGAATAGTGTAAAATTCAACATGTTGCGATTAAAACAGAACGGAGGATAGTACAATAAAACACAACTGGTGGCGTAGCTCAACTGGTAGTAAGGGAGTTTCATAAGGGTTAGGTCCTAGGTTCGAATCCCGGCAACTGCGATGAGGGGTTACTATGCTAAAAATGGAGTAAATGACGGAACAGAGTAGAATTTGGTCAGGTGTTTCCGAATCGCGTTGATGTATTTTTTTTGACGAAAAAGAGTAAAACGGAGTTCAGTACTCCGAATTTGAAGTGGCTGCGAGGAAGATTGAAATGTTGATAGCTTTAACGCCACAGCTTTAACGCTTTTCGGATCTGACAACTCCGAAAGCGTTCCGTCAGAAAATGTCAGCCATTTTCGGAGCTGACAACTCCGAATGCAGAACATAGGATTTCCCAACGTTTTCATTGGTCCGTCGGATTCTACCGTGATAATATTTTCAGCATAAATACTCCTCCTCCTCCACACTTTCACACCCACCAACATCTCCTATCTTCCTCCCACACTTTCATACCAACAAAACAAACAAGGCTTCTTGTTCAAAGGTTAGAGTTTATTATTATTATTATTATTATTATTATTATTATTATTATTATTATTATTATATTATTATTATTATTATTATTACAAAAAGAAGTTTAATATTATCTGTTCTTATTATTCTATTAGTAGTAATAATTGTAGAACTTTTTCATATTTACTTACTTCATATCCATTAGTAGTAATAATTGTAGAACTTTTAAACTACAGAATATTATTGAACACATTTATTAACACTAAATTAAAAACATGATAAAAAATTTAGTATTTGTTTACGTATTAATTGTAGGTTGTAATGGCTGAACGAGTTGCACACCCTGGCCCTTGGGATCGTTCTGTTTTAGTTATGATACCCGGTGAGCATCGTGCTGATCGTGTGTGGCACGAATCAGCATTTCGAAATGACAAACTGAGGTGCCATCACTATTCGTCATGTGCCTATGTTGATGATGGTCCTCGTCATCCTGGGGTGGTACGGTTGTTGAGAGCATCTGGGTTTCACGGTGTCGAGAGAATAGGACAAATACAGTTAGATTGGTCACTTCTGACTGCGTTAGTGGAGAGGTGGAGACCCGAGGTACACGCATTTCATTTGCCCTTTGGTGAGGTAGGATTGGCTTTACAGGATGTGCAAGTGTTGTTGGGGTTGCCCATTGACGGCATACCACTCATTGGTCCCACGATTACTGATAAGGCAGCGTTGTTGCAGATGTGTGCACAGTCTGCTTGTTTTATACCAGAAGATGATGATTTAAATTCAGCTACCATAAAAGTAACGAATATCCACCCCATTCCATTAACCGATTGGAGCACTGAAAACGAGGTGACTCAACACACTAGGGCCCTCATTTGGCAGTTGTTAGGTGGTTCATTATTCCCTACCACTAGTGGAAACATGGCTAGTTGGTATTTCTTGGAGTTGTTGCAGGGGAACTTAGTAGATGTGCGCCGATGGAGCTGGGGCTCAGCGGTCTTGGCCTATCTGTATCACACCATGTGTAAGGCGGCCAAGGCCCAGACTAAACAGATTGGAGGATGTTTAATCCTTCTACAAATCTGGGCATGGGAGAGATTGCTGATGGTTCGGCCCCAAGGTCATCTCCCACTTGACCATACATTGGATTTTCCGTATGCTGTTAGGTATTGTTTAAATAAACAATACATTATCTATGTTACTTTGATTATTGTATTACAAGATGCTATTTATGCTTTTAATCTACGCTATTTATTTATTTATATTATTGTTCATGGAAACTAAATCTAGGTGGGCGTGTCAACATGATTGGCAGCAAACAAACAGATTTTCGTTACGGGTATATAGGGACCAACTAGATCGGATGACGGAAGATGAGGTATAATTTGTTACTTGTACAATTCAATTTTACATGATTTTTAATTTGTTACATTCAAATTCAATAAATTAAATGATATAAATAACTATGTGTGCTTACTAATTGGGAGATATTTTTCAGTTCGAATGGATCCCCTAACCGTTGATGAACCTTCCAGCATATTGTCATGATGCGAACGATTTGTGGGCTGCGGAGGTTCCATTGATTTATACACGTTTTTCTAAGGCACACTATCCTAGGAGGTTTTGTCGTCAATTCAACGCATATCAGGATCGACCCGCTCCGGTTGTGGCAGGGCATCGTCACCACAATAGTGGATCACGATTCATGGTCGAGCTTGTTGAAGAATGGGCATTACTGTGGAACAAAATATTCCCACTTCAGTGGGTTGACGAAGGTCCTTTCATTAGTGATGAGTACCGCGAGTGGTACCGTAATGTAGGAAAACGACGACTCACAAACCCGTGTGTTGATCGTCCCACTCAGGGATTCGTTCCTGCTCACCCACAAGCGGCTATTGCGGTAACTATTCGTTTTAATTCGTAATTCTATTAATAAATCTTGTTTCTTGACGGCGTCCTTCTCACCCACAAGCGGCTATTGTGGTTCTTACAGTTGCTTGTGACACACATCATACGGCCGCATCGGAATGTTTGCATCATCTCGGATAGGCATGCGGCTATAGATTATGCATTTCGGAATGTGGAAGAATTGGGAACACCTCGATTTCAGAGACGTTACTGTCTTCGCCACATTAGAAGCAACTTCATGTCCCAATTTAGAAGTAAACAACTAAAGAAGTTGTGTTGGCGAGCGGGAAGTACCCCGATTGTAAGTGAGTTTAACCATTTCATGCAACAAATTAGGGGTACTAACGAGAGAGCATTCAAGTATTTAAATGACATTCCCCAAGAAAAGTGGGCACTTTGTTTTGATGGTGGTTGTCGTTATGGTATTTTGACAACAAATCTTTCGGAAAGTTTCAACAATGCTCTCAAAGGATGTAGGACATTGCCAATCACTGCCCTTGTACGAGCAACTTTTGACAAACTAGTCCAGCTCTTCGCCCAACGTCGTAGTGCTGGTATGATGTGGCAGCAAGCTGGATATCATTTTCCGGACAACATTCGGAAAGAGATTATGGAGCGTTGGCACCAAAGACCTCACACTATGGTTCTTCCACACAACCACTACACAGGAATTTACTCAGTCGCCGTGGATAATGCAACACCTGTTACGGTGAATCTATCGAGACTTGTCTGTGAGTGCGGTTGTTGGAGGATGAACGGCATGCCATGCGTCCATGCGCATGCTGTCTGCCATTTTCTTAAGTGCCATGTTGATCATCTTATTCCAGAGGTATACAAACTAAGTTCTTACATAAATGCACATTCCAGTGATATCATGCCATTGCCGAATCCGAATGAGTGGCCACAAAATGAGTTCATTCTTCTGCCACCTAAATACTCTTCCAGAACTTCTCGAGTAGGACGCCGTCAAGAAACAAGATTTCCAAATGAGATGAATATGCGTCCAAGACGCAGAGCACAACATGATTGATTCACATTTGTACTCTCTTATGGTGTATTATTTCTTTTCTTTGTAGTTTGTTTTAATGTTGTAACACTTTTATTAGCCATATGTTTCAAATGTACTTTTAATATGTTATGAACTTTGTTTAATTTTGAGTTCATATGACTTAATGGGTCACTTATTATTAAACACGTGATACTGTAAACTGTATTTGTAATTACTTTCAAGTTAATAATGCTGAATGGGTCAACTGTTTTTAAAACCCGTCACATTGATTAAGTATATTGATACTTTTAATCGATGTACTTTGTTATTTTTTGGTTTCACATTTTTTAATGGTTAGGTTTTTATTATTCGGGTTCAGTATTTGTGTTCAAAATATTTATTGGGTCAATTTTGTAAAACGTGTGCTTATTTAATTGAATGGGTCAACTTTTTGTAAAACGTGTATTCATGAACAATATTGTACAATTTTTACTTAAGTTGAATAACTTATGATTTATAACAAATACAAAAAAATCTTTTAAAAAAAAAATTAAATTTTTTTTTACTGAAGTGAAAAATTCAGCAACCAAATTGAGGCCAAACAAAATAAATCATCACGGTACATACGAATTCGGAGGAGTGAACTCCGAAATGGTCTGACATTGTCCAGAGACTCCGTTTTCGGACCTGCCAACTCCGTTTTGCGCTATCCCAGAAAATTTCAAAAAAAAATACATCTTTAGGAATTAGATGTTAGAAATGTGCACTTATCCGTCAAACACCCCCCTAAAAATGCATAAGACCTCTGCAAGTATCGGGGACAGAGCTCCACTCTCTATCTGTCAGATTGTGATTATAGTCCAACTTACATCATCTCAATGTACCATCCGATCGGGGTTGGGGGGCCCTCAGGGATGGGGTGTCATCCTTTTTTTTACTATAAAACACAAAATATGTACATTACAGGGCAGTTGAAGATACTTCGTACTCCCTCCGTCCCATATTTAACTCCGGTTTTGACCGAGCACGGGTTTTAAGATAGTGAGATTTGTGTGGTGGAGAGTTATGTAGAGGAGAGAGAAATGTGTAAGAATGGTTGTGAATCACATATTCTTTACCAAAAAGGGGAAAAAGAGATAAATTTGGGACGGACCGAAAAGGAAAGAATGAAGATAATTCCGGGACGGAGGGAGTATTAATTAGTTTAAGAATGAAGCTTATTAATGACTCAAAAATGTGTATATAGATGATGATCGATCATAATCTTATATACTCCCTCCGTCCCATAAAATAAGTCTCATTTTAATTTGGATCGGAGTTTAAGAAAGTGGGAATAAAGTGGAAATGTATGGTTGTGGTTGAGTAAGAAAAAGGTAAATGAATGTTAGCCACACAAAACTTTCTAAAACGGGAAATGAGAATAATTTTTTGGGACGGCCCAAAAAGGAAAATGGGACTTATTTTATGGGACGGAGGGAGTACATGATATGCCTAGCTTCTGTTCTGCATTTAATTTAGTTAATGTATATATGTACAAAAAAAAGGATGACACCCCATCCCTGAGGGCCCCCCAACCCCGACGGGACGGTATGAGTTTGCCTAGTAGATTTTCAAGTTTGTATATATGTATATATGTACAAACTTATAAAGAAAAGCATGATTCTTTTAACCTTGGTTTTTGTATTTCGTATAAGAAATTTACCTTGTGGCGAGCTATCTATAGCTAGCTATGACCTACGTATATACGTTTCGATTCTTAATGCTTTCTTTGCTTGTGAATGGAAATATGAAAGAAAATAATGCAGTTTTCTATATGGAACGTACCGCAAAATAATTAATTCAAAAAATTAATTAAGTTCTCGTACTCAATAATCACACATCAAGCACCAGAACTATTAAACAATGTTCAAAGATAGAGTACTTGATTAGTTGATTGGGTGATTATTGAGTAGGGGATTTAATTGATTTTTTTAATATAGTACATAGACCTATTTTATACTCCCTCCGTCCCCTTTTAAATGTCCCGGAAGAGGGTGACAAGAGTTTTAAGAAAAGTAGGTTTGTGTGGTTGATATTAATAGATAAAGTAAGAATAAAGTAAGAATAAAGTAAGTATGATTTTGATATTAATAGTAGTTTAATTTTCCCTTTTATCTAATTTTAGTGCTTTGACACTTGATAATTGTGGATAAGTTTTTTCATATTTAGATCTTTGACTATAGAATTGGTTACACGTACTTTAAAACTTTTTTTCAAAATTTAGTAACAGTAGTTGAAATGTCAAAAGTGTTATCTTTTGAAAAGGTCTGTTGTTGCATTACTTAAAAACAATATTACAAATAGAAAGTTTGGAATTATGGATACCAAATTTGTCACTAGTAGAATAGTTAGATAATAAAATATAAAAACCTTTATCAAAGAAATTAAAGAAGCAGGTAAACAATATTACGAAGCCTATAAATTTTATGTATATTCGAAACTTTGAACAAAGTTTCAAAGTTTTGTTTGAAACTTTTGTTGGCTTACTCAGGAAGACATGTATATATTCTCACTTTCCAAATCATTTACCCAATGGATGTTACCTTACCGCTCTCCGCCTTCATTTTGTCAGTTTCTTTAAATAATTTTCTCCAAATAAGACTAACAAATAGACAGTGGTGGAGCCAGAGGCTCAGGGGGGTTGCATTTTCGAACAAAAAACTTTCTAGAGAGGTTGATGTTTCTGAAAGAAAAACTTTCCGAAGAGGCCGGCGTGCACAAAAAACTTTCTGAAGAAGCTTGCGTTTTCAAACGAAAAACTTTCTGGAGAGGGTGACGTTTCGGAAAGAAAAACTTTCCGAAGACGCTGGCGTTTCCGAATGAAAAACTTTTCGAAGAGGCTGGCGTTTCCGAATGAAAACAGCTTGTATGGTTTCCCAACCAAACTTTGCGAATAAGGTTTGCGGTTTCTAAGTGGCTTCTTCTTCCTTGGTTTTCGAACAAAGATTTTAAGTCCAATTAAATACACCTTTAAACAATGATTTCCAGTCCTTTGATTCAAGGATTAGGCTCACAAATTGCTGAAACAAAATTTAAGGTTTCCGAATGCTCTTCCAAAGATGATTCTCGAATTCTTTCACCTCATAAGTCTACGGTCCTTTTGCTTCAACAATGGAGGCTTTAGGTGGTCATCATCTCGAAATAAGGTTTTCGAATGGACTTGTTCGTAAACCTTGTTCATGGCTAGAGAAGTTGCCAACGAAAATGTAACATGTAAGGCTCTGATACCGATTGTGGATTCCGGTTTATCCAGCAATCACATGTAAACCTTGTTTTGCCATATTGACTTTTTTGGGTCAATGATGGCAAAATTTGAACAATGATTTTAATTATTACATTTGTATATGATTTGTAAATTTTATACTTTGATGAAAAAAATTTGAATAAGGAACATTTTGATATAGTTTTCATATTAAAAATAATTATGTATTAAAAAATAACATTGGTCAAAATTGATTGTTAATTGACTAACAAAATTCAATTCGGCAAACCTTTTCGGGACGGAGTGAGTATATTTCTTCTTGCACTTTTACATGTTTTTGTTGCATAACTTTTAGATGTATGGATTTGCATCAACATAACTTTTAGGACGTGTTTACTTCAATTCGATGCTAAAAACACAATTATGTTAGTAAGACACATGAAGTAAACACACATACTACTGAAAAAACTGCTTACTTACCCAAACAGGTGCTTAAAGTTACATTTACTAAGCATATCATTCCCATATATGACATACGAGTATTAATTAAGTAGTGGTTTAAGATTTCCAGTTTCCTCAATTACTCTTATACCTCATATATATAGACTTGCATGTTTTTTTTGAAAGAAGACTTGCATGTTAATAATATTATGTTATGTTATACGGAGTATGAAATATTATAAGTAATTCCCCTACCCTATTCCCTCAACATATAGGAGTCCATGTTTTATATTTCTGAAATATGACTAAACATTACATTTCTATTCATTAATATAATTAATTTGCCTTATACGGAGTATATAACTAATTGACCTCTAGTTCTCCTAGCACAACAAAGGCAGTCTGGTGCCGGTAGAGATTGGGCGATTTGCAGTCACTAGCGACGGTGGTAGTTCAGAGGTGGCGAAGCTCTGGGAGCAGTCCACTTGGCATTGGCAAGCTCCAACCTACCCCTGTAGTAGTATTCTTTTCTAATCACAAAAAAGACTCATATTTAGGGAATTTTAAATAATTACTCCAATTTTTGTCTCTTTAATACTCCGTATGTTTTACTCATAGTATTGGAATCGTCTCATATTCTCTTCAATCCGGTGGGGTTGTCTAATCTTTGCATATTAGTTCATCCTACTAAGATTGTCTGGTACCAAATTTTGTAATGTTTGTGTGGCTTTAAATCATTCTTAATTTATTAATTCAATATCAACAACACAAATGTACTTTTTATGTGACTCTATGAGCCCGTTTGGCAGCACGAAAATCGGTTGTTTTGATTGATTCTGCTAAAGTTTATGAAGTTCTGGCTGAAGTGGCTGCATTGGCTGATTCTGCTGATACAAGAAAAAAATATTTTTAAAATATATTTTATTAATAAAATAAAGAAAATTATTTGTAAAAATAGCTAAAATGGTCATCTACAGTAGTTTCAGCCAATACAGCCAGAAAAGTAACTCCAACCTTACTTTTTCGGCTTATTACACAGTTCAGGGCGCGAAAGCAAAATTTACGTGTTTGGTAAAAAAGTTGGCTGATAAGCCTGATAAGCCGAAAAGGAGGGTTGCCAAACGGCCTCTATATATAAACTCCGTATAAAGTACTTTTATTTATGTAGGACAAGTATATTTATGGCGGTAGAAATATGTACTCTGCATCATTTCATTTTATTATATTATATTCAAATTTCAATCACAACTTTTACTTTTTCAACGAGTTTATTACTCACTCCGTCCCGCTAACAATGAGACAAGAGAGAGTGACACACAAATTAATAAAAAGTTGTTCATGTGGTTGATATTGAATTGATAAAGTAAAAATAAAGTAAGAATGATTTAGAGTCATACAAACTTTACCAAATTTGGTATGAGACGATCTTAGTGGGACGGACCGATAAGGTAAAATGGGACAATCATAGCGGGATGAAGGTAATATTAATTATGTCAAGCCAAGGTAGAACACATGTAATAAGGAGGTGTTTGGAACTAATCAATTTTCAAAAGCTGGTCTCCCCCAGCTTCTAAAAAACTACTTTTAGGAGTGTATAATTTGGAGCACAAGAAGTGTTTCTGTATTTTCTCCCAAACACCCCAACTTCTACTCGAAGTAGTTTTAAGAATGAAATACAAACCCTCCAACCATGTAGAATTTCTTCATCAATTTCATGCACCACCCTCCAACCATGTAGAATTTCTTCATCAATTTCATGCACCAGCAAGCATGTAATACCACCTTGCTCCAAAAGGCAACCAAGCAAACATAGCGAGCTGCTGCATCAAATGTTCTGCAACTATCCCCAAATAATCTCCAACAAGTTTTCTTAACGTTGACCATCTTCCACCACTTCTCATCATCACCACCCCCCTCTCACGTTCAAGAACACTAGCTGTCGTTGTCGTTGTCGTAGTTGTCGTCGTTACACACCGACAGAGAGGACAAGAATTACTAAACCTCTTCAGCCATTCAACAATACAATCACTATGATAGATATGCTTACACGACAACTCTCGTGCTTCCTCACCAACCTCAAACTCTTCCCTGCACACCGGACATAAAGCCACCGGCGAGTCACCTGACATATGAGACTCCGTGATTTTCACGGTGGGTATTGCATCAATTACTGATTCCGGCGCCGGAGGTGGCCGGGAAGAGCCGGTAAGATGGGTTTCTATTATGACTTGGAGGAGAGCAAGCATGGGACCTAAAGCGTTGTTTGTGGGGGGTGGAGGGTCCACTCCGGGAGGCAATCTTAATATAACGTCAACTCGGCGGCTTGGTGGGCTTATTGCGATTCTGTAAATATGAAACATGGGATTGGTACATCGAGGGCAGTTCATGTCCCGACAAGAAGGTGATGAGAGTTCGTACGTTTGACACTGGTAGCACCAAAAACAGAGCTGGTTGTCCACAAATGCAGAAATGAAGTCGACTAAAGTATGGCCGGAACATGTTGGACATATTCTTGTTGTTTCAGAAGATGAGAGGGCGACTGTTTTGTAACAATGGTAGCACCAAAGCTCTTGCCGGCGGTCATTGTTCTGGCTGACATTGTTGGGGGTGGCGGCGGCGCCATCCATTAGATTTAAGAACAAATTGAAAGAATGATGAGGAAATTAAAGAAAATACTAGGAATACATGTAATGCATTTAACGTCGAAAGTTTGGTCAAGGCGAAAACGTTACACAAATTAAATGATAGTCCTCTGTATTAATTATTCGAATATATATTCAACTACTTAGGTTTGTGAGAATTGGAAGTGTATGTAATTAATTAATGTACAAATGAAGAAAGGCATGTTTGCTTCTATAGTTCTATATGGATGTTTTATTTGTAAGGCATTTCTAGAGGCTTTTCTTGATTGGTTTAAAAGAATCAAAGTTAGTAGTTTCTTTGATTGGAATATTACGTGGATATCACTAAAACATAATCATATTCCCTATGAGTACTAAATTTAAAAATTCATTAAATATGACTAAAATATAGATAAGGAAAATGTATACGAATACGATTATACATCAATGCTTTCTTCCTAAAATATGATTTATTGACTCTTAAATGTGGAAGTTTTATACTTCAATTTTAAGTGGGACTAAAATTCCTTCAATTTCTCAATCTATGATCACGTTAGTTTTCTTTCTTCAAATTAATATTTTAATTGTATTATTTAAATAATATGGAGTATAACATATAAATAATCTATATATATGGACTAATTTAATACTTTGTATGCCCTCAACCTACCGTTTTATAGTACCCTAATTAACTTCCTAATCTTTTCTTTATCGATCATTTGCATGTCCGCCTGCAGCCTCCGGTCTCTGGCCTCCAGGCACCCAGCCGCCCGACAACTGACAGTCACCCAATCACCTGTCCGCCGTTCGCCTGCAGCCTCCACTCGCACAGGCGTCGTCCGCCTCCAGTCTACAACCGATCGCTCACCATCCGCATGTCGTCTGCGGCCTCTAGGTGCCCGCCCGACTCCAACTTCGAGGAAATTACCAAAATGCGGGACTTTTTGGTCTGACACGCCAAAATACGGGAAGTGCAATTAGGTTACCAAAATACGGGAGTCGGAATTGGGTGTTCCGACTAGATTATATTTCGTGGATTCCTCCTGTCGGAATTGGCAAATCCGACCAGGGGAAACCTGTTTTTTTTTAAAAATTATATACCCCTATCGGAATCGGTAAACCAAACATTTGGGTATTTTTTTTTTTAAATTATATTAGTGGTAAAAAATTCCACTAGGAGAATACCAAAACTTTGGGTTCATCCTATGGTCGGATTTCACAAATCCGACAGGAAGTTTTTTTATTACTTAATTAAAACTAATAACAAAACATGCATCTGATTTTTCCATAATAACAAAACATGCATCTGATTTTTCCATAATAACAAAACATTATTTGTATTTTAAATAAGGTGGAGTTATGTACTTCTAAATTTATTGATTTGTTTATTTGTATTTTTGAAATTTAAAATGGAAAATATAGAGTTTGATTTTTTTAATATCAAAATATTGGTTACTTTATTTTATTTATTAATCCATCCGTATTGTGAATTAAATTCATAAAATGAAATACAAATTTGATTTTGTTTAAAATGCAATTTATGTATTTTTTTTTTATTTTTTATTTTTTTTTACTCCAGGGGGCGTCTGGGGGAGGGGGGCTGGGGGTGCCTAGAGTAAACTAGGCTGAAACTCACTCCATTGAGTTTCGAACCCGAGACCTCCCGTAAGGGAGAGTGCGTCGGCGACCAGCTGGGCTGGACCGCTTCCTCAAATGTAATTTATGTAATTTCAATGAAAGTGAACAAAACAAATGTGGTTTTCAATGTAATTTATTTATAAATATGTACATACAATAAATGTGTTGTATTAACAGTAGGTTGGGTGCTCGGCCCTGATATGTCCCCGCCGCCAGTGTTCTAAACCACCGTTGTGTCTTCATGGTAAAATGACGAATCCATAAATGTGGTAAAAAATGCATCTGGCTGTGTAGAGTACTGATAATAATGTGGGAAAACCAATGGTAGGTTGGGTGCTCGGCCCTGATATGTCCCCTCCACCATGTGGTGGTGGTGGTACGTAGTGGTGGTGGTCGTGGTGGAGGTGATTGTCGTGGTGGTGATCATGGTGGTGTTGGTCGTGGTGGTCGTGGTGGTGGTGGTGGTAGTCGTGGTGGTAGTGGTGGTGGTCATGGTGGTGGTGGTGGTACATGGTGGTGGTCGTGGTGGTGGTTTCATCTAAACATTGCATTCTAAACAAAATCAAATTTGTATTTCATCTATTGGCTGATTTCGTCTAAAAAATGTGAATCACAAGTGTTAATATTAAGGGGAATTGGAGGTTTTATGACTCAGGTCTAAAAAATGTGAATCACAAGTATGAATATTAAAATTTCATCGATATATTAAGTAAATCATTGTCAATTTTACAACTCGTGTTCATGATATAGGCTAATTGCATTTCAGAAGATTGTATCCTTATTGAATCGAATTGGGATTTTTATGATTCAGGTCTAAAAAATGTGAATCACAAGTGTTAATATTAAACCTTCATCTATATATTAAGTAACTCGTGGTCAATTTAACTACTCGTGTTCATGATATAGGCTGATTGCATAAAATTCGAATGATTGTGTCCTTACTAGGTCGAATTGGAGGTTTTATGATCCGGGTCTAAAAAATGTGAATCACAAGTATGAATATTAAAATTTCATCGATATATTAAGTAAATCATTGTCAATTTTACAACTCGTGTTCATGATATAGGCTAATTGCATTTCAGAAGATTGTATCCTTACTGAGTCGAATTGAGGTTTTATGATCCGGGTCTAAAAATGTGAATCACAAATGTTAATATTAAACTTTCATCTATCTTTCAGAACCTGGATTGATAAAATTCATCTCTACTTTTAGACCTAAATACACGTGATTATTTTATGCACAACTTATACACACCACTGTGAGAAGAGTATTTTATTGCGGCCGGGCAATAAAAAAACTAAATAAGGCATTTTGGAATGCACCCTTCCATACGAAGTTTTTTATTTGGAAACCCTCTTTGATAATACCCAAATCGGGTGTAATTGGCCGATTCTGCTAACATTTATGAAGTTACTGGTTGAAGTGGTTGGATTGATTGATTTTGCTGATTCATGTAAAAATTATATGTAAAATATATATTATAAATAAAATAAAGTAAAAGTTGAATCATGATGATTGGAATAATTTAAATAAAATTGTTTCGGAATTATTAAAGAAATTGGCAATTTGTAGCAACTATTAAAAAATATAAAAATAAATAATTATGTTTTCTGAATTTTATATAACCTGAAGTGGATTTTTTTTTGAAATCTGGTCGGATTCCACACTTCCGAGTAGAGGTTTAGCCCAATTTAAAATTTTTAGTTTTTAAAACTCAAAATCAAAACCTTAAGAATTCGGCAAAAAATAAAAAAATAAAAAAACCTCCTTGTCGGAAGTCACTAATCCGACATGAGGGGAGAGTCCATTTTTTTTTGGAAACCCAACCTCTAGTCGGAACACCCAGTTCCGACTCCCGTTTTTTGGTAAAACCTAGAAAAATCCCCGTATTTTGGCAACTCCAACCCCTTTTTCCCGTATTTCGGTAAATTACCCCTCCAACTTCTTCTTCTTTTTGTATTTTATGAAATAAGGGTTGTTGGGGTGCTCAGAGAATAGTGTTGAACTGACGGTTAGGTATGAAGGTCCCTAGCCCCCCGTTTCGATGAACAAGGGTTGTGTTCTCAACCATACAAGGGGATTTGTTCTTTCATGCTCTCGGTAATCCCATAATACCTTGCATTGAACTTGTATAGTGAATGAATGCATTGAGGGAAGTGTGTTGTGCATTATATTACATAGAAGCCAATAGATATTGTCACAATGTTAGCGGTGAGTGCAATGATTATGATCAAAAGTGTAGTAATGTAGAGGAGTTATTTCATCAGTAGAAAGTGCACTATATGTAACTCGACGTAAAATACTAAAGTTATCAAATTGATATTTGCTACTCCCTCTGTCACAAAAAGGTTAACCAAATTGACTTTTCTCGATTAATGACAATCAACTTTAAATAATGATATTTTTATACGAAATTATTTGAATATGTAAATTATATCAAAATGTTCTTTATTCGAAATATTTTCATAGAAGTATAAAATTTATAAATTATACGGAGTATAGAAATATATTAATTAAAATCATTGTCCAAAGTTTGATGACATTGACCAAGAAAAGTTAATATGTCAAACCTTTTTGGAGCGGACGGATTACTTATCAGTGCACAAAGAACAAATTCTAGAATGGTTTTAAATAATGTTTACTTAGCTTTTGCACAATAACAGTGTAATCATTATTGTGGAGGTATTGGCCCATAAAGCCATGGCAGCCCTCTTTGTCTTGTTGGGCCTGTTTACTTGCCTCTGGACTCCGGCCCATGTATGTTTCTCGCTAGCCCCTTTTCTAGAACCCTCCACTACTAGAAAACTGGCTTACAGTGACACTTTTTAATGACACTTTTTCTAATAGTGTCACAAAAGGACGACATATAAGATTTCTAACAAATATGTGTCGCTATTTGATGACACAAGAGTATCATAAAATATAGCGACATTAAATGAAATTTTTGACATCTAATTTCCCGTCCTTTTGAAAATTTCGCTATATTGGAGAAGCGCTAAAGCCTGAATTAAAAACCCTAGATGGAGAAATAAAATTTCAGCGGCAAAGTAAAAACCCAGCTCTGTGTTGATTTGGTCTTTAAGAGTTCATCGCTTTCTTCCACCTTCCAACTGCACCTCTGCTACGAAGCTTTCCGACGACTCGTTCACTTTAAGCCTCCCCACACTACGGTCACGAAGTCTAACGTAACTCTCTGGTTTCGCTAAGAACTAATCATCGAATCACCGACCAGGTTTGGTAGCTCATCTTATATTTAAATCGATCTATTCTTACATCAATATTTTTGTGAATGAAAGGTTTTGTATGCATCTTCCTTGTGTTGTCAAAATCTCTATCCATGGAATTCATTATCAAGAGCAATGTCTTCTCTGCTCGCAGCAAAGAGAATCACCGCATTTTATCGATCTCATTCTCTCCATAACAGATCCGCTGAACCGGTGACGGAAGTTGTCGATCTGGAGATCCCCTCACGCGGCACAGGTCCCAGATTGCATTCGCCTCAGGTTTACATATTATACACGGAGTATTTAATTACTTTTATTGGTATAATTCGACTTTTGTATGTCTTCTCTAGATTTGTGTATTTTCTAGGTTGGTTAATTGATTTATGTTTGATAAAGGGCATTGAAAAGTTTAATTTATTGCTCCGTTTTTATTTTCTAATGTAAATAACCTATTTGCAAAAATGCTTCAATAAGTTATGAAAAATGAGAAAGCACGAATAATCTCGAGTATATGAACTATGGCTATACTCGTTGATTTTAAAGCCTTAATAAAACAAGGCATTCTCTTCAATTTGAAAGGCTAAGTTCCTTGGGTCATTCAAATATCATGCTTGATTTGCCATTGAGAATTCATCCTCGAATTTAGCTTCCATAATAAGCAAGGCAAATACTTTCTGTTTTGTATCCATTTTACTGGACTATTAAGTAAAATGGATTAAGTGCAGGAATATGTTCATGGATTAACTCTTTCTCAAACACACATTCTTTAGTTCATATACCTTTGACTAGTACAACTTCTTGTATTTGTATATTACCGAGTTTACTATTATACCTAAACTATCTTTTTGATTAGTATATACATCCTCGGAATACTTTTGAAGTGTGTATTTTATGTGTAGACAAAAGATAACCCTTTGTTTAATTAAGATTAAACTTAACTAATATTATTTTTTATCTTATGCTTTCTTCTTCATCCTTTAATTTGCATCTGAAAATGTCGTTTTTTATTGAGGACTTTCTGTTTTGTATCCATTTTACTGGACTATTGTTGTATCCACTCTATTTTGCTCATCTCCCTTCTCCCTCTGTTTTATATCAAGTGCAGGAATATGCTCATGGATTAACTCTTTCTCAAACACACATTCTTTAGTTCATATACCTTTGACTAGTACAACTTCTTGTATTTGTATATTACCGAGTTTAATATTATACCTAAACTATCTTTTTTATTAGCATATACATCCTCAGAATACTTTTGAAGTTTGTATTTTATGTGTAGACGAAAGATAACCCTTTGTTTAATTAAGATTAAACTTAACTGGCAATGCTTTGAATGAGATAACCCTACGTTTTGACAATGAGAACTGACATCGAAGTTTGTATTATAAGACTGACACCGGTTTCAGTCTTATAATTCATATTGCACCACTTGTAATTTTTTTTTGGTTTTATTGTCTATGAATGGGTGTTACATTTTAGAACGGGTGTCAAGATTAAGAACATGAACACAATCCCACAATATCAAATATCAATCATGCTTTAAAAATGAAACTTGACATCCTTTAGCGTAAAATGGAGTGATCATACTTGGGGCTGGGAATACCAATGCCATTTAGTACAACTGGGTCCTCACTGTGACTAATGGACTAAAGGTCAGCTAACTCTCTTTTCTGAGTAAGAAAACATAAATAGAAAAAAGAAGAAGCAAGCTCTTTCTTTTTCGTTCTTTGTTTTGAGTCTTTTGGCTTAGAAATGACACTCGTGTAATTCCATCATTTATGATTAAAGTTAACCTACTGTACAATGAAACAGGTGAAACTAGTCCTATAGTCACATAATACATAAATCAGACCTTTGTCTGCAGAATGTAGTTTCTTGTTAGGCCCGAACAGAACAGTGCAATGACATCAACATAAAAACTAACAAAAGTACTAAGACAAAATGCCCAAACTGAAACCGGTCCATCACCTCTCTCTTCAAATCTCATTCGGTGTTTCACTTCGATGTCAGTTCTCATTGTCAGCTATTAGGTAACAAAAAAATACAAACTTTAAAAGTATTCCGAGGATGTATTCGGTGTTTCATTTAATTCTAGCTGACAAAAACCCTCTGTTTTGAACAGTCTCAAAGGCATAATGATAAGACTTTGAATGGCAATGCTAGGGGTAAGGAGTACAAATTGCCCTATGAAGGGTAAGCCTTGTGCTAGAAGGTATTTCTTATATAAAAAAACATCTACATGCATGTAAATGAGTAAATGTAGTTTTTGCTAAAGATGTTGTCATTTTTGTCATCTGTTTTCAGCATGTTATGGGAATTATTAACAGCAAGGGGGCACTTATTGCTCCATGGACGGTTGAATAATCTTAAAGGAGCAGTCTTAAAGAGGGTAAGGGATTCCCTTGATGAGATGTTTTCTTAATATTTTTTTGTTAATGCTCTTTTAAGAAAACATATACATTGACTACATTGTTTTCATATTACAGCTATTAAATCTCAAGAGCTATGGTCAATTTAGACTACACAATTTTACTTGGTGTGACTAACACAAGTAAAGAAGCAATAAGCTGGACTCTACCTTCTTTAAATGAAAATAAAATAGCGGTGATGATAAGTTTTGTAAAAGCAATGTTAAGTTTTTGTTTTGGTGTTGCTTTAGTTTTCCACGGTCAGTGAGTACTCTGAATATGATATTCTACAAATACATGAGGAATGAGTCTCATATGCAGCAAACCTACTCAATGAGTAAGCTGAAATTTTATTTATTGAGATAAGTGTGTTAAGAATGTAGTTTTCACTAATTAGGATTGTCTGTAGTATGATGATTGAAATAGTTATCATTATTATTTTTACAGACTTCGGTGACGGTGTGATGAACAGTGCTAGCTGGATTTTTGCTAAGCTCGTATGCATTATGGCGGTTAAACAAATGGCTGGAAGGACATAACATTAGGATGCTTGTGATGTACTTTATGTGTTTCCAGAACCTATGTAATGACTACTTTATGTTTGCAGCCCTATGTAGCTAGACTAGAATTCAAGAATATTGGTATTTTGGATTTTGCTTTGTTTCCAAGAACAAGTTAACTTATCTTTGAATTTTCATGTTGACTTTGATTTGAATCTAAATGACCATTAGTTAGTTATGGGATACTTTGATTATGAATTTGTTTTATATTTGTCTACAAGCTTGAAAATTAAACTTTTAGGTGGATATGGTGGTGCAAAAAAAGTATTAAAATTGTTCAATAGTTGATACTATAGTATCATAAATCTGGATGGTGCAAGAGTATCATAGAATTTTGTAACATTAGTGATATCACTAATTTATATGATATCAAAGTGTCGTTAAGTATAATAATGCAAATGTATCACTATATTTTATGATACTAACGTGCCACAATTTACTGACACTTTTTAGTGACACATTTTCTAGTGTCAGAGCTCCAACCATTCGTTGACACTTTTCTGGTGTCACTAGAACTTTTAGTGACACTAATTTAGTGTCACTATAGACCATTTTCTACTAGTGCTCTATTAGGGTTCCTTGCAGCCCTTTGGTACTTAAGCTCCTCTGCTTGCACTTGAGTGATTGAGATCCTTCGGTTAGAGAGAGAGAGTGAGGCAAGAGAGAATGAGAGAGACTCTGTCTCTTCTCCTTCGATTCTTCTATGGTGCTTTCTCTCTGAGCTTCCCCTCCTAACCTATGGTGTGCGTTGAGATGGCTGGGCTGGCCTGAGTGTGATTGTCCCTTCCGGTGGTGCTTGGTTGTGTGCTGTTTGAGCGTGATCTGAGCTGGAGAGGTGAAAACCTGACAGTGGTATCAGAGTCGGACCTCCTGTCATCCTCGTCTACAGCCCGAGAGCTCCTTTGCCGCCATCCACCGCAGATCTCCTTTGAGTGGTAAGTCAAGAAGCTCATCCACGGGTTCTCGCTCAGGTAAATTGGCGATAAACACCTTAGGTAGCTGGGTGCCTCCGGTATTGTGTGTTTTTTGGTGTTTTTACTCGCTTCATCCCCTTCCCCGCTTTGCTTTTGCTTTTGACCTAGTTGGTCTGGCTATCAGTTTTAACTGTAACACTGCCCCCAAGTATTTGTACGTTATCAAATTGTGTATTGAACCCTAAGAAATGAATAAGAGCATTTTTACGTGATTTTAAATTTTTACCATTTCTTTTACGTGAATAGTAAAAATTCACGTGGGGCCCACACCGGAAGTGGGGGCCGCCCGGTACTGTCGGGACCACATATTATATTAATCTTGGCCTAGATAATATGTATATGGTGGTAGATATCCTAATTGGGCCAGGGCAATGGCATAGGGTTGACCGGTTAGTCAAACGGGGCCAAATTATCAGTATCGGCAATTTATCAGATAACAGCCCGAAAAGGGATTTCGGAGACTTCTAACTTAAAGTTGAGGAATGTATATTCATGATAAAGTCCAAAAAGGATTCAGAACATGGGTTATATTTTATTTGACCCGATAAAATAAAATGTAATTAAAACAATCCGGAAAATACAACTTTCGGGACCGATTGTACACTCGGGGACACAAAGGGTTGACCTCCCACATGAGTGGGGGCCAACCCACGTCCTTGGTCTGGAAAATATCAAGGGGAGCCGCACATTGGCATGAGGAAAGAGGGGAGAAAGTATTTAGAGGCCAAATGTGATAGGAAAGGGGGTCCCTCTCCCATATTATTGATGAATAAGCCAAAATGGATATTCTCAATCACCCCAACTCAATCATCTCGGCAAACCTACTCAAAGAAGAGAGATAAGGACTGCCAGAACTCCATTTTCATCCACCATTTTCGCACAAAGCAAGGGGAGGAAGAAGGAAGGGAAAAGAGAAGAGAAAAGGGGAGGATAGGGAGGAAAAGTTAAAATTTACAAGGTAATGACTCCATTTATTCCATCTCTTATTCCTCAATCATCTCATATGATTATAAAATTATATTTCACACCCTAGGATTTTTCTACACGTTTGGAAGTGTAGAATGAGGGGTTGGAAGTAGTTCTAAGTCCAAGAACGGACTTAGGAGCCAAAGTGACCGGTTCGCCGGAAAATAACCTTTTAGAGGTTATTTGTATTAATATGGGTTTTATGATGATAAAACCTTGTTAGTAACTTGGCTAAGGCATTCAAGGAACTTTCACGGAGTTGAAAGGGTCGCCGGAATGGTCGCCGGAGTTCGTTGAAGTTCGCCGGAGTTTCGCCGGAGCTCAATAAGGAAGGCTAGAACTTCATAAGCTTCATTTAAGGTGAGAAGACGGCTTTATGCTTTATAACTTTTGCGTGAGGCATGAGATTTCCTAAATTAATCAAGAATATGTTTTATGGACTGATTAATGGTATTAAAGTATGTGTTATGTTATGTTAAGGAATATAACATAGTTGGAAAGCATCATTTATAGGTTTGATTGGTGAAATTTCTATAAATAGATATGTATGATATTCCAAGGACCCAAACAGGTATTTTTGGATTAAGAACGTCAAAGAGTACTTGCATGTAAAATTGCACGTTAATCGGACTCTGTTTGGGCGGTCAAACAGGCGTTGACCGCCAAGTCACCGGTTATACCCGACCGGGTATTGACAAATACCCGACCGGGTATTGACAAATACCCGACCGGGTATTTGCTGAAAATTTGCCCCATGGGCTACTGTCTTCTATACCCGATCGAGTATGGGTATGTACTCGATCGAGTATACACTAAAAATTGGCCTTACGGGCTACTGTCTCCTGTACTCGACCGAGTATATGTGAGTACTCGATCGAGTATTGGGTTATGCTCAAAACGGACGGTTTTGAGTAGGTTAACGTGGGTCATTCAGGTGGGACCCGCCCACGTTTGTTCCTAAGGATTGTTATATGACTATAGGGCTAGGCATTGTCTTTAGTTAAAGGAATGAAATGTTATCCATATCCAGGTTAGGATTTGGTAGAGCATAGACCGGGGATCGAGTACCCTTGGACGGTAAATGATCTAGAATACTCCAGGTGGGGCCGAGTACCCTTGGATGGTAAATGATCCAGAATACTCCAGGTGGGGCCGAGTACCCTTGGACGGTAAATGATCCAGAATACTCCAGGTGGGGCCGAGTACCCTTGGACGGTAAATGATCCTAAATACTCCAGGTATGGTTGAGTGCCTTGGACGGTAAATGATCCTAAAACACTCGGTAGTATGATTCGAAGGTAGACTATAGCTGGTGAGCTAGGCATCTGGTAAAGGAGTGAGAAAAGTCAAGTAAGAACTTTATCTCTAAAAGACTCTTTAAATGAAATGACCTACGGGTTGAGTATTTTACAAATATATATACAGTATGTATTATCGGGTGGATGAGTCACATATATATATATGTATCACCCTATTTTTGGGTCTCGTGTCTGAAACATTAGTTATTCTTCATATAGCCTGCTTGTCAGTAGTACTTCTATGGAGTACTGACCCCTCCGGGGGCCCTCACATTTTTCAGTTTAGGCTAGAGTCCTACTACCTGCACCTTTGCCTAGGGTGACTGATCAAGAAGGAAGATGTGGTTCGTGCTTCCATTCGTATTTAAAATTTATAAACTGCTCATGGAAATTTGAACAATGTTTTCCTTTAACCAATTGGGGGCCTGCGTGCTCATGATTGCCACGTGTGGCTAAATATCAAACATATTATTTCCGCATTTGTTTGATTACGATATTGATGTTGATTGCATGTATTTCCTAATCGGTTTGGCAATAGAATCTATCGGACGCCTTGTATGATTCAATAAGGGCGAACTAATCGGTTATATGTTGATTGCATTGTTATATGACTATAGGGATAGGGTCCATAACTTGTAGGCATTCAACATCCGAGATTCATTCAGTGAAGGAAGAAATCAATGAGACACCGAAGCAATGAGCATCATTTTTTTGTGAAGTTTTGACGTAATTTATTCTATGTTGTTAAGTTGGACACAAATTTTGTTGTGGGTGTTCAAAATAACAAATACTCCTATATGTATACACTTTGTACTTTTGTTAATTATAATAATATATGTTGTTGATATTATCTTAAAACGTTGGTTTTTTGTTAATGTGAACCGGGGTGTAAAAAATACGAATAAAAAATGATAATAGTATTTGGATAAAAGGGGTAGTAATGTTGGGTAAAGTATAACATTTAATATGGGTTGTAATAACCCATACGGATAGTCTTCCATAACGGTTGCTTTTCACCCGATATCAAAACTTTTTCGTAACGGTTCAACATTACCCGTTATTAAAACTTTCCATAACGGTTCCCGAACCCATATTAAATGTATCGGACTTTTAATATGTGCTGCAACAATAACGGTTCTGAACCGTTATTAAAAGTCCATTATAACCGTTATTAAATCCATATTTTCCACTAGTGTTGTTTATTAGTTAATTATTGTTAATGCATAATTTAGGATTTGTAGTGATTTAAGTTAGGATTCAAACTTTATTAGTTAAGTGTGAATTATATATTATTGTGAATTAATGATATTTAACAATATTAGTTGAATGGAAATTAACTAATTAATAAGTTAAATTAGTTAACTTTAGTATTGTGAATAAATGCCATTAACGTAACATAATAACTTTAATTAGTATTATATGTTAGTTAATTATTTAATGTGTACTATTAGATTTTCATAATTTTAGTATTGTGAATAAATGCCATTAACGTAATAATTTAGTGTGTTTGGTGCACAAATTCTAATATTGTGAATTAGTTAATAATTAAAACGATTAATGCCATTAACATATTACTATTAGTTAATTAGTAATTTTAATTGAACGTTAGTTAATTTTAGTGAACTTTATATTAGTAAATTATTAATTCCGGCCAGCTTAATGTTTCTAAATAATATTTTAGTGGGCATTTCTACATGATTGAAAAGTTGGTTAATTCAAATTATTAATGCCACAAATAATGTACTGCTTTTAGTTAATTAATAATATTAATGTACTTATATAATATTTTGATTATAATGTATATACAAGCATAATGTATAGACAAAACAGAAGTTGAATGTACCAAAAACATCGCGATAACTATGGAATACGCAGTGAATTTTTTAATGGTGTTGAAGATTTTATTAAATTTGCACAAGAACAGAAGAATTATATGGATGGCGATAAAATCAGATGTCCATGTACAAAGTGTAAAAATCTTCAATTTAAAGATGTCGACCAAGTTGTGTGGGATTTGTACAAAAAAGGTTTCGTTGCCAATTATTATAATTGGACTTCTCATGGCGAACCTTTCGATCCATCACTTTTACCAGAAACAGTAGGTTCATCTCGTAACGTCCCTACCGAGATGAGTGGATGGGGACACTATGATCAAATGACGTGGGATCAAAGAATGGCATATGATGTATACGGTGCTTCAACGATTCAGTTTGACCCACCACAGCCATTTAACGATCTTCCCGAAGCTTCGACCTTGTATCAACCCGATGCGGATGAAGATCCGACCTTTTATCAGCCTGATGCGGATGAGTATCCGAATTCTCATGTTCCTCATATTGAAGACTTAGCTGAAAGATTTCAAGATGTTTTAAAAGCTGCCGATCAGCCTCTGTATGCTGATTGTGAGGGATACTCTCAGCTATCCGCCGTTACAGAGTTGATGAACATTAAATCTGAATACAGTCTTCCTAAATCTTGCATGTCTAGGTTATTGCAGTCATTTGGAGGAATGTTACCGCGTGACCATAATCTTCCTGATTCATATTACAAAATGAAACAATTAATGTCTCAGTTGGGGCTTCCTTGTAGAGAAATTGATGCGTGCCCCGAAGGATGTATGTTGTTCTGGAAGGATGATGTGGCACTTGAGAGCTGCAAGTTCTGTGGTGGAGAGAGATACAAGCATGTTCCTCATAGACGAAAAAACCACGAAAAAGGTCTGCATTGTCTAAATTGTTTTACCTCCCTCTAGCTCCACGCCTGAAGAGGATGTATGCTTCAAATGCTACTGCGAAACACATGACGTGGCATGTTGAGCACGAAACCAAAGAGGGTTTGATGTCTCACCCTTCCGACTGTGAAGCTTGGAGACACTTTGACCGTTGTCATCCTCAGTTTGCAATGGAGCCACGGAATGTGCGACTGGGATTGTGTTCAGACGGATTTGCTGCTTTTGGAAAGTTTGGGAAGAAATTTTCATGTTGGCCAGTCATGCTAACTCCTTATAATCTTCCTCCCGACATGTGCATGAAAAGTCATTTCATCTTTTAAACTTTAATTTGTCCAGGTCCCTCGGATCCTAAAAAAAGGATAGACATCTATCTCCAACCCCTGATCGATGAGATGAAAGAACTTTGGGCCATTGGGACACCAACTTATGATGTTTCAAGAGATCAAATGTTTATCATGAAAGCTGCTATCATTTGGACCATTAGCGACTTCCCTGCTTATGGTATGCTTTCGGGATGGAGCACACACGGTCTTATGGGATGTCCGATATGTATGGAGAAATCAGATGCCAATTGGCTCAAATTTAGCGGGAAACCAAGTTACTTTGATTGTCACCGCAAGTTTCTGCCTATGAACCATCGATATCGAAAGGACAAGAAATCTTTTATTGCCGGAAGAGTGGTACGAGATCCCCCTCCTCCAAGACTTACAGATGAACAAGTTTTTAACCGGGTTCGACGTTTTCCTACGGCCGTGCAACAACCCTACAAGGAGCCAAATGGGTATTGTGATACCCATAAATGGACAAAGAGGAGTATATTTTGGGAGTTGCCGTATTGGAAAGACCTTCTCATTCGTAACAATTTAGATGTCATGAACGTTGAGAAGAACGTCTTTGACAATATATTTAACACGGTTATGGATTTTACCCACAAAACCAAAGATGGTCTTGCATCTAGAAAAGAAATGACAATTTGGTGCGATAGACCCGAACTCGCCGTCGATCTAGAATATGTGGGTAAAAAAATTCCAAGAGCAGTCTACCAACTCACAGCCCCACAAAGGGAATCAATATTAGAGTGACTTGTTTCTCTCAACTTTCCAGATGGCTATTGTTCTAACTTGTCAAGATGTGTGGACCTGGACAAACAAACAATGACGTCGAGCATGAAAACTCACGATGCGCATGTAATCATGCAACGACTTCTGCCGATTGCACTGAAAGAGATGCTTCCTGCAGACGTCTGGGGTTGTATTACCGAAATCAGTCAATTGTTTCAGTCGATATGTTCCGCCGTTTTGGATGCCGAATCCCTGAGGAGACTAGAAGACACTGTTCCTATTCTGATGTGTAATCTGGAAAAGATACTGCCCCCATTATTTTTTGATGTAATGGAACATCTTCTAATACATCTTCCGTATGAGGCTTTTAATGGAGGGCCCGTCTTCTATCGTTGGATGTACAGATTTGAAAGGTTAGTCATAATTTCATTTAAAAACGATGATTTGTTTAATAAGAACATTTGTTTGTTTACAAATTTTATTTTGCATGACAGATTTCTGAGAGATTTGAAAAAGAAAGCGACCAACAAGGCACACATTGAGGCTTCAATTTGTCAAGCATATATTCAACAAGAAACCTCAACGTTTTCATCTTTTTATTTTGAGCGTGAAGTCATCAGTAAAAGAAAGAGACCTGCTCGGAACGATGACATTGGCGAGAATTCATATGATAAAGTAGTTTCTATTTTCAACTACCCAGGTAGAGGTAAAGGAGCTGCGACTTACCGTTACATCGTGGGCGGAGAAATGAAAATTGCACATACTTACATCCTCATGAATTGTCCAGAAATCTTACCATTTTATAAGTAAGTTGAATTGGTAGTTACATTTGTAATATAGCTAATATTTTTTTAATAATTACAGTGTTATAATAATATCTTTATGTTTCAATTCACAGTGAATTTAGAGCGTCTTTATCAGCATTTCCTGATGATGCAATTGATGCAATGGTGGACTCTGACTTTGCATTATGGTACCAACATCAGGTATTATATATATATAAATACATTATATATACTATTAGCTAATAATTTTTAATCATTACCTAATGTTATCATGTTTTAATTTGCATATCAGGTACCGTGGGATTAACGACCCTTTGTTAGTATCATTATCGTGGGGCCCTTCTTCTTATGCAAAGGTTTGGCATTCATATGTGATAAACGGTTATATGTATCACACAGTCGAATATGGAGAAGGTCGACCAACAATGAACAGCGGGTTATGTGTCCCGACCATCAGTTCTGATAACTCGGAAACCAATTTTTTTGGTTTCTTGCATGAGATTCTCGAACTTCAAATGCCTTCTGGTTTGCAAGAATTAACATGCGTGTTGTTTCGCTGCACATGGGTCGACCCTACACGTGGTGTGAGAAAAAATTCAAAGTATAATATAATTGACGTCAACCATTCTCGTGTGTATCAGAAAAATGAGCCTTTTATACTCGCTCAACAAGCAGCCCAGGTTTATTATGCAGAGTATCCTTCAACGAGGCGCACACGGAATCCTTGGGTGTGTGCCATTAATATCCGTCCGAGCAAAATTGTAACACAGGCTCAACACAAGGATATTGACTTTGATGCTTTTCAGCAAGATTTTTTCCAACCTCCGCCAATTGCTGACACGGTCAACCATAACATTGAGTTAAGTGACCCAAATGGCGGAGATGTTGAAGTTATGCCTGAAACGCACCTTCCGCCCCCTATACCTCAAAATGAGCGCGAAATTGAAGAATTATATATACAACAACTGCACGATGACCAGGAGGAAGAAGAAGAATGGATATATGATGATGAAGATACAGAAGAAGAAGTTGGCTATCAAGAAAATACTGATTCTGATAGCGATTAAATGTATAGTTAACAACCAATGTAATTACTTTTAATTGAACTATTTTAATTTGAATTTTTAACTTTCTTTCGTCATTATTATATTATTCCAAGATAGTTAGGTATGTAATTCGCAACTATAATTTCTAAACAAAATAATTATTCCATATTATATTGTAAAATAACGATTAATTAATTAATAAAATTAAGTTTTTAAAATTATTCAATCGAAAATTAGTGGTTCATTATTATCAATTCGGAAATTTAAAATTAATTAGGTAATTTCGAAAATTGAAAATTATTTAAATTTTAAATAATTCGAAATTTAACATTATTTAAAATCCGGAAATTAGTTTTTTAACATTATTTGTTATTAGTTTTTTAACATTACAAAATTTTAATAATTCGAAATTTAATAAACAAGAACATTAATTTATTTATTAAATTTAAAAACTAAGTAGAAAACACACAATTTTTTATCATTTATTACATTCAACAACTCACAATACAGATAAACAAATAAACACAATATTATTCATTAGCGTCAAAGCTTTCATCTAGATGCCTATCAAGTAGCTCGTTAATTCTTTCTGCAGCTTCCGCGATTATAGGTATCATATACTCCGAACATTGTTCTGCACGTAAAAGTGCCCTACACAAGTTTTTCCCTCGTGAAACGTTGTATGAGTCTGATTCATAGTCTACAATATCGCCAAAGCTTTCAAGCGGTATACTCATCAGCTCACGGATGCTTTGAACTGCTTCTGCATTTCGAGGCTTCATCAACTGTGTAACTTGTTTTAATCGTTGTACACTTCTACTGATCAACTTCCACACATCTGGTTCTAGATTAGCCATTTTTTCGCACTGGAAAAATGGGACTCTAAGCACATATTTATACTTAAATTTGTCACGGATAGGTCAGTGACAATGAAAGTAGTTGACGCCTCGTCTGAAAAAGGCTGAAAAGCTTTAATATTCCCTGCACCGGTTTGTCACGGATCCATCCGTGACAAACCGGTCAACCTGCCGTTCTGCTACCTCGTCTGCCGTTCCCTGCCGCCTCAACTGCCGTCCCGCAGTTTTCAATTTCCGATGATTTTGTCACGGATTAATCCGTGAAAAATTCAAAATTCAAAATTCGTAATTACGTTGTCACGGGCATTGTCACGGATGGGTCCGTGACAACCCCTAATATATAAAGAACACTTAGCCATTTTTTTCCTTACGCTCCCAATTCTTCAGCAAACCCTAACACTTTGCTCTAGATTTTTTCCCTTACTCTCCCCTCCCAAACGCACTTCTGCCTCTTACACCCGCCGACCGCCACCCTCCCAAAC
The DNA here is from genome assembly GCA_945859875.1 of Cuscuta europaea. NCBI lineage: Eukaryota > Viridiplantae > Streptophyta > Magnoliopsida > Solanales > Convolvulaceae > Cuscuta > Cuscuta europaea. The sequence continues at coordinate 10,799,451 of CAMAPE010000015.1, forward strand.
GCCCTTCTGCCTCTATTACACCCGCTGACCGCCACCCTCCTGCCTCTCTTACACCCGCCGACCGCCACCGCACACATCTCTCCGGCCACCGCGGATCATCTCCGCCTCTACCGCCGTCCTTCGAAGCCAGCCTTCACTCCTTTCCCTTTCTTGCCTTCTTCTCCTTCATTGAGGTTATGTTTCTAACTCTTTAATTTCCGAATATTTTATAATAAATGTTTTAAAATGCCAAAAATAAAATGCATGTTTTTCTTAATATTGTTTAATTTAATGTTTATATGTTAATAAGTTATCATGCATTGAATATATTTATATGTTCATATCTCATATACGTTCTATATGTTTATGTGCTTACATACTCACATATTTCCATATACTTAAATTATTGGAAAATGCATGTTCTACTTCTTTGAATATTATACTCAAATGCTACTGTTTGTAATATTATACACTCAAATGCATGTTTTACTTCTTTGAATATGCATGCTAAAAATATTTATGTTTCAATGATTTGTTTGTATATTCATATGCATTCATTGTTTCATGCTCTAGATTTATTGTTTAAAAATCTCGTAATTTATATGCATTCTCGTAATTTATTCATATGCATGCTCGTAATTTTATTGTTCGTATAGTCATATGCATTCTCGTAATTTAAAAATGCATGCTTTAGATTTATCGTTTCATGATATGTGTATATCATTTGTTTATATGCTTAACCATGTTCTATCTTAATTTAAAAATGCATGCCTTAGATATTGAATGTTTATATGTTTTTGAGTTTTTCGGATATTTATTAAGAATAGTTAATTATTAAATATTTAGTCAAGGATATTTTTGAGTTTTTGAGCTTTTGTTAATTTCGGATATTTATTAAGAATAATAATTTCAACTCCATTAATTTTCGCCCCCTCATGTTACACTTTCAAAAAAGTTAACATGTCTAACCCAACAAAATCATGAAACTGTTAATTATTATTTTTTATAATATTTCGGATATTATAATATTTTATTTTAATATTATAAAACGCTCAAATTTTTTTTCGATTATTTAACTGATTTTTAAATAATTTCGGATATTATAATATTTTATTTTAAATAAAACGTTGTTTCATAAAAAACATAAAAAACGTCGTTTTTTTACATGTTTTTTTTACATAAAAAACATAAAACAGAAATAAAAAAACTAAACAAACTGTTTTTGTTTATATAATACGAAAATGATTTCATATGTTTCATGAAAAATTGATTTTATAGGTTTCATGAATAAACAAAAAATGAAACTGATTTTATAAATTTTATGAAAAACTTGATTTTATAGATTTCAAAAATCAATTTTTTCATGAAACATATGAAATCATTTTTGTATTATATAAACAAAAACTGATTTTTTAATTCAAAAATCAGTTTGATAAAAAATATGTGGATTTACAGAAATCACTTTAAATTTTTAATTCAGTGATCAAAAATCAGTTTGATAAAAAATATCCGTGATTTACAGAAATCATTTTAATTTTTTATCCGTGATCAAAAATCAGTTTGATTTTTTAATTCAAAAATCAATTTTAATTCAGAAATCAGTTTTCTGATTTACAAAATCAGAAAACTGTTTTTATAAATTAATACCTAACACAATTAAATTCAATAACATAAAAATCATACAAAAAACTCATCCTACCCCTCATATTAAACTCAAGTTTAATATGTTCTATATTTCAAAGATTGATAAATACCTAACACAATTAAATTCAATAACATAAAAATCATACAAAAAACTCATTCTACCCCTCATATTAAACTCAAGTTTAATATGTTCTATATTTCAAAGTTTGATAAATAAATAGGAAACTGATAAGTTTAAACCATTATACCACACAAAAACTCCATAAACTGAATTTAGAAAACTGTTTTTTATAAATTAATACAAAATACAAGGTGTAATAAACTGTATTTTTCTAAATTAATGCAAAAAACTGATTTCCGATGATTTATAATTTAATATGGAAAAACTGATTTTATTAGTTTAATATAAAAAGTTTGATTAATTGATTTTATAAGGTTTGATAAAAAATATACACAACACAAGTTACCTCCATAACATAAAAATCATACAAAAAACTGATTCGACCCCTCATATTAAACTCAAGTTTAATATGTTCTATATTTCAAAGTTTTATACCACACAAAAACACCATAAAATAATTTTATAAGGTTTGATAAAATAATACCTAACACAATTAAATTCAATAACATAAAAATCATACAAAAAACACATTCTACCCCTCATATTAAACTCAAGTATAATATGTTCTATATTTCAAAGTTTGATAAATAAATAGGAAACTCATTAAGTTTAAACCATCATACCACACAAAAACTCCATAAACTGATTTTATAAGGTTTGATAAAATATTACCTAACATAATTAAATTCCATAACATAAAAATCAAACTAAAAACTCATTCGACCTCTCATATTAAACACAAGTTTTATATGTTCTATATATTATTTCTCAATAATTTTAGATGAGTGAGCACGAACGCCGCCTTTCCACCATTGCTCGTAGTGGGCGCCAGAATTCACGACGGGCCTCAAACGCTGATCGTGATATCAATGATGATATCAATGCCGACGAAGGACATGCTCATGACGGACATGTCCAAACTCCTCCCTCTGAACAATCAGACGCTCATATCAGTGTGAATGGGGAGGGGGCATCATCTCATGCACCTCCTTCATCTCGTGCAATATATGCCCCCCCCCCCCCCACTCAAGAAGAGCGCCACAATCATGGTTCGCTTGAGGTGACACCTCAATCAATCCATAGGTAATAAAAAACTAACACTGTCTAATATAAAATAGTATAATCTCTACATCTAAGAATTAATACAATTGTTTTTATCAATTATCAATTTTTTTGAAGCGATCCCGAGGTCTTGAATAGAATCAAGTCTATTGTTTGTGGTCATTTCACGGGGCCTTGGTCGACTTATGGTGAGGTTCCGGCGGCCACTCGTGAACTATGGTGGCGGTTGTTCAAGGTAAAATAAATTTTTTTGTTACATTTTAATAACTTAAATTTAAGAAATGATATATCAATGTTTTTAATGAAGGCTTCCCATCGGTGGCATTTTGCCCTAGACCAAGCTTGTAACACCGGACCCGAATTTTGCCCAGAGATTTTTTTTTTCATCAAGTACATGGTTAACGAAGGTAAATCAAGACTAGAGTAGCCTTGATAAATGAGAGAGATAAAATAATTGTCTTAAATTAAAAAATGATTATTAATCAGACGCGGGACCCACATCGGGAGCGGGGACCACCCGTGGTATTCTTAACGTATAAAAAAAATTTATGTTGATCTAAACAATACTATTTTGATAGTAGGAATGGGTCGTGGATCCCAGTGATATATAGAATGACAACTAGACGGCCACGTGGGTTAGGGCCACTAATCGATAATTGTGAGCCCTTAATTCTCGGACTATTAATAATTTGGAAGGCTATGAATTAATGACAGGAAAAATATAAATATTTTAAGAATCCAAAATAATGGATTGATAAATATATGATTAAAATTGGTACATTAAAGGAGGATACTTTTGGAGGACCCCTACCTTGAAGATATTTTTGTATGAGGACAAACAGATAAGATTTTATCTGCTCATACATTTTGGACCACTTAAAAAGAAGTGTAACATTTTATTAAATTGTCACAAAATATAAAACCACATGTTAAGTCGTGAGAAAGGACGAGTGAATTCTCGATGCAACGCGTTCTCATTTATACTGTTACTCGAACAGTAAAATGCACGTTGGGCCCATACATGGGCGGGGACCATCTGATATTTCCGAGACCACACATTATATTCATCTTGGTCTAGATGATATTCTTATGATGGTTTATATTTATGTTTAGCCATAGAGTTGGTCGTTTGAGCAAAAGCAGTCCAATTTTCGGTATCGGTAATTTAACAGATAATAGCCCGAAATAAATTCCAGGGACCGCTAAATTATAGTGGGATAATATTTATTAATTTTAGAGTCCAATATTATATGGAAGGATGATTTATATTTTATTTGACCAGATAAAATAAAATATAATTAAAACAGTTCGAGAAATACAACTTTCGGGACCAATTGCACATTTCGGGACATATTGGGATGACCTCCCACATGAGTGAGGGCCACCCCACGATTTTTGGTCTCAAATAAGTGAGGAGAGCCATATTGAAAGGCTAGAAATAAGTTGAGATGATAGGGGGACAAATTAAACTATCCAAGGGACCCTTTTCCCCATCTCATTCATACCTTTGAGACAAAACAATCCCCTCAACTCCTCTATCCCTAATATCTCGAACCAAAGCATCCAAGGAAGAGAGAGGATGTCTGCAACTTCCCATTTCCATAGCCATAACCTAGATCAAGAAAGAGGAAGGCTCAAGGAAGAAGAAAGAGTGAAGAAAGTGAAGAAAACTTAGAAAAAACAAGGTAATGGTCTCACTAATATTTTTCCATCCTTAATTTAATCTCTTGTGATTTTTATAAATCATATGATATAACCCTAAGATTTTTCTACACTCCTATATGTGTAGAATGAGGGGTTGGAAGGATAGTTTGAACCATGATCGGAGTTATGACCGGAGTAAGACCGGCTCGCCGGAAAACACCTTCCCATAGAGTTTTGATGTTTATACCACTTTTGGTTGTGAAACCTTGTTAGGAATTTTACCAAGGTATTCTAGACTTCTCAAGGAATCTAGGAGTGGTCGGAAAAGTCGCCGGAGCCGCCGGAGTTTTCGCCAGAAAATTCCAAAAGTCGCCGGAGTTCAAACGAAGAGGCTATAAGCTTGCTAGCGTCATTTCGAGGTGAGTGGACGACTACGTGTCTTGTAACTCCTGGGTCAAACGTGAGATTACCTAAATAAAATCATAATCATGATTTAAGAAATGATTAAATGGATTAAAATGCATGATTAGTCATGGTGAATATGATTTATGGAAATATTACATGATTAATGAATAAGAGATTTATTTGTGGGTTAATCATGAATATATTATTGTCAAATGTATAAAAATGCATACATGGACTATGTATGATATAACTAGAGTAATCTAGTATGTGAATATGTATAGAAATGTTTAAAAGTGTTTAAACAAGTGATTAGCTATAATGATTATAAGTTATGTGAAAATGGCATGATTAATGAGTAAAAGAATTACTAATATTTTTGATGAAGGATAGTCATGAAGGATTTAGTTGGACATTAACTAAGGTAATTCAATATGGTATTCTTGAAGGATTCAAGTACTTAATCATACATGTCCTTAAATTAAATCTAGTTATGAAAAATAAACTAGAACGAAATATATAAACGATTAATAAGTATGAAGTACTTATTAATAGTTGTGTGAAGATGGCTTTATGCTTTATAACTTTTGAGTGAGACATTATATTACTTAAATTAATCAAGAATATATTTTATGGAATGATTAAAGATAATCAAGTATGTGTTATTCCATGATTATATGAAAAATATAGTTGAAAAGCATGTTGAGTAAGCTTGATGATTAAAAATATGATAATTAATTATGTATGATGTTCCAAGGACCCAAAAAGGTATTTTTGGATTAAGGACGTCAAGAAGTACATGTGTATAAAATTTCACGTTAATCGGACTTCGTTTGGGCAGTCAAACGGGCGTTGACCTCCAAGACAAAAGTAATACCCGACCGGGTATTGGTAAATACCCGACCGGGTATTGGTTAAAAATGGTTCCAGGAGCCACTGCCACACTAGACCCGACCGGGTATGGGTATAGACCCGACCGGGTATTAGTTAAAAACAGTCTCAGGGGCTACTGGCTCACCCTACCCGACCGGGTATGGGTAATACCCGACCGGGTATTGGGTTATACACCCAATATGCAGTTTTTGAGTAAGTTTACGTGGACCGTTTGGGTGGGACCCGTCCACGTTGGTTGCTAAGGCTTCAAATATGGTTTAAACGCTAAGAATTGGTCTAATCATTAGTAAAGAAATTATAGACCACAACCGGGCGAGGTAAGTGGTAGATTATACATGACGGGTGAATACTCGGGATCGAGTAAGGTCAGGTAAAACTTTGTAGGACCAGGAAGAGTCCGTTATACTCAAATGTTAACTGTTGGTCCCGGTTATACTGGATACAGTCTAGAGGGGGGGTGAATAGACTGTATTGGTTTTTAGCTTTTTAAACTAAGTACCAGATTTACAGAATAGCCTGTTCTGTTGTAAGAACAGACTGGCAGCGGATGGGGTTCTGGTAGGGAGTTCTGTTAGCCTCAGAGAAGCAATAGGCAGAAGGCCTTCTGTTAACTCGTAGAACAAGTTCTGCTGAACACAGAAACCAAGTCCAAGGAGTTATACAGTTCTAACTAAGTGCAAGTATTAAAAGCAGTAAGTAAACGACACCAGGGATTTTTATAGTGGTTCAAGGAACAACTCGTTCCTCTAATCCACTGTTCCACTAAGCTGTAAAAACTGCCGTTTACAAAGCCTTAGTCCTAGTACTTAAGAAGCACTCCACGTCTTCTTCAAGCCTAGATGTGTCCTGGGATGCACTGCCTGGCTTCCTTTAACACTGGTCCTTTCACTGAGTTTCCTTGAAGTATCACCACTTCACTACTCCAGTTATTTGGACGTCCTTCTTGTAGCAAGAAGAGTTTCTGTTGAAACTGGGGTTCCTCCAACTAGGTTCGTTACAAAAGATTTGTATGTGATGAGCTTGAAGAGTTGAAGAACACTTGGAACTTTTCTTGAATTGGAAAGAGTATTTTTCCAACTTCTGCCTTCTCTTGTAGAGGATAATAAGTTTGAATCTCAAGGAGGCTTTTTGCTTTTCAGAGTTTGAATATCTTGCTTGTGGTTAGCAAAGTTGTAGCAAAGTTATAGCAAGGTTATCTCCAAGTCTTTTGGTTGTTCTTCGTAGTGTATCTTTTATACTGAGTTTGTCTTCCCGTTGGAGGAGTAGGAGGACAACTGCATTTAATGCGCGATCAGTTGACTTGACTAGTAGAGCCCGATAAAGTTGGCGGGTTACTAATTTGGAATAAAGTATTCCTGACATTGCGGCCAATCATCTGCAATTACTCTACGTAGCATGGGGTGCATTAAATGAGCATTTAATGCATGCACTGTAGCTTTTCCGTTCCATACTCCTAGCCGTTGAAGGAATCTTTTAGTTGACTTCCCAGTTCTTTGAAAATCTTCTAAGTGTCAGTCCTTCTGGTGTCTTTGTCTGAGAGTAGAACAGAGGAGGTCTGGAGCACTTCTGTTGGGAGTATCTAACAGAGACTCAGAAGGGTCTCTGTCAGAGTCAAGACTAACAGAGATCCTGAGGACTTCTGTTCTGGAGCAGAGAACCAAAGGTCCTCTGTTTCAATAATGCCTTAAGAGGCACTTCTGCTCTTGAAGTCCTTCTGCTCTTGAAGGTCTTCTGCTCTTGAAGGTCTTCTGTCAAGTCGAATACTTCTAAGAATTTTACAAAGGAAAATTCTAATACATAATTTCAAAAGGGGTACTCTAAAGTCCTAATTAATCTAGCATCATCAAAATCTAATTACAATTATTCCTTACAATTTCCCCCTTTTTGATGATGCCAAAACCCTTTAACTATTTTCCAGAGAAGTGCCTTCACCATAAAAAATATTAAGTTTAAAAACTTCCATTAAAATCTTGGTGGGCAACTTGGCATAGGAAAATAGTAAGAGTACGATACATTCAGATAGCAGAATATAACAGAAATAAACAAACACAAACAGAAGGCAAAAAGACAAGAATTTGAGGAAAAGCACTTCAAAGTAAGAAGGCAGAGATGTGATTTTATTAGATAGATATTACAGAGTTTAAGCCTTACACATTCTCCAGATTAGCTGCCTGTAGAGCTTCTTCCTCTAGTCTTTGAAGCCTGAGCAGTTCTTCGTTTATTTCAGCTCTGATTTTGAACAGATTGCCAGACCTTTGATAAGATGCCCATATTGGAGAAAGCTTACAATCCAAATAGTTGAGGACACCTTCATGTATGGTCTTTCCTGGGACAATGTTCTTCTTGTACCATTCTTCTGCTTCTTCAAGAGATCCTCCATACCTAACTCTGACAACACCATCTTTGTCCAGATAGAGGTGCTGTTGTTGGGTAGGAGTCATTTTAGCCTTCATCTCTTCAAATTGAGCTCTGTCAATGTTCTGAGAGCCACCCAATCTCCACTCAGTGAAGTTGAAAACTTTCTTCTTCTTTGTGCTCTTCTTTATTGGAGATGGGGGTCTAGATATGCCTGCTGCTCTCTTCTTTTGTAGGGCAACTTCAAAATAGGGAGCCGGATCTACTGCAGGCTCACCAGAGGAGGGGGCTCTGGTAGAAGTTCTGTGAGACCTAGGCCTGGTCTGTTGAGGATCCTCTTCCCCCTTTTTGGCATCATTCAGATCTTCAATCATGAGACTGATCTTCTGGAATTCTGAGGCCTGGGTTGAGGCTATCTGCTCCAGGGCCTCTGGTAGAGTCTGGGTGACAGAGGTAAGGCCTTCAATCAGACCCTGCTGCTTCTGTATTGCAGAGAAGATGTCCTTGTTATTGGCTTCAAGGAGCACCATCTTCTGATAACGATCTCTGTCAGTGGACAGAAGTGCATGAGCCTGTTCTTGATGCACTCTGCACATTGCCTCAATGGAGGTCAAGTGCCTCTCTGTCCTGGCATCAGAATCTTTCAGAGCTTCAAGATGCTCTGAGATATTGTGAATAACATGGCCTTGACTCAGGAGAGTCTGTTGAAAGATAGACAGAGTGTTGTGGATGCCTACCACTTCTATTGACAGAGCATCAGTTCTGGCAGTTGATGAGGCTATGAAGTTGTTGAGAGTTCCTGTGAGGTTCTCAAAACGATCAGAGATAAACTGCATACCTGAGTTGAGATTGTCATTCACATGAGCAAGGTGCCCATAGTGTTTGTCATTGACCTCAATCAGTTTGTTCAAGCCTTGGAGGATCTGTCCTCCAAATTCTTCAGCAGATTCAACAAATTTGTTGAAGGGAACGTTGTTCTGTTGTCCATCTGGTTGAGGCATCTCTAGACCTCTTCCCTTAGGCAAAGGATGATGCTCTTGGACAGATGAAAGAGATTGGACAGCCTGTTCATGTTCCAGTTGAGTCAGAGGAGGGGTCTTCTGTCTCTTGGATGTGGCTTGATAAGACTTGCTGACCATGAATCCATCCATGTCAGATGAGTCTTCATAAGAGGAGTATATGGGTATGGTGTTCCTGATGACCTTTTTCTTCTTTCTGAAGGAGGGATTGGGGGCAGTAGAATGCCTAGAATTCCCTTGAGGTGCAGAGATGGGGGAGACAGTTGTAGGGTCAGAATCCCTGAGAAACCATACAGGTTTAAGGTTTTCTGCAGGTTGTTGTGGAGGTGAAGATTCTGGAGGGGGAGATTGATGATCAGATTCATAGGAGGAGGAGGAGGAGGAGGAGATCTGTTGGGGGGAGGGGATCTGGTGCTGGGGTGAAGAGTGAACAGGTGAGGCATTCTGTTGAGGGGAGGATGGTGGAGGTGAGGGTGAACGGTTTCTGAAGGGAACAATTGCTCTGCAGGGAGATGCAATTTTCTGTTTGGGTGAAAGAGGAGGGGTGGGGGTTTTCTGTTTAGGAGATAAAGGTTCAGGGTGTTCTGGTGGAGGGGTTCTGGTGCTGGAAGGAGGTGAGGGAATGAGGGGTTCTGTTGGGATATTAACAGAGGGGGTTGGAGATATTACCTCAATGATGTTCTCCTTGAGCAGAGAAGTCCTCCACTCCTTGATATGCTCCATCATTGCTTGCCCTTCTGTCTTGGGTACAGAGGGCTCTCCTGGGTTGAGATGGGGTTGCACAGAGTCTGTTGCCATCTTTGTGAACAACCATTCCTCAAATGCTTCAATTTCTTCCTCTTCTAGAGGTTTGACAGCCTCTTCTAAAGGTGAGGAGATGAGAATGGCCTTCCCTTTGTAGCTTGCCTTCTTCTTCTCAAGAACAGAGTGAAGGAAGTTGAGGGTAAAGCACTTTGAGACATCATCAGTCCCAACCCAGTTCAGAATGGCTTCCTCTTCTGGCTCATAATGGTCAAAATATTGGATGATTTTGGAGAGGGGTCCCATTCTCCACCTTCTCCATTCGAGAACCCGGGTAAACTGTCTGTCTAACAAGGATAGATACCCATCTTTGACAGGACTAGGGTGTTCTGCTGAAGTAGGCACCCTGTTCTGTTCAGGAGATGCATCAGAGGTGGGGATCTCTGGTTCCCCCTGAGTGTCAGCCACTCCTTCTGATTCAGAAACCACAGGTTTAGAGACCTTCTTCTGTGGTTTGGTGGTCCTCTTCCTCTTCTGTCCGGCCTGAGGGGGGGCAACATGTGCTTCCCCTTCAGTCTTCTTCTTCTTCTTTTTCTTCTTCTCAGCAGAAGGGGCTACAGAGAGAGGTTTCTGTACCTTCTCTCCCTGTTGTCTCTTAGCCTCAAGTTGAAGCTGTCTCTTCATTTCAGCCTTTATGGCTTTCTCCCTATTTGGAGAAGCAGTTAAGAAGATTACCTTGGTGTGATCCAAGGTTGAAGCCTTCCTCAAGTGGATTCCTTGTTTGAGAAGCACTTCTGAAACCAGTAGCCCATGTCCTAGCTTCCCAGAGTAGAGGCTAGTTTTTGGGTTTTTCTTCTTGATGACTTCAATCAGGGACTTCACCATGACTTGTCCCCAATTGATGTTCACTCCATAATGCACTGCATACAGGGCCTTGGCATTGGCAGTTGTGACATCATCTGTGGAGGAGTACTTGCACCATAAACATTTGTGGAAAATGTTTATGAGCAGCTCAAATTCCCTTTTGAGCAAGTTCTTCTTGATGTTGATCTTCTCTACTTCTTCCCCTTTTCTGCAGAACTTCTTCTTGAATTCTGTCAGAGGGATGTCAGTATCCTCCAAGTCGAGAAGAGAGTCCCTTCCTTCCTTTTGCTGAATGTTGAAGATGTTGTTGATGACGTCAGCATCAATCAACACCTTTTCTCCTTGGACGACGGAGGAGATGACTTCATCCTTGAAGGATGCGTTGAGATAGAACTCAACAGTGTCCACGTTGCTGTAGGCTTCATAACCATGGGAAATGATCTTGCTCAGTTGGCATTTAGATAGACCATCAACAATGGCGGTCATCCGCTCCTTTTTCTCTGCAAACCTGGGTAGTACCTCCAGTTCGCATCTCAGTCCAGTCAAAACATTCTTTAGGAGGGTTGCCTTTTGTTCCTTTGAGAGATCGGAGAAGCTCAAGAAGGCCATGGAGTTTACTGCGGTTAGAAAATTTCTGAGAGATAAGAGTTCAAGAGCTTAAGAGTTATGAGAGCAGTAACGGTTTAGGTTTGCGAAAGGGGGGTTTTATGGATATGGGTTAGTGGACGTTTGAGATAATTTACGGTTCCAAGATACCAATAAATGTAAAAAGGGGCGCAGTAAATAAACGGGGGCGCAGTAAATTTTATACGGCTTGATACCGTTTTAAGGGTAAAAGGGTAAAAGACCTTTAATAATTTACTAGGTCACCCGGTTTACAAGATTTTCTAAGTCCACCACCTTCTGTTTGACACGAAAGGGTCTTTCAGTAAGAAGGGGGGGTTTCTGTTGCTGAGGTGTTCTGCCAGGGTAGGGATCAGAAGAGGTTGACAGAGGGGGGTTAACAGAAGGGGTTCTGCTACAAGAATTCTGTCAACAGCAAAAGAGCAACAGAGGGCCTTCCTTTTCATCTTTCCCTTGGGATCTCATCCATCATTCCCAATTCCTCTCTCAGTTTGTTGAACCTAGCCTCAGGGAGAGGCTTTGTCAGGATATCTGCAAGCTGGTCTTCTTTTGGCACATGTTCCATGCAGATGTGCTTCTTCTCAACATGATCTCTGATGAAGTGATGTCTGATCTCAATATGCTTTGTCCTGGAATGAAGAACTGGATTCTGAGTGATAGCAATAGCACTGGTGTTGTCACACAACAGCTTGATCTCCTTTGCTTGAATTCCATAGTCCTTCAGTTGTTGCTTCATCCAGAGTAGCTGAGCACAGCAACTCCCAGCTGCAATGTACTCTGCCTCAGCTGTACTTGTTGAGATGAAGTTCTGCTTCTTGCTAAACCAGGAAACAAGCCTTCCTCCTAGCAATTGGCAGTGACCAGAGGTGCTTTTTCTGTCTAGTCTGCAACCTGCAAAATCTGAGTCAGAATAACCAATTAGTTCAAAGTTACCTCTCTTTGGATACCATAGGCCTGCATTTGGATTTCCTTTGATGTATCTGATGATTCTCTTTGCAGCACTTAGATGGCTTTCCTTGGGCTTTGATTGGTATCTGGCACATATTCCAACAGAGAATGAGATGTCTGGTCTGCTTGCAGTTAGATACAACAGGGATCCTATGATTCCTCTATATGTTGTTGCATCTACATCCTTTCCTTCATCATCTGGACCAATTCCTTGTGAAGTGTTCATGGGAATCTTCACTGATGATTTGCCTTCCACTCCAAACTTCTTGATTAGATCTCTGGTGTACTTCCCTTGATTGATAAAGATCCCTTCTGGAACTTGTTTGACTTGAAGTCCTAGGAAGTAACTGAGTTCTCCCATCATACTCATTTTAAATTGACTCTGCATCACTTGAGAAAATTTCTTGCACAGTTCTGGATTAGTACTTCCAAATATAATGTCATCAACATATATTTGTACTAACAGAATATGATTATCAACAGAGATTTGAAATAGAGTTTTGTCAACCTTTCCTTTAGTAAACCCATGGTTCACTAGGAAAAGGGACAATGTGTCATACCAGGCTCTGGGAGCTTGCTTAAGACCATAGAGGGCCTTTTTAAGCTTGTAGACACAAGAAGATTGAGTAGGAATGACAAAACCTGGTGGTTGTTCCACATAAACTTCTTCTTCAAGATCTCCATTCAGAAATGCACTCTTGACATCCATCTGGTAGAGCTTGATGTTGTTGTAGGCAGCATAGGCTAGAAAGATTTTGATGGCTTCAAGTCTGGCAACTGGTGCAAAAGTCTCATCAAAATCTATTCCTTCTTCTTGACAATATCCTTTAGCTACTAGCCTTGCTTTGTTCCTTACAATGTTGCCATCTTCATCTGCTTTGTTCTTGAATACCCATTTGGTTCCAATGACATTCTGGTGCTTTGGCCTAGGAACAAGTTCTCATACTTTGTTCCTTTCAAACTGAGTGAGCTCTTCTTGCATAGCATTGATCCAATCTGAGTCTGCAAGAGCTTCCTCAACTGTCATAGGTTCCATCTGAGATATATAGCAGGCAAACATTGCTTCTCTCCTTGATGTGGATCTGGTTTGAACTCCACTTCTGATTTGACCAATCACTTGGTTAGGAGGATGGTCTCTTAACCATGTTAGGTCTGGTTCTGTCAGCTGCTGTCTTGGTCTCTCTGGTTCCTCATCTTCAGAGTCTTCATCTTCATTCAACAGAAGGGGGTTTGGTGCAGGTGTTGGAAATGCAGGGTTGTCTGCCACCTCTTCTGTTGGTTCTGGTGTTCTGTCTTCTATGCTGACTTCCTTGAGAATCTCTGTTACCTCTTTAACAGAGATACTTTCATCAAACTTCACATGTATGGATTCTTCAACATGTAGGGTCCTTCTGTTGAGTACTCTATAGGCTTTACTGGTGTTTGAATAGCCTATAAAGACTCCTTCATCAGCCTTTTCTTGAAATACTTTCAGATGCTCCTTTCCATTGTTGAGAATGTAGCAATTGCATCCAAATACATGAAAGTAGCTGATGTTAGGTTTTCTTCCCTTCCAGAGTTCATAAGGGGTCTTCTGGTGATTCTTATTGATCATGCTTCTGTTCTGGGTATAACATGCAGTGTTGATTGCTTCAGCCCAATATCTCATAGGCAATCCAGATTCTGCAATCATTGTTCTTGCAGCTTCTTTTAAAGTTCTGTTCCTTCTTTCTGCTACGCCATTCTGTTGAGGGGTTCTGGCGGCAGAAAGTTGATGAAAAGTTCCATTCTGATCACAGAAGTCCTTTATGACTTGGTTGACAAATTCAGTTCCTCTGTCTGATCTGATTGTCTTCACTTTCAAGTTCTTCTCAGTCTGAAGTTGCTTTAACAGAGATGGCAACTTCTGAAGAGTTTCATTTTTCTTTGTCAGAAAAACAGTCCATGTGTATCTGGAGTAGTCATCAACCATGACTAGGGTGTATTTCTTGCCACCAACGCTTGGAGTCTCAACAGGTCCAAATAAATCCATGTGAATCAGATTTAGAGGACTTGTAGAAAGATCTCCAGCAATGGGTTTGAAGGAATTCTTCACTTGTTTGCCTTTCTGACATGCACTGCAGAGGGTCTCCTTCTTGTATACAATGTCTGGTAGCCCTTCTACAATGTGTTCTCTGGCCAGTTTGTTGATTGTTTTGAAATTCAAATGGTTGAGCTTTTTGTGCCAGTCCCAGCTCAGTTTTGAATCTCCCTTGGCTATCAGGCAAACTCCATCTTTTGCAGTGTTCCAATCAACTACATAGATGTTCTTCTTCCTTGATGCTGTAAGAACCACTTCCTTTGTTGTCTCATGCTTCACATAGCAGAAGTCCTTTGTGAATTCAACAGTGTAGCCTTTGTCACAGAATTGGCTAGCACTCAGCAAGTTGAACTTCAGTCCTTTGACATATGAGACATCATCAATGATTATCTGGTTCTTGATCAGCTTTCCTCTTCCTTTTGTTTGACCTTCTTTGTCATTACCTCCAAAGGTAACTCTAGGTCCTTTGCATTTCTGGAACTCTGTTAGGCAACTTCTGTCACCTGTCATATGCCTGGAGCATCCACTATCAATAAACCATTCTTGTTCAGAGATGGCTCCAGCACACAGTTCCTGCAAGATCAAAAGAAAGATTTAGGTACCCAAGCAATGCTGGGTCCTGGGGGGTCATGGAGTCTGGGTAGTTGGTACCATTTTGGTCTCATCAAGTGAAACCTTGGTGGGTGGTACCCATTGTCCACCTGGTAGTTATAGTAAACTGAAGTGTGATTCACTTTGGGCAGATGCTTGTGAGGGTCATGCTTCCTGTTTACATACTTTTGCATAGCTTTCTTTGTTGGAAAGAAGTCCCATATACTATCAAGAGCAGAGGGACAGTTAACCTTGGGCTTCTGAAGTTGACCAGCCAACCTCTTCTGCCTGAAGTTAACTCTCTCTTGATATTTGCCCTTCTGGTGATCATTTCTGGCACGATTGACATGAGGTTGTCTGTCAATGAATGGTCTTTTATTTTTGTTATTTTGAAAACCTCTTCTGTTGTTAGGTTTTCTGCCAGGTTCATTATTTTTCAAAAAGGGTTTCTGTTGAACCTTTATCTTACCCTTTTCTGGTCTGACTTCCTCATGAACGACCTTGGTGCCAGATACACCAGCTTGACAGATGGGGCTAGAAATCAGTGGCTCTATGACCTTATCTGCCTTAGCAACTCTGGTGCTAGGCATTACAGAAGGCTCACCTGATTCTGTTGAGCCATAACCAAGACCAAAACCAGTGCCAATCTGTTGATCAAGCACAATCTTTTCCATGGAAGACTGGGCCTTCTGGTAAGCTTTGTACTTAATCTCGAGAGGCTCTATTTCTCTTATTCTCTTAAGAAGAGAAACATTTTCAGTCTCCAGTTGATCTCTTTCCTCAATTAGAAGATTGATTTTGATCTCAACCTCCTTCTTTAAGTCAAGAATTTCAGCTTTTAACTTACTGTTTTCTTCTGTTACAGAGGAATAAGTGGCTTGTATGGCCTTAAACTCTTCCCAAAATTCTGACATTGAATCAGAATCAAAAGCTAAGCCTACTGAAGAAAAACTAGATTCAGAAGTAGAGGTTACCTCATCATCAGAATGAGCCATCAGGCAAAGGTCTTCTGTCTCAGTATCCAGGCAACAGAAGGCCTCATCAGAATCTGAGTCAGAACTGGATTCTGTTTCTGACAGAGGGTCTTTCTCCAGCTGTTCTGTCACAAGTGCCTATCTTCTTCTGGAGTTGTCCTCGTACTTCTTCTTTTCTCCATCTTGTCCTTGCTTCTTGGACACTCTAGGATGGGCACAATCAGCCTTGAAGTGACCAGGTTGTCTGCAGTTGTAACAGAGAAGCTCTCCACTGCTTTCTGTTGATTTGACCTTCTGGTATGGCTTTCTGTTGAAAGATGGACTCCTTCCATCTTTGGGATTCTTCATAAACTTTTTGAATCTCCTGGCAAAGGCAGCCATATATTCATCAGATAAAAGTACTGAAGGGTCAAAATCATTTACCTTAGATGTGATGGCAGTGAGGGCTGTAGTGGTCCTCTCTTCTGGTACATCTTCCTTTTCTTCAATCATTTCAAACTCATGAGCTTTGAGATCTGAAATGAGCTTATCAGTGGGATAAGTCTTTACATCCTTGCTGGCTTGGACAGCAACTACCTTCATCTTCCATGCTGAGGGCAGTCCCCTCAACACCTTCAGGTTGATCTCCTTGGTTGTGAGATCCTTGCCAAGCTCAGAGATCTCTCCAGTGAGAGTGAGGAGCCTGTCATACATCTTGGAGATGCTTTCACCAGGGAGAAGTTTGAATTCATCAAACTTCTTGTTGGCTATGGTTAGTTTGTTGTCCTTCTCTTGCTCATCATCATCTCCAATGAGCTCAAGAGTATCCCAGATTTCCTTAGCAGTCTTGCACTTCTTGATTCTGTTGAAGTACCTATCATCAATGGACTTGTAGAGGATGTCCTTGGCAATATTGTCTAGGTTGTACTTTCTCCTCTCTTCAGTGGTCCATTCTGACTTGACTTTGCTGATCATCTGGGGTCTGGTGTTGTCTATGGCATGTTCAGGATTGACCTTCTGGAAGCTTGTGAAGGGCCAATGTCTAGAACTTCCCACATCTCATCATGCAGGGCACAGAGATGTGCTTTCATCCGGATCCTCCAGTCATCAAACTTAAGATCTGAAAACATAAGGTTCTTGGACAAGGAGTGATCCATTATATCAGATAGAGATGAGGTAAAACAGAAAAACAAGTGGATCTTTGTTCAACAAATAACCTAAGAGATTATTAGAACAAGGAGGCTCTGATACCACTTGTTGGTCCCGGTTATACTGGATACAGTCTAGAGGGGGGGGGGGGTGAATAGACTGTATTGGTTTTTAGCTTTTTAAACTAAGTACCAGATTTACAGAATAGCCTGTTCTGTTGTAAGAACAGACTGGCAGCGGATGGGGTTCTGGTAGGAGTTCTGTTAGCCTCAGAGAAGCAATAGGCAGAAGGCCTTCTGTTAACTCGTAGAACAAGTTCTGCTGAACACAGATACCAAGTCCAAGGAGTTATACAGTTCTAACTAAGTGCAAGTATTAAAAGCAGTAAGTAAACGACACCAGGGATTTTTATAGTGGTTCAAGGAACAACTCGTTCCTCTAATCCACTGTTCCACTAAGCTGTAAAAACTACCGTTTACAAAGCCTTAGTCCTAGTACTTAAGAAGCACTCCACGTCTTCTTCAAGCCTAGATGTGTCCTGGGATGCACTGCCTGGCTTCCTTTAACACTGGTCCTTTCACTGAGTTTCCTTGAAGTATCACCACTTCACTACTCCAGTTATTTGGACGTCCTTCTTGTAGCAAGAAGAGTTTCTGTTGAAACTGGGGTTCCTCCAACTAGGTTCGTTACAAAAGATTTGTATGTGATGAGCTTGAAGAGTTGAAGAACACTTGGAACTTTTCTTGAATTGGAAAGAGTATTTTTCCAACTTCTGCCTTCTCTTGTAGAGGATAATAAGTTTGAATCTCAAGGAGGCTTTTTGCTTTTCAGAGTTTGAATATCTTGCTTGTGGTTAGCAAAGTTGTAGCAAAGTTATAGCAAGGTTATCTCCAAGTCTTTTGGTTGTTCTTCGTAGTGTATCTTTTATACTGAGGTTGTCTTCCCGTTGGAGGAGTAGGAGGACAACTGCATTTAATGCGCGATCAGTTGACTTGACTAGTAGAGCCCGATAAAGTTGGCGGGTTACTAATTTGGGATAAAGTATTCCTGACATTGCGGCCAATCATCTGCAATTACTCTACGTAGCATGGGGTGCATTAAATGAGCATTTAATGCATGCACTGTAGCTTTTCCGTTCCATACTCCTAGCCGTTGAAGGAATCTTTTAGTTGACTTCCCGGTTCTTTGAAAATCTTCTAAGTGTCAGTCCTTCTGGTGTCTTTGTCTGAGAGTAGAACAGAGGAGGTCTGGAGCACTTCTGTTGGGAGTATCTAACAGAGACTCAGAAGGGTCTCTGTCAGAGTCAAGACTAACAGAGATCCTGAGGACTTCTGTTCTGGAGCAGAGAACCAAAGGTCCTCTGTTTCAATAATGCCTTAAGAGGCACTTCTGCTCTTGAAGTCCTTCTGCTCTTGAAGGTCTTCTGCTCTTGAAGGTCTTCTGTCAAGTCGAATACTTCTAAGAATTTTACAAAGGAAAATTCTAACACATAATTTCAAAAGGGGTACTCTAAAGTCCTAATTAATCTAGCATCATCAAAATCTAATTACAATTATTCCTTACATTAACAAGGGCCCGTGTAGTCCTTGAGGTGTGTTAACTTCCAGCAAATTACACATAGGTAACAAGGGCAAATGCAGTCCTTGAGGTGTGTTAACCTCCATCAAATTGCATATAGGTAACAAGGGCCCGTGTAGTCCTTGAGGTGTGTTAACCTCCAGCAAATTACACATAGGTAACAAGGGCAAATGCAGTCCTTGAGGTGTGTTAACCTCCATCAAATTGCATATAGGTAACAAGGGCCCGTGTAGTCCTTGAGGTGTGTTAACTCCAACAAATTACACATAGGTAACAAGGGCAAACGCAGTCCTTGAGGTGTGTGTTAACCTCCATCAAATTGCATATAGGTAACAAGGGCCCATGTAGTCCTTGAGGTGTGTTAACCTCCAACAAATTACACATAGGTAACAAGGGCAAATGCAGTCCTTGAGGTGTGTTAACCTTCATCAAATTGCATATAGGTAACAAGGGCTCGTGTAGTCCTTGAGGTGTGTTAACCTCCAGCAAGTTACACATAGGATGAGGGTGTATGCGTACTCCTCAAGGCGGGGTTAGCCACGGGAATGTAAACTATGATTGTAAGGACGAATAGTCCCCGAGGTAGGTGAACCTCAAGTAATGATTTTAGATGATTAAACAAGCGTGATCGGGAATGAGTTCCCGATAGGGTATTTTCCCTGTTCTAGGAATTTAATTTAAATCATGTCTGTGATATGGGAGCCCGAAGGGCCCCCGAAATAATTATCTTTGTTATCGGGTGAGTTAGCCTGCGGGTGACTTCATTCGAGGGTAGGACATGGGAAGGGTGAATTTAATGAGGCTGTTACGCCTAAATGATTTGAAAGACAAATGGGCCCACGGGCCAGATATTTTACTCATATGTATATATGTATACAATATGTTTTAAAAAGGGGTAGCCAAGAGTTATGCCTATACATATACTATCACCCTATGTTGAGGGTCCCATGTGAGAAACGTTAGTTATATTACATACAGTTTGCCCTCACCAGTACTTTTCTATAGTACTGATCCCTCGGGGGAACCACCCTTTCATGTTGAAGCTAGAGCTTACTTCCTGCACCCGTTGTTCGGGAGATCGATGGAGAGAAGACGTGGTTCGTGCTTCCTCTGGTTCTATTTCTAAATAATTAAATAATGCTCATGGAACTATTTTTGACTTATGAATTAATGGAGCCTGTGAGCTCTTGTTTTACCCTTGTGTGGGTTCTTATTAAACACTTATATTCCGCTATGTGTTTAATTGTATGTTGATGTTGTTATGTATGTTTACTAATCGGTTTTGGCATATGTATCTATCGGACGTCTTGTGCAATTTAGTAAGGATGAACTGCGGATATTCTTATTGGGTTGTACGACGGTTGTCTACGTGGCATAGACACGGTCTGGGGCGTGACAAAGCTATTCTCAAAGAATACAATTCTAGGATTTCTGGATGGTTGAGACCCACTTTTAGGACCGCCCGGTCTACGGGTCGAAAGCCAAGATTCCTTGGCGATGATGTGTGGGAGATGCTTTGCCGCCACTGGGCTACGGATGCCGCATTTTTGCTGAGAAGCGAAACGGCCAAGGCAAATCGGAACTCCGAGAAAGCCAAGGAAGTTCAATGGCACGGGGGCCGCAAACCCCAAGTTCAATGGCACGGGGGCCGCAAAATACGGATGCCGCATTTTTGCTGAGAAGCGAAAAGGCCGGAACTCCTGCTTCTTAGCAGGAGAGGATCGGATAGGCTTTGGGGGAGCCAACTCTGATGCGCCCATCTCTGGTGCATCTACTTTTGATAGAATACTTCTATCATTCTTCATCTTCTTCCTCACATCCCTTGCAGCCTGGGACTGCTCAGGACGTTCTGAAGTCACAGAGGGCTTCTTGGTGATCTTCCTTGGAGCAGGTTTAGGTTTGACAGCCTGTTGTTCTCTTTTCTTCTCTAGCCTTTCTTCTCTCTTTAGTTCAGCAGAGATGGCTATGTTCATCTTGGGGGATGCAATCAGGAATAAGGTCTTGGAGTGGTCAACTGGGGAAGGGTCCCTGAGTTGAACTTCATGGGCAGTGAGGATGGCAGACAGAAGGAGGCCATGACCCATCTTGGTTGAGAAGAGGCCTGTTTTCTGATCCTTCTTCTTTATGAATTCAGTTAAGGAACCGAAGATTACCTCACCCCAGTTTATGTTCATCCCATGATGAACAACAAAGATTGCTTTGCAGTTGGCCTTGTTGATCTCGTCAGTTGAGCCAGTTTTGCACCACAAGCTCCTGTGCAGAATGGCGACCAACTTCTCAAAGTCCTTATTCAGAAGGAACTTCTTCATGTAGAGTCTGTCCAGATTGGCGGCCTCAGGGCGGCAGTAGGTCTGGGCAAACGCTTCAACTGAGACATCCACTGACTCTAGGTCAATGAGAGTGGGAGTCTCAGGATCTTGAGAGTCCAGTTGGACTACAAAGAACTCATTTAGGGCATCAGCATTTAGAGAAATGCTCTTTCCCTGCACCTTGGAGTGAACTCCGCTCTTGGTGATGGTGGCGTTCAGATAGAATTCAGCTACATCTCTGGTGCTGAACTCTTCGTAGGGATGAACAACAATCTTGCTCAGTTGGGATTCATTCATCCCTTGGATGATTTTAGCCATTCTTTTCTGATTTTCTGCAAGTAGAGGTAGTGCAGACATATCTACCTTCATGCCAGTTACCACATTGGCAACAATGGCCTTAGCTTCCTCCTTGGTGAGGTCGTTGATGTTGATGAAGTTTATTGTCTGAGAAATTTCTGAGATATTCTGGAGATTAAGAAGTTTTGAACCTTGTACGTTTAGAGAGATGAATAGCAGTAGCGGTTTTAGGTTGAAGAAGGTGGATATAAATGGTTTTGGATTAGTGGACGTTTGAGATAATTTACGGTTTCGAGGTATCATTTAATGAAATGCAGGCGGAAAAACGTTTCCGTTAACGGATTAATAATCAGGGGTATTCTGGTAAAAGACCTGTTCAAGTTAAAAGGTCTTGCCCGTTCCTCGAAAAATAACCAAGTCCACAAGGATCTCTGATGGACTACAGATAAGGATCCCTGTATCAGAGAAAGAGGTTCTCTGATGAAGGGTACTCTGGTGATCAGATAAGGGGTATTCTGATGTAGGGTCTTCTGATCCAGAAGACAGTTCTGGTCCACAACAATTCTGGTTCATGAATCTCTGGGAAGATCATCCATCATTCCCAGTTCTTCCCTTAGCTTGTTAAACCTTGCCTCTGGTAAAGGCTTGGTTAGGATATCCGCTAGCTGATCTTCTGTAGGTACATGCTCCATACAAATATGCTTCTTCTCCACATGATCTCTGATGAAGTGATGTCTGATCTCAATGTGCTTTGTCCTGGAATGAAGTACTGGATTTTGAGTGATTGCAATGGCACTGGTGTTGTCACAGAGCAACTTGATCTCCTTTGCTTGAATGTCATAATCCTTCAGTTGTTGCTTCATCCAGAGTAACTGAGCACATCAACTCCCTGCTGCAATGTACTCAGCTTCTGCTGTACTTGTTGAGATTGAATTCTGCTTCTTGCTAAACCAGGAAACAAGTCTCCCACCTAGCATTTGGCAGTGACCAGAGGTGCTCTTCCTATCTAACCTGCATCCTGCAAAATCTAAGTCAGAGTAACTAATTAGTTCAAAGTTACCTCCCTTGGGATACCATAGGCCTGCATTTGGATTTCCTTTGATATATCTGATGATTCTTTTAGCAGCGCTCAGATGGCTCTCCTTGGGCTTTGATTGGTATCTGGCACAGATTCCAACTGAGAAAGAGATATATGGTCTGCTTGCAGTTAGATAGAGGAGAGATCTTATGATTCCTCTGTAGGTTGTTGCATCGACATCCTTTCCTTCATCATCTGGACCAATTCCTTGTGAGGTGTTCATGAGAATTTTCACTGAGGATTTGCCTTCCACTCCAAACTTCTTGATCAGGTCTCTAGTATACTTCCCTTGATTGATAAAGATTCCTTCTGGAACTTGTTTAACTTGTAGTCCTAGGAAGTAGCTGAGTTCTCCCATCATACTCATTTCAAATTGACTCTGCATCACTTAAGAAAATTTCTTGCATAGTTCTGAATTAGTACTACCAAATATAATATCATCAACATATATTTGTACTAACAGAATATGATTAGCAACAGAGATTTGAAATAGAGTTTTGTCAACCATTCCCTTAGTAAACCCATGGTTTACTAGGAATAGGGACAATGTGTCATACCATTCTCTGGAGCTTGCTTAAGACCATAAAGGGCCTTTTTAAGCTTGTAGACACAGGAGGAGTGAGTAAGAATGACAAAACCTGGTGGTTGTTCCACATAAACCTCTTCTTCAAGATCTCCATTCAGAAATGCACTCTTGACATCCATCTGGTAGACCTTGATGTTGTTGAAGGCAGCATAGGCTAGGAAGATTCTGATGGCTTCAAGTCTGGCTACTGTTGCAAATGTCTCATCAAAATCTATTCCTTCTTCTTTGCAGTATCCCTTGGCTACCAGCCTAGCCTTATTCCTTACAACATTGCCTTCTTCATCTGCTTTGTTCTTGAATACCCACTTGGTTCCAATGACATTCTGATGTTGAGGTCTAGGAACAAGTTCCCATACTTTGTTCCTTTCAAACCGAGTGAGTTCTTCTTGCATTGCATTGATCCAATCTGAGTCTGCAAGCGCTTCTTCTACTGTCATAGGTTCCATCTGGGATATAAAGCAGGCAAGCATTGCTTCTCTTCTGATTGCAGCAGATCTGGTTTGTACTCCACTTCTGATCTGTCCAATCACCTGGTTTGGAGGATGATCCCTTAACCAAGTTAGGTCAGGTTCTGAAAAGTGTTGTCTTGGTCTCTCTTGCTCTTCTTCAGGTTCTTCATCACTATCCTTGACTTGTAGAATGAGATTCTGAAGGTGGATTGGTATGGCAGAGTTGATGACCACTTCTGATGTTGTCACTTCTGGTGATTCTTCTAGATTCGTTTTCTCCAAGTTCTTTGTTATGTTCTCAACAGAGTTGAGATCATCAAACTTGACATGAATCGATTCTTCAACAAGTAGGGTCCTTTTGTTGAGTATTCTGTAGGCTTTGCTTGTGCTTGAGTAGCCTAAGAATATTCCTTCATCAGCCTTTTCTTGGAACACTTTGAGATGTTCCTTCCCATTATCGAGTATATAGCATTTGCCTCCAAATGCATGAAAGTAGCTGATGTTAGGTTTCCTTCCCTTCCAGAGCTCATAGGGGTCTTCTGATGAGTTTTGTGAATCATGCTCCGGTTCTGGGTGTAGCATGCAGTGTTGATAGCTTCAGCCCAGTATCTATGAGGTAGACCAGATTCAGCAATCATGGTCCTTGCAGCTTCCTTGAGTGTTCTATTTCATCTTTCTGCAACTCCATTCTGTTGAGGAGTTCTGGCTGCAGAGTGTTGATGCATTGTTCCATTTTGATCGCAGAACTCTTGTATGACTTTGTTGACGAACTCTGTTTCTCTATCTGATCTGATAGATTTGACTTTCTGGTTCTGCTCATTCTGTAGTAGTTTCAGCAGAGATGGTAGTTTCTGCAGAGTTTCATTTTTCTTCTTCAGAAAGATTGCCCAAGTGTATCTTGAATAGTCATCCACCATGACTAAAGTATATCATTTTCCACCAACACTTGGAGTTTCCACTGGTCCAAATAAATCCATATGAATCAGATTTAAAGGACTAGTAGAGAGGTCTCCAGCAATGGGTTTGAAGGAGTTCTTCACTTGCTTTCCTTTCTGGCATGCACTGCACATGCTCTCCTTCTGGTACACAATGTTGGGTATGCCATCAACAATGTGATCCCTTACTAGTTTGTTGATTGTTTTGAAATTCAAATGACTCAGCTTCTTGTGCCATTCCCAGCTGAGTTTTGAATCTCCTTTAGCTAAAAGGCAGATTCCTCCCTTTGCAGTAGACCAATCAACAACATAGATGTTTCTTTTCCTTGTGGCTGTCAGAACCACTTCCATAGTTGTCTCATGCTTGACAGAACAGCTTTCTTTGGAAAATTCAACTGTGTAGCCTTTATCACATAATTGGTTAGCACTAAGCAGGTTGAATTTCAGGCCTTTGACATAAGAGACATCTTCAATGATTATCTGGTCTCTGATCAGCTTCCCTCTTCCTTTAGTTTGGCCATCTTTGTCATTACCACCAAAGGTAACTCTGGGCCCTTTGATTTTCTGGAACTCTGTAAGGCAACTCTTGTCACCTGTCATGTGCCTGGAGCATCCACTATCAATGTACCAATCTTGCTCCGAGATAGCTCCAGCACACAGTTCCTACAACAATTAAAAGGAAGATTTAGGTACCCAAGCAATGTTGAGTCCTAGGGGGTCATGCAGTCTTGGCAGCCGGTACCACTTTGGTCTCATCAAGTGAAACCTTGGTGGGTGGTACCCATTGTCCACCTGGTAGTCATAGTAAACGGAAGTGTGATTCACTTTGGGCAGATGCTTGTGAGGATCATGCTTCCGGTTTACATACTTCTGCATAGCCTTTTTTGTTGGGTAGAAGTCTCATATACTATCAAGAGCAGAGGAGCGGTTAGCTTTGGGCTTCTTAGGTTGACCAGCCAACCTTTTCTGCCTAAAGTCAACCTTCTCTTGATATTTGCCTCTCTGGTGATCATTTCTGGTGGGGTAGTCATGAGAGTGTCTGGTCAAGTTCTGTTCTTGTTTTCTGTTATTTTGAACACTTTTTCTGTTGTTAGGTTTTCTGCCAGGTTCATTTTTCAAAAATTGTTTTGGTTGAACCTTTATCTTTTCCTTTTCTAGTCTGACCTTCTCATGAACAACCTTGGTACCAGATACACTAGCTTGGCAAATGGGGCTAAAAATCAGTGGCATTATGACCTTGTCTGCTTTAGCAACTCTGGTGCTAGGCATTATGGAAGGCTCACCTGATTCTGTTGAGCTATATCCAATACCAAAACCAGCGCCAATTTGTTGATCAAGTACAAACCTTTCCATTGAGGCCTGGGCCTTCTGGTAGGTTTTATACTTAATCTCAAGAGGCTCTATCTCCCTTATTCTCTTTAGAAGAGAAACATTTTCAGCTTCTAGCTGATGTCTCTCCTTAATCAGAAGATTGATTTTGATCTCAACCTCCTTTCTTAAGTCAAGGATTTCAACCTTAAGCTTACTGTTTTCTTCTTTAACAGAGGAATAAGTGGCTTGGATGGCTTGAAACTCTCCCCAAAATTCTGACATTGAATCAGAATCAAAAGCTTTGCCTACCGAAGAAAACTAGAGTTAGAAGTAGAGGATACCTCATCATCAGATTGACCCATAAGGCATAGGTCTTCAGTCTCTGTATCCAGGCAACAGAATGCCTCATCGGATTCTGATTCTGAGCTGGAGTCTGTCTAAGAGAGGGGGTCCTTCTCTGGTTGTTCAGTGATGAGTGCCTTCCTTCTTCTTTGCTCATACTTCTTCTCTCATTCCTGGCCTTGCCGTTTGGAGACTATAGGGTGTGGACAAATGGCTTTGAAGTGTCCTGGTTGTCTGCAGTTGTAGCAGAGAAGCTCTCCACTACTTTCTGATGCTTTGGGTTTCTGGTGCGGCTTTCTGCTTGAGGATGGACTTCTGCTGTCCTTTGGTTTCAAGAATTTCCTAAACTTTCTGGCAAAGGCAGCCATATATTCGTCAGTTAAAAGGATAGAAGGGTCAAAGTTATTTACCTGAGAGGTGCTGGCTGTGAGGGCAGCAGTTGTTCTGTCCACAACTTCTTCTTTCTCTTCTTCATTCATCTCGAACTCATAAGATTTGAGATCAGAGATGAGCTTCTCTGTGCTGTAGGTTCTGAGATCTTTGCTATCTCTCATGGCAGTGACCTTCATCTTCGAGGGCGAAGGTAAGCCTCTGAGAACCTTCAGGTTGATCTCCTTGGGAGTAAGCTCCTTCCCAAGTTCTGATATCTCAGCAGTGAGTGTGAGCAGGCGTGCATACATCTCAGCTATGCACTCTTTGGGTAGAAGTTTGAAGTCTTCAAACTTCTTCATGGCTATGGTCAGTTTGTTATCTTTTTCCTGCTCATCACCAGCTCCTATCAGGGTGAGTGTATCCCAGATTTCCTTGGCAGAGGTGCACTTCTTGATTCTTGTGAAGTATTTGTCATCTATGGCTTTATAAAGGATGTCCTTGGCATTGTTATCAAGGTTGTATTTCCTCCTTTCTTCATTGGACCACTCATGTCGTAATTTGGTGATCATCTGAGGTAGACCACCACCAACAGTGTATTCATGATTGATCTTGGTAAACTCTGTGAAAGGAACAGCATCAAGGACTTCCCACATTTCATCATGGAGTGCGCAAAGGTGAGCTTTCATGTGAATCCTCCAGTCATCAAACTTAGTCACTGAGAACATAAGGTTCTTTGAAAGAGTGTTATCCATAATATGAGATTAAAGAGGCTAAGAACAAGTGGATCACTTGTTCAGCAAGTAACCTAAAAAATTACAAGAATGAGGAGGCTCTGATACCACTTGTTGGTCCCGTTTGTAATGGGAACAGTCTAGAGGGGGAGAGGTGAATAGACTGTTCAGGAATTTAAACTTTTCTCTAAGTCACAACTAACTTATCAGAGATGGTCGAATTCGGGTGACAGAGAAGGTCAAGTTTTGATGGCAGAACTGGACCTGGCAGCGGATTGGTTTCTGTCCGGGTAGCCTCAGAAAACACTAAGGAAAATGCCTTTCTGATAACTCTTGAGGAAGATCTGCTGAACACAGAGTCCAACCTTTCGAGTTAATTAGTCAAGATCTTAAGTGCAGAAATAAAATGAGTAAAGTAGATGACACCGGGGATTTTTATAGTGGTTCAAGGAACAACTTGTTCCTCTAGTCCACTGTTCCACTAAGCTTGCAAAATCAACAGTTTACAACGCCTTAGTCCCTAGAACTTAAGAAGCTCTCCACGTCTTCTTCAAGCCTAGTTGCCACCCGGGGTGCAGTCCTGCTTTCTGATGGATGGTCTCGTTTCACTGAGTCTCTTGGAAGTATCACCACTTCACTTAATCCAGTTAGTTTGAGACGCCCCTTCTTTTTCAAGAAGTGTTTGATTCAAGATCAGTTTTCTCCAACGTTGCTTCTTCACAAAGGATGTGTAGATGATGTTTTCGAAGTGTTGAAGAATTGAGGAACTTTGCTACTTGTTAGTTGGATGAAGGATAAGAAAGTATATCTTCCAACTTGAGCTTTTCTTGTTGAGGTCAGTGAGTCTTTGATCTCAAGAAAGCTTGAAGGTATTTAGTTCTGAGTGAATAATCTGAACAAGTTCGTGTAGCAAAAGTTATCCTGGTAGTTCTTCAGAGTGTATCTTATATACTGGGAGTAGTCTTCCCGTTGGAGTGAAGAAGACAGCTTCATTAAATGCTTGTACTGTTGACTTGACCGGTTGGACCTTCGACTTGCTATTTTGGGGGCGCGAAGATACTCGCATGGTCAATCATCAGCTTTAAATATATCTTCATACGTACATCATTAATTGAGCATTTAATGCGTGTACAGTACCATGTTCCCGTCGAAAGGTTCCTAGCCGTTAGAGGATTTCCCGTTAGTTTAACGACCGGTTGTAAGTGCCTTCGAGTTCTGCTAGGTACGAGCATGTCTGATGAGGTTTTCTGATTAGAACTCAGATGGCAGCTTCTGATGCCAACTCTGGTATCCAACTCTGATAGCTTCTCTGGAGAGCAACTCTGGGAGCAACTCTGGTAGAAGTTCTGATAAGGAAGACCAAGAGGGTTTCTGGCATGTCGACTATTCTAGTACTTACAAAGACAAATTCTAATACAAAATTTCTATAGGGGTACTTTCAAATTCTAATCAACCTAGCATCATCAAACTCTAATTACATTTATTCCTTACAAAGAGTATTATTTGTAAGCTTGAAAAAACTGATACTGATAGGAATGAAAGATGGTAGGAAAAGAAAATGAGAGTCATCAAGTTTATTCACAGGCTAATCAAGACTTTGATCCTCATCTAAATTCAGCAAACATAAGTCAAAACAAATTACATAGTTGTCCAGCATACGCAGGAGTACATATAATATCCACTTAAAGAAAATCTCAGAAAAAGGCATGATTTCCCAACACCAAAATCTCCAATTAGCAAAAGTTTGAACAAATAATCACTGCATGTAGAAACAGATGCAAAGAGTTAGCAGAGCCGTGAAGTTATAAAGGGAAAAATATCATATTAGTTCAAAGCTCTTTTGACCTGTGAAAATTTACACTCACTATCTAAAAATAAGGAATTGTCACAAAAACCAGAACAATTTACACTCACTTTTTAAGGAACTACAAAAGGGTGTTTTAGCATTCAAATTTTAGTTCCAGGTAAAATACACTCACTAAGTTCAATTTTTTTCCAGTCAAACTGCCTGGTATATATTGCACACGAACATTGATAAGCGTCATTTTAGCATAAGTTAACCAAAGTATTGGACAACATTTGAAGGACATTACCTTTCCTTGTCAAATAATATGACTAACCAGGGAGTAACTAAAAGTCTAAAAATTGAAGGATTATTATTATTATTATTCATAATCATATAGAAATCTCTCAGCAATTGTAGCATGAGCTGCTGCACCTATAGGGAGGGCATCTTCATCGATCGTGAAAAGAGGGGAGTGACCACTATGTACTGATCTCAAAGTCAAATTCATTATTCCTATGTAGAAGAAGGCTGCATGAAAGAGTTGAGAGTATAGTGAAAAATCCTCTGCACCCATTTAGATGCATTGGCATAAAATATACGCATCATAGTTCTAAAAACTATATTAGCTACAGAAAAATAACTCAAAAGAAGAAATCACAACTTAGAACAAAAAAAGGTGTTAAAAACATAGGGTTGAATTGCTGCAAGATATAGCAGCTGTTAGTCCCTGTTTTCTATAACAACAATATTAAACGATCTATCAAGAAGCTTAGTAGCAGAAAGATGAACAAGATGAAACCCTTCTTTGATATACCGTGAACTTGTACAGAGAATGATATGCTCTTAGGCTGTTTATATCGAGTACAAAAGTTAACGCAAACCTAAACCTAAAGCGCCTTTTTATATGCGCAGGTATAGGGTTTGCGTAAAGGCTTTCAGCCTGATATGGGCCTGACACATTGGCCCCATATCTTTTATACCCAAATAAATACAGACATTAATAACAAAGGATATAAATAAAACTAATCTATTACAAGACATATGACAAACTTGATTCACAATTAAATGATCTTCAACAATCTCCCCCTTTGTGATCAAGTGCCATCTTGTTATTGCTTCTGAGCTTTGTAGTAGTGCTTCCTCATGTTTAGCGCATGCTCGTATTGTCTCAACATGTTTCTCTTGTCCAGGCGATCGTCAATGGCTTTTAGAATGGCTTCCAGCGCGGAATGTTCCTTTAGGATGTATGACGATGCCTCCTCAAGTTTTTGATCCAGCTGTTTCTTCATCTTCAGCAGCTTCTCTCTGATGATCTTCAGTGTTCCATCACAGTATTTTTCAACTTCGCTGATCATCATCAGGCGTTTTTCATTCTTGTGATTTAGATATGTAACTGCTGGTGGGGTGAAGAAGATGTGATAGGCAGGGAAGTCCTTGAGCTTTGGACCATACAGTCTTGGCTGTGTTAGGTTTGTCTTTGTCATGTTGCACTCGATAGCCATCTGTAGGTCGTGAGATGAGTGGACTCGAACTTGCCTAAGCATGAACCTCTTAATTGCTGCGAGGCCTTCGCTGTATGTTCTGCTTTTTCTGACTGGGAGGTATCTGTATGCCATAAACATTTGGTAGATGTCATCTGGTTTGAGCATGATGAAGTCATTTTCCTGACATGTGAATTCACTTCCATCGGTGCGTTGAAGTTTGTATGAGTAGAATCTCACTCCATGATAATCCTCAGCCTTGACCTTTAGAATTTGATGAATTGGATGAATATTGGATTTCAGATCCTTTTCCAACAGCTCTCGTTGAGGCCCAGTTGACCGCTGCATCAGCATATGAAGATGAACCCCAGCCTGCTTCCCTTTGAGATGAGTGAGCCCCCGCAGTTTTAATTCATTCAGAGGCCTGACTTTCTCCGGTCTACGCCATATACGCTCTCTGATTTCCTCTTGGAAGGGGGCTTTGATGCGTACATTTTCCCATGGTTTCTCTGCCTTGGGAAGTCGTCCTGCCGTTTGTCTAACAACAGATTCGAGTTCTCTTTGAGTTTCCTTGTAGTTTTCCCCTTCCTTTCGTTCCTCATCCTCGAGCCTGATTATATCCTCCGCACATTTGTTTATCAGTTCCCGTAAGAGCCAGCTCCTTTGCATGTCTTATTGTTCTTCATCTTGCATTATCTGATCCATCTCCGTCCACTATCTGGGCCATTTGTCATAAATGATGATGTCCTCAAGTTGATCGTGCATTGCGTCTGATGACGTAGTGGTAGGAGCTGGTTGATTTGGTAGTGACGAAGACCTGTTACCTGGGACACTGGGGTCACTAGGATTTCCCGTTGTCATCAGCTTCGAACGAGGTTCTAACTGATGGCCTGACTTACAAGATGTACCTATAGTAGCATCATCAGGACTTCCATCCCCTCCTCGGTCGGTATCTTTAGGAGATACGCCTCAGGATGTTTCATCTAGCTCGACCAGGCTAGAGAGTCTGGCTTGGGTTTGGTTGGCTACGGGTGGCTGTTGGTTGGTGGAGGTTTCAGGTTGATCGGGTTGTGGAGTGTGGCTGGTGAAAACAGCTTGCTCGAGTGTTCGTGGTCGTTTGTTCTCCCCCCTCATGAGGATCCGAATCGTCGGGGCCCTCATTGGAACGGTTGTGACCACGAGGACTGTCACGTAAATTGCTCTTGGTTTCAGGAGAAGAGAGCAGGGCATTGAGGATGGCTTTCTGGTAGGGGTGAGGTTAGCCTGCGGTATGTTGAGGAGATGGTCCAGCATGGCCTATGCCAAGGCGTCGAAGGGTAATGACAGGAGATCGATGGTAGGTGTGGTCAGGTGTGGGGATGATACTGGTTCTGTATCATGGGTTCCCAGAGAAGGTGAAGATATGGGTAGTTGGTTGATGGATTGGTTAGATAAGGCTGGGGAAGATATCGGTTGGGTATGAGAGATGAAAGCTGGTTCGGGTGCAGGTTGGTGTGCGGGATGTTCAGGCTGAACCGCTTGGGTGGTCCTAAGTTCCTGTGCAAAAGCGGTCATTGCTCCTTGCACCCATGGTTTTATGGTGGAATCCAGGAATCGATTCAGGAGAACGTTGATATCTTCAAAGGTGGGATGGCCAGTTACGGGGGTTGTAACTGTTGTCACAACATCAGTGAAGACAGCTGATGTGTGGCCTGCGTTCAATGATGGAGTCATTGTAGGCATAACAGGACTTCCGACCCTCATAGCTTGCACTCTGGTCGTTGCATTCAGGGTGCGTGCACCTGTATGTGCAGTGAATAGTGTAGGTGTCCTAGCAAAAGAAGAAAATGTGGGAAGTGTGACACCTAGACTCGATGTGTGGGAAGGAGGGGTTGTGGCCTCGGGCGGTTGGCCAACAGTTCGCTCAACTGATTCGGAAGGAACTAGAGAGGTGGGTGAGTCCTGTGATGTTGAAACGATAGCCTGTTGGGAGGCTAACGAGTGGCTAGGGGAGGGTTGTGCATGCGCAGTTGAGCCAGATGCTGCGGCTTCTACTCGAGAACCGAAAAGATCGACTCTTGTGCTTCGGGATTCGGCTCGGCTTATATTGATAAAGGGGTCGCAGCCAGCAAAGATGTCCTCATCAGCTTCATCTATTAAGCTCCTCCTGGCGCGTGGCTGTTGCTTTGGCTATGAGGATTTGTCGTTCTTAATTTTTTCCCGTTTTTCTCGGATGATGGCGTCCTGAGTATTTTTGATGACGTGTGATGCTTCATCGTAGTCAGCCTTGGAGCTGGAAATTTCTCTGTGCACACTCTTCGATTGGCGTACGTCCTTTATGGTGAACGTCTTTGGACGGCCAACGAGTATGGGTGTTGCGGCCTCAGCAGTTATCTTCTGTGGAGACTCGGCAGGCAGCTTACCCTTTCTGATCAGAGCATATGTGCGCTCAACATCATCAATATCATCATCGTCATCATCATCAACAGCATCATCATCAGTATTATCATCATCAGCATCACTTCGTGTGCCTACGCTATCGGACGCCTCATCGTCAGTTTTATTTGAGGCTGGGCTTGACGATTCATCGGCAGGCTCCTCAGCGTTTTTCTGGGTGCCCTCAGCCGTCTGAGTCCTCTCGAAAGAGTCGGTAGACTTTCCTTCATTGGGCAGACGGGCCACTGGTTTCTGTGGCTTTTGGGCTCTCTTAGGACCCTTACTATCACTCGGTTTAGTCCCCGGGGTAGGTGTAACACCCCTAAATTTCCCGCCCAAAACATTGACATATTTAAGAGAAATACTTTATTCATTCATCAAAGAGTTGAAGAAATACAGCGGAAGTCTAAAAGGGAAATGAGTGTTACCGCCACATTCGGTCATCTCTTAACCGAATGCACAGGCAACTCAAAGTAAAACAATAAAAACTAATGTAATAATAAGTAAATGTTTGTTTTATGACTAGATTTAACTAAGGCATCTTCTAATTCGCACTCAAGCTCGAGCAATCCGTCAATCCACATAGGTATCCAACTCATCACCTGATAAAATTTAAGGGAGAAGAGAGACAAGAAAATAACAAAAATTAGCTTTAGAGCTAAGTAAGTACTACCCAACCCCGTAAAATAATCAGGTTTGGCTAAAATAGATTTTTATATAATAATATATAAAAATACTCACACCATCAAAATTCTTTTCACTTTGGTTTTTCTCAAACTACTTCTTTGCTAAAATCTTAAACTTCTCTTGGAAAATCTCTTAGTAACTCTTCTTTTTAAACTTCTTAAGAAAATCACTTCTTCTCTAACTTCCTAGTAATTTAGAAGGGCGGTGCTCAACCTTTCGATAGAGCCCGGTGAACCGTGGTTACGGACGGCCACCCCGAACAAGTGCCGGTACCACAACTGCTCTGTTGGAAACGAAACGACTACCTTAAGTGTGCACACCCCCTAAAAGGGATTCCAAGCCCTCCGAGTAGTAAGTCATCCCGAGTGGTCGGAACCCAACCACCCCAATTCTAAAATTCTTGAATGATTAGGGACTACTACTATAACTTCTTCTTAAAAGGGATCATAGATCCAAATCTTACTTAAAAGGGATCATAGATCCAAATCTTACTTAAAAGGGATCATAGATCCAAACTGTACTTCTTAGTAGTAGTAGCTCTAATCACCCTCCACATTTATCCGGATGTGGAAAAACCGACACCTCGGATTACTCCCGAGATGCTATCTTCTTATGAAAATGTAAATTTTATCTTTGCTTAACAATACTTCAAAAATACTTCTTAATTTCTCTAAAAAGTCTCAAAGGTACTTAAAAATATTTAATACCCCAAAAGTTCTTGATTTATACTTCTTAACTACTATATATATAATATCTCCTCAAAATCACATACACAAAATTCACAATTCACACGTAATCACATAATGCATAATAAGCCTATAATACGAGGAAACAATTTTGGATTGGCAGAGAAACTTACCTTAAGTCCTGTTGCTCCTAGTTATCCTCTTCTAATCCGGTCTCTAGATAATCACCTTTTTAATTAAATATGATAAATTAGTCACTTATTCTATTTGTAATTACTTTACCCGATTTTCTCCTTTTATTTTATTATTCGCATTAACTTTGGTTAATCACTTTTTATTAATCAAATTACCTTATTAATTCAGCCATTAATTATAATATTTGAATTCTAATAAAATATCCGAATATTATTGACTACAACATCCAATTTGTATTCAATAATCACTATTAATATTAATATTTCCTTATTTAATTACTTAACTAGTTTTATATGGCTTAATTTAAATAAATAGACTAAGAATCGACTTTATAAATTAGTAACCGTCCATAAATATATTTTGGGTCTATATTCGACCTAGGTTATCCAGATATCTATTTTATAATTATTTTCCCTAATTATTCCTTTAATTTCATATATCTATTAATCGGTTTAATTACAATTAAATATACTAAACCTTATTTTTATTAATTATAAATGTTCCATAAGGTCTTAGTTAGTCTTATATTTATCCTAGTTTACCCCAATATTTATTTCATAATTATTTTCGTTATTTAGTTAATTATTTACTAAATGTGTATAAATTGGCCCAATTACCAATAAATCAATTAAAAATAGCTAAAAATATTATTTTCCAATTCTGGTTGGTCCGAATATGTATATTTATACTAGGTATTTAATTTATATTTTTCCAGATTTTATTTATTTCATTTACTATTTTATTTTTAATTTTTATTGCAACTGGGCCGAACTGGCCCAAATTTAATTTTCTGGCCCAAACCTGAAAAAGGCCCAAAGTTAAACGTAAAATGGAGCAGAGGGTACGTACATGCACAGGGTCATCTTCCCCGGCAGTTTCGGCGACACAGATGGAAACGGTTGATCCCAGGCGGCCCTCATTCCGGCGGCGGTGGTTCTTCCAGCGTGCGATCGGGACGGAGGATCATTTTTGCAGCTTGGCATGGCGTTTACTTCTCTGGCGATGATAACGGCACTCGGGGCGGCACTTGACACCCCCTCCTCCGGAGGGAAGACGTACGAAAATCTCCCTCGAGGTTTGTGGGTTCCGGCAGTCCAGTCCGGCGACGTACAGGTGAACCAGTCTGATGTACTATTGGGTCTTCTTCTCTAGCGAACCTGGGACACCAACTCCGGCGGTCTGCAACGGCACTCCGGCGTGAACCAATCTGGCGACGCTCCTTCCGGTGGCAGAAACTCTGGCCTCTTCTTCCGTCGGTCGTCCGGCGCGAACCAGTCCGGCGAGCATGGCTACGGTTCTCCGGCGTCCTCCCTTCTCCTTGTCCGGCGTCGCCGTGGTCTTCTCCGACGTAGCAGCTTCTCCGGTTGCAGCAAAATCCGGCGAAACTTCTCCTCCTGTCGACTGTCGTCCACCACACGCAGGGGTTTCAGCTTGTATTTTACTGTTGCGGCTACCGGCTCTCCAACGATCGTACCATGTATATATATAAATATACACGCATGCCGAGTGTATATATATATATATATATATATATATATATATATGTCTACGTATATATGGGCTGCAGCTATCATAAATATATATATACCTAGTTTACGTAGTTAGAAGTATAATAGGAGTATAGTATATATATACCTAGTTTACGTAGTTACGTAGTTAGAAGTATAATAGGAGTATAGTATATATCCTATATACTATTATTACGTATTTACGTAGGTAGAAGTATAATAGGAGTATAATTAGGTAGTAATAATACGTACGTAGGTATTTTAGTTTAGGTTTAGAAAATTATACTCTGTATTATTGTACAGTCCTTCCGTATTATTTTATACGTTACATCTATTATCGGGCCATTTTTATCTGTCTAAAAATGTCGTAAATGTAAATTTTCTGTCTGGTTCACTTGTTTACTAAAATGCTATTCTTATTACTGAAATATTTTTATCTGACTAAAACATCATAATTTTTGAAATTTTTATTTGATTGGCACGTTATCACTGTTGAATTTTTGTCTGACTCAATTAATTATAAAATTGTTATTTTCGTAATATTTTATCTGATTAAAAATTATTTTTATTTTTATTTAAATTTTTGGAGTGTCACAGTAGGTCCAGAGGGGTTTGTCTGAACCATAGGGACTGTTCTCTCAATGTCCTCTCTGTACTTGATGACCACTGGATTCCTTTGATTGGCAAGATTGAGCAGATAGTCTGGAATGGGCATCCTAACAGCGTCATGTTTGAAGAGTTTGAAGTATTGGACTTAGGAGCGATGAACTGCGTTTCATTCTTCCTCGGCGGAATCCCTGGATTGGCTGACATATAGTCATAGATGATAAGAGACAACCAACGAGCATAAGGGATCGTCATACCGGGTTTGTTGTTTTCTTTGGCCTTGACCTGGTCCATCAGCTCCGTCCAGAGTAGCTCTGCCATGTCGTACTTTTTGTTGAAAGCTATGCCATGAAAGATCTGGAGAATTTGTATGTTGCCTTTGTCGTGCCCTGCATGCTTTGGAGACAGGCACTTGTTGACGAGACCAAAAAGGGTCTTCCACGGATAAGGTAGATTCATGCTCTTGAAGTTGGATATCATCGGCAAAGGTGAATCATAGCCCAGTGTCTCCATCCCTTGGATCAACTCATTCTTTGATGGAAGTGGATCGTATGTAGAGTGTACTAGCAGTTCCAGGGTGGTTCTCAGAGTAGATGGTGTCAGTACCAGTCTTCGGTTGTGCAATGTAGCAAGTATCTTTGATTTGTCCTTCTTGGAGGGCGTGTCCATGGTGTACCATAGTTGTTGCAGGTACACCTCTGATACAGGATGAGCTTTGGTGAGGGCCGGCCAGATGTAGTGCCCCTTGAGAATTATTGGAATTACAGGGTCTGGGAACTTGAAAAGCTCATGGTCTAGCTGAAAGTTGTTGTCCTGCAGCCGGACCAAGTTTTCCTTTGGAAACAGTTGTGTGTGGGGGGCTTCGTGCTGCTCTGTCCCTGCCATGATAAACTGAGAAAATGATCGCAGTTAGCATGTAACAGTTTCTTTTAAAGTGGTTTGAGTTTCATTGTTGATTGCAGAAGAATGCTCTGGTTGATTTATCGTTGAAAAGGATCGTTAGGAACAACATGTGGATTTTGAAAAACAAACAAAGGCAAAAACACGAGTTTTGAAACTCAGGGTTTAAAACTAGTAGGCAGAACTCGAGTTCAGGACCGCGAGTTTACAAACTCGAGGTCAAGACCGCGAGTTTACAAACTCGAGTTATTGACCGTGGGTTTACAAACTCGAGTTCATGACCGCGAGTTTACAAACTCGAGTTCATGACCGCGAGTTTACAAACTCGAGTTCAGGACCGCGAGTTTACAAACTCGAGTTCATGACCGCGAGTTTACAAACTCGAGTTCTCGACCGCGAGTTTACAAACGCGAGGTCAAGACCGCGAGTTTACAAACTCGAGTTCATGACCACGAGTTTACAAACTCGAGTTCATGACCGCGAGTTTACAAACTCGAGTTCATGACCGCGAGTTTACAAACTCGAGTTCATGACCGCGAGTTTACAAACCTGAGTTCATGACCGCGAGTTTACAAACTCGAGTTCATGACCGCGAGTTTACAAACTCGAGTTCACGACCGCGAGTTTACAAACTCGAGTTCACGACCGCGAGTTTACAAACTCGAGTTCACGACCGCGAGTTTACAAACTCGAGTTCATGACCACGAGTTTACAAACTCGAGTTCACGACCGCGAGTTTACAAACTCGAGTTCATGACCGCGAGTTTACAAACTCGCAATCTGCCCTCGAATTTGAAACGATAGATGCTGAACCCAAGCTTTAAAACTCGAGATACAGAAAAACAAGTTCGCCCAGAAGAGACGACATCCACCTGCAAAGAAAACACATAAAAATATATACCAAACAGAGCATTTTGAGAGATTAGGAAGTTGTAGAGTCGCGATTAGGTTTGTGAAACAGAGGTTGGTTGGGGTTCGATTCAGGCAATAAACGCTCAGAGAACCATTACTACCTTGATAAGAAGATGATGTGAAGGAGAAGCGAGGTTTGAAGGAAGGTTCGACAGAGAGAAAAGGATGAAGGAGGAAGAGCTCTGAACCGTTGTAGATTGAAAACTCGAGAAAAGGGAAAAATGACGAGCTCTTCCGTTTTTATACACGAGGGTTCAACAGAAATGGGCCAAGAAAAAAATTATGGGCCCTATAAGCGGAGCCTGTAATATTTTAAACAATTGTTCAGCCCCTAAAAAAAACTTGTTCAACCCCGGAAAAAAATTGCAACTCACGCACACTGTCTTTGCAGTTTTCTCTTTTTCTCCCCCTTGATGTATGCAACCCACGCAAAATACAGAATGCAACGCACACACACTATTTTTGTATTTTACACCTTTTCTCCCCTTGATGTATGCAACTCACGCAATATACAGAATGAAACACACACTATTTTTGTATTTTACACTTTTTATCCCCCTTAACACATGCAACGCACACACACTATTTACAAGCCCCACACACACACACTTTTTACAGACCAGTGGAGATGAAATTACACGGGCTCGAGGTTCAACATGCCCAATTTGGATACCAGGAATTGGAATCGTTTTTCATCTAGAGCCTTGGTGAACAAGTCAGCTAGTTGAAGCTCAGAGCTTACAAAGTACATGTCGATATCCCCTTTCTCCACATGGTCTTTGATGAAATGGTAGCGCAGATCAATGTGCTTGGTTCGGGAGTGATGAACTAGGTTGCTGGTGATGGCAATGGCGCTCTGAGAATTGCTGTAGATTGGGATGTGGCGGAAAGTGTAACCATAGTCTTTTAGCTGGCTCTTGATATCAGATTTCTGACGCTTGATGAACAATGTAGTATCAATCTTTCCTTTTGAGAAACCTGAGTCAACCAGAAACTCTGTCAAGGCATCGTACCAAGCTCTTGGTGCCTGTTTTAACCCATAGAGAGCTTTCTTGAGCTTGTATACGTGATCTGGGTATCTGGGATCTACAAATCTCTTGGGTTGAGCGACATAGACTTCTTCTTCTAACACTCCGTTTAGAAAAGCTGTTTTCACGTCCATTTGAAAGACAGTGCAGTTCTTGTGTGCCGCGTACGCAAGAAAGAGGCGGATTGCTTCAATTCTGGCTACGGGTGCAAATGTTTCGTCATAGTCTATGCCCTCTTGCTGGTTGTACCCCTTTACGAACAGCCTTGCTTTGTTGCGCACTACGATGCCTTCTTCGTCCTTCTTGTTCTTGAACACCCACTTAGTGCCTATGATAGTTTTCTGAGAGGGTTTTGGCACGAGTGTCCACACTTGTAGTGTGTTAAATTGATTGAGTTCATCTTGCATAGCAATCACCCAATCTGGATCAGTGAGTGCCTCTGAAACTTTGGACGGTTCATTCTGGCTTAGGAAGCAGGCAAAGTGACATTCATTCACTGTGGCCGATCTCGTCTGCACACCTTGACTCGGATCACCAATGATTTGTTCTACAGGATGAGCCTTCGTCCATTTCCTTTCATGAGCCAAAGGAATTGGAGTGATGATGGGTTGATCCGAGTCCTCATAGGGAATGGTTGTCTCGTGAGCAGCTGTGGTTTGCGGTGGAGTTGATTCTGGTGTTGTAGTAAACCCATGATCATCCACGTCTACGTGATTGGATTGGGGAGTGGAAGGCGTAGACGGTACATCATTCGGACCGAGAAGAAGTGGGATCTCTGCAGTGGGAGTGGGTTGATGCGGAGCTTCTGATGTTGAAGCTGATGTGCATGGAGGAGATGAAGGTTGTGAATTCTCATAGAAGTTCCTGAAGAGAGAATTGAGAATCACACCTTCGGGTACTTTGTTCGGATCAGCTTTATCAGAAGCCTCTGGTACAGTGGATGTTGGATCAGCCTGTAAGTGTTCGGTTGCGAAGTCAGCCATTTCATAGAATGTTACATTCAATCTCTCAATGACTGTTCACTTTTCTCGCAAATAGACTCTATAAGCTTTGGACTGCAATGAGTACCCAATAAACACGCCTTCTCTGGCTTTTGGGTCCAGCTAACTTCGTTCAATTCGGTC
This sequence comes from Cuscuta europaea, assembly GCA_945859875.1. Classification (NCBI taxonomy): domain Eukaryota; kingdom Viridiplantae; phylum Streptophyta; class Magnoliopsida; order Solanales; family Convolvulaceae; genus Cuscuta; species Cuscuta europaea. The sequence goes on from CAMAPE010000015.1 coordinate 10,839,816, forward strand.
ATTTAGTACAAAGCACTTGCAGCCAAATATCTTGAAGAATGAGATATCTGGAGTTCTGTTGAAAAGAATTTCATAAGGAGTCTTGTCGAAACGTTTGTGGATGGATGTTATGTTCTAAGTGTAGCATGCATTATTGATTGCCTCTTCCCACATGAAATGAGGTAGTCTGGATTGGATAAGCATGGTGCATGCTGCTTCAACAAATGTCCTGTTCTTTCTTTCAACAACTCCATTCTGTTGTGGAGTTTTGGCTGCTGCAAATTGCTGAGTGATACCGAGTGATTCATAGAAATCAGTGAGAGTTTGATTCTTGAGCTCGGTACCGTTGTCAGTTCTGGTTATTTGAACACTGTGCTGTATCAGGTTTTGAATGGTTCTGATGAAGGTCATAATTGCTTCTACTGCCTCGTCCTTTGTACGAAGAAATTTCGTCCATGTGTACCTTGAGAAGTCATCAACGATCACGAGTGTGTATTTGTGACCATTGATGCTTTGGACTCTCATAGGTCCACAAATATCCATGTGAATCAGCTGCAGCGGATGACTAGATGATGGAGCTGGTTTAGACTTGTGGGTGCTTCGCGTCATTTTGCCCATTTTACAGGCAATACAATGATTTTCAGCGGAAGACTTCAACAGAGGAAGCCCCTTCACAAGTTTCTTGGAGGAAAGGATGGAGAGATTCTTGAAATTCAGATGGGAAAGACATCTGTACCATAAGTGGTTTTGTTCTGTTGAAGCTTTGGACATCAGACAGATGGAAGTGGTAGATTGTACACTTTTCATATCAATAGTGTACAGGTTTGATGTCCTGTAAGACGTTAATAATGAGTTCCCCATGTTGTCTAGCACACAGCATTGTTTTGCAAAGAACCTCACTTCCATCCCGCTGTCACAGAATTGTCCTATGCTCAGTAAGTTGTGTTTGATCCCTTTGACATATGAAACAGCTTTTATGGTGACACTGGCACAGATGATATCCCCATATCCAAGAATGGGAGAGGAGGCGTCGTTCCCGAATCTGACATTGCCTCCGTAGCAGTTGGTGAAGTTTCTCAATAGATGTTTGATCCCGGTCATGTGGGTTGAGCATCCAGAATCTAAGTGCCACACATGACTGTCCTGCAGAACAATTAAGCAGGTTTAGGTACCCACCTTGGGATGAGTCCTTCCTTATCAATAGAAAACATCGAAGATGACTCGGTCAAGATTTGTGGTGCTGGAGGATAATGAAGAGGAATTCCCTACTCTAATGGTCGGAATTCCGTTGAACAAGCCAAAGTCTGTGGCAGTTCATGCTAATCATACTGATGCTATACGCTCTACCGCTGTGAAGACTTTTGTACCTGCTGCTGCAAAGACACCTGCTGCAGACACAGGGTTAAAAACCAATGCTGCAGCTACTGGGAATGGAGAGGAACAATCTGCCTCTACAAAAATCCCAGGTACTCCTAGTACTGTGATGGCCACTGAAACTCCTAGGAATGTGACCACTTCCTCAGGGCAGACTATCCAAGCGGTTTCTAGACCTTTGATGCCAGTTAAGGTTGCTCAAATTCTCCCTAAAGAGGCAGAAATGGTTAATAAACCATGGAATGCTCTCTTTAAGGACAATCGTGCACCTTCTCATGGGATTAAACTGAGATATATTCCTCCTAAAGGTAGTGTTTTGGACCTCGCTGATATGATTATGCCTACCATGGTTGAAATGTGGGGATACTGCTTAGTTGGATTCTTTACAGGTCATTTCCCTGGGCTTAAAGCTGTCCATGAACTGAGAGAAAAATGGGGAGTGAAGTGTTTGGTTAGGTCCCATGATAAGGGCTGGATTATCTTTAAATTTCAGAATGAGGACGACAGATTAAAAGTGCTATAGGAGGGACCATACTCAATTTTTGGGAAATCATTGATGTTGAAGATGCTGTCCGAGGACTTCTCTTTTGAGGATGAGGAATTCCTCAAAGTGCCTATTTGGGTTAAATTCCCAAACCTGCCAATGAGTTTATGGAATGAAAGGGCTATGAGCGAGGTAGCTTCTATGGTTGGGGTTCCGTTGTCTACGGACAAGGTCAGCCAAGAGAGAACCAACCACAATTACGCTAGAGTACTCATTGAAGTTGACATTTCGAAGCCACCCCCACTGTCCTTTCCTATTCGGTTGCCCTCACACAAGGTAATCGAACAATGGGTGCGATACGAGACTTAACCTAACTACTGCTTTCACTGCAAAGAATATGGGCACCACCCATTTATTTGTAAAAAGCTAGCTGAAAAAGAATTAAAGGAAAAGAATGATAAGGAAAAGATCGGGGTTGATAAGGAGGATGAACTGAAATCTTTACAAGGTGAGGAAGTGGGGGTGAAAGAAAGTGAGGCCTATGTGGAGAGCATTGGTACTATGCCAGAGGCTACTGTGCTGGAAGAGACTGATAGTGAGAGCTCAGGATATGGTTTGTTTGAGACTGACACTGGATCGGGGGAGGAGGATCTAGGCCTGACAGATACCACAGATTTTGATGAAGTTTACATGGAAGGTAAGGTTTATTTGATTAAAAAAGATACTAAGGAAAGCAAAAATATGATAAGGAGAATCCCAGGTTTAAGCTGGGAGGAAACTTTTGCTAAAAAGAAGATTGCCCTTCCTAATCTTTTTAAGGGAAGTTCAAATGGGAAGAAAAAGAAAAAGACCAGAAGAAAGTAATCTCGGCAGTAGGATGTTTTTGCTACTTCTGCATGCAATCAAAGGATGCTGGTTTGTTTTTATTCAAGATTTGGGATATGCTTTTCTAATTAATTAATGAAGTTAGTTGGGATATTTGGATGAGCGTGCCAGACTGAGCTAAAAAGAAAATCTGCTGCGGGTGGATTATCTCGGGGGCCTTTTTATTCAATGTTTGGTGCGTGGTTTAGTTTAGCAGATGGGAGATTTCACTCCACTGAATTTTTGCTGCTATTAGAGAACTTTTACAATGTTACTGCTAGTGTGCCTGCAACTTAGTGGGTGGTGTTTTTTATTTTGGTGATGCTGCATTTTCCACTACGTAATTGATGGTGAGCTGGGAAAGCTACTGCCAGTCTGGTTCATTCGGTGCTGCGGTCTTCTGATCCTATTTTTCCTTGGATGATTAAATTAGGGAAATCTAATTGTTTGTTGATGTAGCGTTCTTTAAGCTTATTATTGCTCCTAATTTTTTAGGATCATTACGTTGATGTGGGTGAAGCTTTGATTTTGAATTTGTGGTATTCCACGTACTTGGGATATGCACTTTATTTGTAACATTGACTTGTTATTTTCTTTGGGTGTTAATATATACTTACATTTCATCCAAAAAAAAAAAAGAAAACATCTTTCTAAACTTTTCTTTCAGCTGTGTTCCAAGGTCAGCAGCTTTTTCACCAAAAGATTTATCTTTTGCGGGCTCTTTAATAGCCAGATTTTCCTTTGCAGTGGGTCAAAATTTGAGACCCCACTTTGCAGTTTCAGTTTTAGTAAATCCATGTTTGGGGACCCACTTTGCATTTTCTGTTGTGCTGGGTCTGTTTTTGGGGACCCACTTTGTATTACCAAAAGTGGTGGGTCTGTTTTTGGGGACCCACCTTTGATTAAGTTTGGGAGGAGAGTAGACATGGGCTTTGTGATTGAATGGTTGTTTCGTGAGGTGAGTTTTAAAAAATTTCTCCTTAGAAAGTCTGTTAAGATGTCTTCCCGAATGAACTCTGAGGGGATATTTCATATGAGGTATACACAATATTCCCTTAGGAGTTTTATTCTTGGCTTCCTTTCCTGGTGTGGACTTTCTTTGAGGTTTTAATTTAACAACATTCACATCACATTCATAATTATGGGGATCTGGAACAGAATAACCATAAGCAATACTAGAATTATGAATAGAGCATTTTTCAAAAGATGTCACAGAATTTATCAGCTTGGGACTCAAGACTGAACTGCTAGAAGTTGGTTTGACAGTGACTGAATTACAATTGACTTTAGAATACAAAATAGAGCTGGATCTAGAGCTAGTCTTGTTCTCAAAAACTTTCTTCTTCCCTTCAGCGATTTCTTTTCTTTTCTTCCTCCACTCTTCCTTCCCTTCTCCCTTCTTTTTCACTTCTCGTCCTGTGATCAAAGGAGAAGAGAGATGAGTGGATGATTTTGTGTAAAACTTAGTTTTGTCAGGAGAGGTGTGAGAATTGTTTAACTTATTATTAGAAACAGGTTGAGAGGTTGTTTTAGAATGATATTGTTCACTCAATTCATTGAACTTATTGAGAAGATCCTCCCAGTTATTCTCAAAACCTCTCCTTTCAGTTTCAAATCTCTCTCTCTCGTTGTCTAGAGTTTTCTAAAGGTTTTTGAGTTTTTGAGCCATTGGAAAAATACAGGGTTCCTCTCCAATTTTCGAGATACCTACCCTTGGAGGTGGGTCTAATGGATGTCCTAGGTGTGGAACATCCTTCGCAACGGCATAAGGATCCTGACACTCATTAGTACAAAAACTTTGGTCTTCGTGTGTGAGATGTTTTTCATTTATAGAAGGATAATCACAAGAAATTGCAGCCTTAGGGTTCTTTCTCTTTTCTTCTTCTTCTTCTGCGTTTTCTTCATCACTTCTAAAATACATTTGCTGACCAAACCCTAGTCCCATGTAATCTTTGTTATAAATCTGAAGGCAGCCAACTTTTTTTAGATTACACGGGTTGGTTATGCCAAGTCCGGTCCTAGGATTGTAGAACTGGTCAGCCCTTATTTGATTCAGAAAAATTGTCTGTTCAGTTTGTCCTCTCCTGACAATTATGTCCTCAAGTTCCTTTATCTTGTTTAAAAGAGTCTTTCTTTTGTTTTGAAGAAAATCGCAATCAGCCTTTGCTGTGTTTTTCTCTCTTTCACTATCTTGCAATTTCTTAGTAATCTCAGCCATTTTAAGTTCAAGACTTTCAAATTCTGTAGAAACTTTTATGACCTGCTCTTTTCCATTTTCTAATCGAATGCTTAGAGATGACTTTTGGTCCAGATTCTGTTTCAGTACCATGTAATTATTTTCTAATCTCTCCTTTAGTTCTTTAATGATGTTCTCCTTTTCAAGTAAGGACTGACAATGATTAGAAGTACTTACAGTGCTTGTTGAGCATTCATTCCTAGGGATCACATCATCACCCTTTTTATCTTCTTCTTCCAACCGTTCCATCAACACATAGTTTTCTTCCTCCTCCTCCTCCTCCTCATCAGAAGTGTCTTCAGCCCAATGATCCTCTTTCAGCAAGCATTGCAGATTTTTCTTCTTCCTTCTGCACCATGAGCATCTTCTGGCTGTTCCACATCATCTTTTGTTTGTAGAAGTTTGCATCCTTCTTCTTTGGCAGGCGACAGTCTTTTATGACATGTCCGGCCTTCCCACAGTTATAGCATTTTGGAGCATCTTCAGCTGTAGGTGCTCTCCCAGAAGAGCTTTGATCATGAGGATTCTTTTTGTAGTTTGTGGAGGAGGTTCTTAGTTTGTTTGAGGATCCATTCTTCTTTGCAAATTTCCTAGTCAATAATGCCATCTTCTTCTGAAGGTCGGCAAGTTCAGCCTCGAGGTCAGGCTCTTCTTCATCACTTTCTTCATCTTCTGACTCAACCACCACTTTCTTCTTATTTTTCAGTGGTTTGGTTGTCTGTCGAGGCTGTGCTTCCATCATTAGAGCCAATGGGTTTGAGCTAGACTGATCCTCAGAGCAAGCACTGTCATTGGCAAGATGCTTCAAGTGTTCATGAAGGGTGCAGAGATCAATTTCATCAAGGTTAATGTGTTGCCTCACATCCGTTACGGTCTTTCTCCATTCGGGGTGCAGGCTGGACAGAAATCTTATGTTTAATTCCATATTGGACTTGAACACTTTGATCTTCCTCAGTTCATTGATCAGTTGGACAAATCTGTTGTATGTCTCGTTCAGTGGTTCTCCAGGAGCAGCTTTGAAAGAATCATAAGCAATGAGTGTGGTTGCTTTCTTGGTCTTCAAACTGATGCTGGTACCTTGGAGCAACTTTTCAATTTCGTCCCACATCTCCTTTGCAGTTTGCATACTATCAATTAATACGTAGACTTAATTTGGGACAGCTTGGAGCAGATATGTTTTTTCCATGAGGTCACCTCTCAGCCTTAACTTGTCTGCCTCAGTATATTCTGATGGTACTTTCCTTCTCTGTTCAGGAATGATTGGTGGGTTATTCTCTGCATCTCCTCCAACTGAAATCATCAGTTGAGCGGGTCCATCAAGGAGTGATTCAAGCATTGCAACGGAATTGTCCTTGTGTTCAAGAAAGTTTAAGAAACGATTTCTCCACATCTGATATTCTCCTCTCCTTAGAACATGAGGAGTGCTGCTGTTTCCTTGTGCATTAGAGTCTGAAGCCATTGATGTAGAAAACTGACCATTCGAGATTTTTATCAGAAGAAACAAAATTTCAAAGACAGAACCTCGAGATCCTGAGTGTTGAAGAGCTAAACTCGAACTCTAAAACTCGAGGTGAGAACTCGAGTTATAAACTCGAGATAAGAGTTTCTAGTTTTCACAAGAAATGTAAAACTCGCAGTGTCAAAACTCGAGGTTGAACTGGCGAGTTTTGATAGTGCGAGTTTACAGTTGCAGGTTTTGCGTCACGAGTTCTTAACTCGAGAGTTAAGGTTGCGAGTTCTAAACTCGAGTTTGCAGTTGCGAGTTTAGGAGTTCAACACCCTGAGTTGCGAGTTCCTGTCAAAAGAAAATTTCAGATTTTCCCAGAGAAAACAGATAGTTTTGTAGCCCTCTATGTCGAGTTCCTGCTGTCCAAGTTTCTGGTCAGAAAGCTGAACGGATCTTTGTGACAAATGGATTGCGAGTTCCTTCCTGCGAGTTTGCAGAGAGACAAAAAATGCGGAAATGCAGAAAGAAGATATACTGCTTGATCGTCTCTGAGATGCGATTCCTGCCTGTTGTATAACTTTTACAACATTTAACGCAAAAATAAGATTGCTGATGTTAAACTCTCTAGCAACAGATAAACAGAATAAAGGTAGAGTATTTTGCAGGTCGTTCTTCTGATCAGCTCTCGATCAGCTCTGATACCATTTGTTAGTCCCTGTTTTCTATAACAGCAATATTAAACGATCTATCAAGAAGCTTAATAGCAGAAAGATGAACAAGATGAAACCCTTCTTTGATATACCGTGAACTTGTACAGAGAATGATATGCTCTTAGGCTGTTTAGATCGAGTACAAAAGTTAACGCAAACCTAAACCTAAAGCGCTTTTTTATATGCACAGGTATAGGGTTTGCGTAAAGGCTTTCAGCCTGATATGGGCCTGACACATTGGCCCCATATCTTATATACCCTAATAAATACAGACATTAATAACAATGGATATAAATAAAGCTAATCTATTACAAGACATATGACAAACTTGATTCACAATTAAATGATCTTCAACAGCAGCCAGTCACGCAGTCCCAAATAAATCTTCCTATAAGTAATGTTGTTTCATAGCCTTGAAATTGCAGTAGCCAGAGGCTTGAGGTTTTGGTGGGATGTTGCTTTCATTTTCTTAGACCAATATCTATCTTGTCTTATAAAAAAACTCTCGCTAGTCGCTACTGATGCATTAAAACACAATGTAAAACTTTAATTTCAAGCAGCAAGAAATAAGGTACATCATATTTTACATACCAACATAACCTTTCTTTTCCCACTGTGGAGATTCCAGCCACACACAAGAACTAAAGATTGGAAAAATTGTAGATATTGATAAAATATAATGAATTTATTGAAAACAAGCTAGAAATTAGAGCAGATGATTCATAATCTCGAGTTTATGATCCAAGCATAGTCCAGAAGAAGATGATCGGAGAGTAGAGAGCCAAATCCAATCGCACAATCGAAGATAAAAAAGTAAATGAAAACAAAGCCATGAGGCTAGCGTCCAGCTCCCCAGTGAAGCCAAGAGGGTTCGATTGTCGGTCTTCTCCTCCGTCCATAAGTGCGATCAAGGTACTCGGCCGCTGTAGGCGTCACCAATCACCATCGACGGCTGCCACTTTGTAACCCTAGTTTTGCACTTGCACATGTTCAAAGAATACTCAGAAGAGATAAAGAACCAACCAAGTACGTACCTGGAATGTGACTAGAACCGCTTAGGAAGAAGCACTCAGCCTGCAAAGTAGACTCACGTGGATCAACAGCGAAGGACTCTCTAACTTAGGAGATGGAGTTGCACATGGATCCATCTAAGAGCGTAGAAGTCAAAACTAATGTAAGCATTTAATTTGTTACTTGGCTTTATGGATCCATCTATTCTTGTCTCAAAAATTTGGAAAGGTTTCAGTCGTTAAGTAATTACTCCGTATTTTTTGATATAAAAGGAAAATGGGAAGAGATACATTACGAATAATCACTATAAATAAAAAATGGACAAACGAGTCATAACATAGAGTAGGTTTATGGCACTGTTTGGTTATCAGTTTTTTTTAGCTAAAACGCCGAATGCCATAGAGGCTAAAGTGCTGGAAAACTAAACCAGCGAGCATCAACAAGAATTATTGGAAGCATTTCATTATTAGATGATAAATTTGAAGGATTACTAAGGGAGGAGATGAAGGATTATTTACATACCTAAAATCGACAATAATAGCTCAGGAAGAAGACCTAGCAAGGACCAACCGGCCGTGAGAAACGCAGAAGACCGAAGAAACCGGAGGTGAGGGAGCAGGATCGATGGACAAAGACGGAGAATCGTGCAGATAGTTAGGGTTAAACGATGATTCTGGAATGGGTGAGCTGAGGCGCTAAGTGTTGAATGACTCTGTATGGTACTATGGATGTGTAGTAAGTAGCTGGGCCGGCCCATCGATGCCTTATTAGTTCAGGAATGTACTACCCGCACGGGTAGCTCAGTTGGTTCAGTGGTGGGAAATTTGGACCAAGTGACCAAGGTTCGAAACCCGCAGCGGCCGTGTGGAGGTCACAGAACCTGAAATAAGGCTGGGCCTCTGGTGCGCACGGGAAAAAGGCCTACCATCATTGTGCCGACTGAGTCACCATGATTAACATCCTCCCAAAAATCCTGTCGGGTCGGGGTATGGGGGGCTCCTGGGGTGGGAGATTCCACCTTTTTGGACCAAGTTCAAGAATGTACTCCGTAAAAATGTTAAAGTTTCAATACTTGAGTCTGATGAATTTGTGTTAGTAAATAGTGACACTTTTGTGTTATTAGGGCCATTATATCAGCGAGCATCAACAAGGATTATTGGAAGCATTTCATTATTAGATGATAAATTTGAAGGATTACTAAGGGAGGAGATGAAGGATTATTTAGATACCAAAAATCGACAATAATAGCTCAGGAAGAAGACCTAGCAAGGACCAATCGGCCGTGAGAAGCGAAGAAGACCGAAGAAACCAGAGGTGAGGGAGCAGGATCGATGGACAAAGACGGAGAATCATGCAGATAGTTAGGGTTAAACGATGATTCTGGAATGGGTGAGCTGAGGCGCTAAGTGTTGAATGACTCTGTATGGTACTATGGATGTGTAGTAAGTAGCTGGGCCGGCCCATCGATGCCTTATTAGTTCAGGAATGTACTACCCGCACGAGTAGCTCAGTTGGTTCAGTGGTGGGAAATTTGGACCAAGTGACCAAGGTTCGAAACCCGCAGCGGTCGTGTGGAGGTCACATAACCTGAAATAAGGCTGGGCCTCTGGTGCGCACGGGAAAAAGGCCTACCATCATTGTGCCGACTGAGTCACCGTGATTAACATCCTCCCAAAAATCCTGTCGGGTCCGGGTATGGGGGGCTCCTGGGGTGGGAGATTCCACTTATTTGGACCAAGTTCAGGAATGCACTCCGTAAAAATGTTAAAGTGTCACTACTTGAGTCTGATGTATTTGTGTTAGTAAATAGTGACACTTTTGTGTTATTAGGGCCATTATATCAGAAAGTGTCACTATAAAAGTGTCATTGTAAACCAGTTTTCTACTAGTGGTTGTAAGTTGTAATTAGATGAGATATAAGTTTACGATAGGTTTGGAAGCAAGAAGGATGAAGAAACCTGACATTTATGCAAAACCCAGTCGGGTATGGCCTTTACCCGACCATGTTTTTGTGACGATCATATCTTGCTGTGTGTCCTTCCGTTTAGAGCGTAACATATGTCGTTAGAAAGATAATTTGGAGTTCTAAAGCTATTTTCCAATTTCATTTACACTGCATTGATTAAAAGTTACATATTAACCATAACTTAACAAATATTTCTGATTTCACAATGAACTCGTGTAAAATTTGATACGATCATATCTTGCTCTATTTTGTTCCGTTGAAAGCGTTTAATATCTCGTTCGAAAGATCCTACCGACTTCTACAACTTGTCTTCAGGTTCCGGTTTCAAAATATCAAGAGAGGATTGCGTAATTACTAAAACAAGGCTGTATTTACGCTAAAAGTGCAATATATACGCTGAAAATGCTAAATCACTTAGATAAGGCTATGTATTTGTGATGATCATATCTTGCTGTGTGTTCTTTCGTTTAGAGCGTATTATATCTCGTTGGAAAGATAATTTGGAGTTCTAAAGCTATTTTACCAATTTCATTTATAATCCATTAATTAAAAGTTACAGATTAACAATAAATTAACAAATATTTCTGATTTCACAATGAACTCGTGTAAAATTTGATCCGATCATATCTTGCTCTATTTTGTTCCGTTGAAAGCGTTTAATATCTCTTTGGAAAGATCTTACCGAGTACTAAAACTTGTCTTCAGGTGTCAGTTTCAAAATATTAAGGGATGATTGCGTAATTACTAAAACAAGACTGTATTTACGCTAAAAGTGCTATATTTACGCTGAAAACGCTAAATCACAGAGACAAGGCTATGTATTTGTGACGATCATATCTTGCTGTGTGTTCTTCCATTTAGAGCGTATTATATCTCGTTGGAAAGATAATCTATTTTGTTCCGTTGAAAGCGTTTAATATGTCGTTGTAAAGATCTTACCGAGTTCTAAAACTTGTCTTCAGGTTCCAGTTTTCAAATATCAAGGGATGATTGCGTAATTACTAAAACAAGACTGTATTTACACTCAAAATATCAAGGGATGATTGCCTAATTACTAAAATACACTGTATTTACACTAAAACTGCTCTATTTTCGCTGAAAACGCTAAATCATAGAGATAAGGCTAAGTATTTGTGACACTCATATCTTGCTGTGTGTTTATCCGTTTGGAGCGTATTATATCTCGTTGGAAATATAGATCGGAGCTCTAAAGCTATTATTCCAACTTCATTTATAATGCATTAATTAAAAGTTACAGATTAACGATATATTAACAAATGTTTCTGATTTCACTTCGGGACTCGTGTAGAATTTGATGCAATCATATCTTGCTCTATTTTGTGCCATTGAAAGCGTTTAATATCTCGTTGGAAATATCATACCGAGTTCTAAAACATGTCTTCAGGCGATGGTTTCAAAATATCAATGGATGATTGCCTAATTACTAAAATACACTGTATTTACGCTAAAAGTGCTCTATTTTCGCTGAAAACGCTAAATCATAGAGATAAGGCTAAGTATTTGTGACACTCATATCTCGCTGTGTGTTTATCAATTTGGAGCGTATTATATCTCGTTAGAAAGATAGATCGGAGCTATAAAGCTATTGTTCTAACTTCTTTTACAATGCATTAATTAAAAGTTACAGATTAACCATATATTCACAAATGTTTCTGATTTCACTCCGAACTCGTGTAGAATTTGATGCGATCATATCTTGCTCTATTTTGTGCCGTTGAAAGCGTTTAATATCTCGTTGGAAAGATCTTACCGAGTTCTAAAACTTGTATTCAGGAGCTGGTCTCAAAATATCAAGGGATGATTGCCTAATTACTAAAAGACACTGTATTTAGGCTAAAAGTGCTCTATTTTCGCTGAAAACGCTAAATCATAGAGATAAGGCTAAGTATTTGTGACACTCATATCTTGCTGTGTGTTTATCCGTTTGGATCGTATTATATCTCGTTGGAAAGATAGATAGGAGCTCTAAATCTATTGTTCCAATTTCATTTACAATGCATTAATTAAAAGTTACAGATTAACCATATATTCACAAATGTTTCTGATTTCTCTCCGAACTCGTGTAGAATTTGATGCGATCACATCTTGCTCTATTTTGTGCCATTGAAAGCGTTTAATATCTCATCGGAAATATCTTACCGAGTTCTAAAACTTGTCTTCAGGAGCTGGTCTCAAAATATCAAGGGATGATTGCCTAATTACTAAAATACACTGTATTTACGCTAAAAGTGCTCTAGTTTCGCTGAAAACGCTAAATCATAGAGATAAGGCTAAGTATTTGTGACACTCATATCTTGCTGTGTGTTTATCCGTTTGGATCGTATTATATCTAATTGGAAAGATAGATCGGAGCTCTCAAGCTATTGTTCCAACTTCATTTACAATGCATAAATTAAAAGTTACAGATTAACGATATATTCACAAACGTTTCTGATTTCACTCCGAACTCGTGTAGAATTTGAGGCGATCATATCTTGCTCTATTTTGTGCCGATGAAAGCGTTTAATATCTGGCTGGAAAGATATTACCGAGTTCTAAAATTTGTTTTCAGGCGCTTGTTCCAAAATATCAAGGGATAATTGCCTAATTACTAAAATACACTGTATTTACGCTAAAAGTGCTCTATTTTCGCTGAAAATGCAAAATCATTGAGATAAGGCTAAGTATTTGCGACACTCATATCTTGCTGTGTGTTTATCCGTTTGGATCGTATTATATCTCGTTGGAAAGATAGATCGGAGCTCTAAATATATTGTTCCAATTTCATTTACAATGCATTAGTTAAAAGTTACATATTAACCATATATTCACAAATGTGTTTGATTTCACTCCGAACTGGTGTAGAATTGGATGCGATCACATCTTGCTCTATTTTGTGCCGTTGAAAGCGTTTAATATTTCGTTGGAAAGATTTTACCGAGTTCTAAAACTTGTCTTCAGGCGCGGGTTTCAAAATATCAAGGGATGATTGCCTAATTACTAAAATACACTGTATTTACGCTAAAAGTGCTCTATTTTCGCTGAAAACGCTAAATCATAGAGATAAGGCTAAGTATTTGTGACACTCATATGTTGCTGTGTGTTTATCCGTTTGGATCGTATTATCTCTTTGGAAAGATAGATCGGAGATCTAAAGTTATTGTTCCAACTTCATTTACAATGCATTAATTAAAAGTTACAGATTAACCATATATTCACAAATGTTTCTGATTTCACTCCGAACTCGTGTAGAATTTGATGCGATCACATCATGCACTATTTTGAGCCGTTGAAAGCGTTTAATATCTCGTTGGAAAGATCTTACCGAGTTCTAAAACTTGTCTTCAGGCGCGGGCTTCAAAATATCAAGGGATGATTGCCTATTTACTAAAATACACTGTATTTACGCTAAAACTGCTCTATTTTCGCTTAAAACGCTAAATCATAGAGATAAGGCTAAGTATTTGTGACACTCATACCTTACTGTGTGTTTATCCGTTTGGAGCGTATTATATCTCGTTGGAAATATAGATCGGAGCTCTAAAGCTATTATTCCAACTTCATTTACAATGCATTAATTAAATGTTACAGATTAACGATATATTCACAAATGTTTCCGATTTCACTTCGAACTCGTGTAGAATTTGATGCGATCATATCTTGCTCTATTTTGTGCCGTTGAAAGCGTTTAATATCTTGTTGGAAATATCATACCGAGTTTTAAAACATGTCTTCAGGCGATGGTTTCAAAATATCAATGGATGATTGCCTAATTACTAAATTACACTGTATTTACGCTAAAAGTGCTCTATTTTCGCTGAAAACGCTAAATCATAGAGATAAGGCTAAGTATTTGTGACACTCATATCTTGCTGTGTGTTTATCCATTTGGAGCGTATTATATCTCGTTAGAAAGATAGATCGGAGATCTAAAGCTATTGTTCTTACTTCATTTATAATGCATTGATTAAAAGTTACAGATTAACCATATATTCACAAATGTTTCTGATTTCACTCCGAACTCGTGTAGAATTTGATGCGATTATATCTTGCTCTATTTTGTGCCGTTGAAAGCGTTTAATATCTCGTTGGAAAGATCTTACCGAGTTCTAAAACTTGTCTTCAGGAGCTGGTCTCAAAATATCAAGGGATGATTTCCTAATTACTAAAATACACTGTATTTACGCTAAAATTGCTCTATTTTCGCTGAAAACGCTAAATCATAGAGATAAGGCTAAGTATTTGTGACACTCATATGTTACTATGTGTTTATCCGTTTGGATCGTATTATATCTCTTTGGAAAGATAGATCGGTGCTCTAAAGCTATTGTTCCAACTTCATTTACAATGCATTAATTAAAAGTTACAGATTAACCATATATTCACAAATGTTTCTGATTTCACTCCGAACACGTGTAGAATTTGATGCGATCACATCTTGCTCTATTTTGAGCCATTGAAAGCGTTTAATATCTCGTTGAAAAGATCTTACCGAGTTCTAAAACTTGTCTTCCGGCGCGGGATTCAAAATATCAAGGGATGATTGCCTAATTACTAAAATACACTGTATTTACACTAAAACTGCTCTATTTTCGCTGAAAACGCTAAATCATAGAGATAAGGCTAAGTATTTGTGACACTCATATCTTGCTGTGTGTTTATCCGTTTGGATCGTATTATATCTAGTTGGAAAGATAGATCGGAGCTCTCAAGCTATTGTTCCAACTTCATTTACAATGCATTAATTAAAAGTTACAGATTAACGATATATTCACAAACGTTTCTGATTTCACTCCGAACTCGTGTAGAATTTGATGCGATCATATCTTGCTCTATTTTGTGCCGATGAAAGCATTTAATATCTCGTTGCAAAGATCTTACCGAGTTCTAAAACTTGTCTTCAGTGACTGGTTCAAAAATATCAAGGGGTAATTGCCTAATTACTAAAATACACTGTATTTACGATAAAAGTTCTCTATTTTCGCTGAAAACGCAAAATCATAGAGAGAAGGCTAAGTATTTGTGACACTCATATCTTGCTGTGTGTTTATCCGTTTGGATCTTATTATATCTCGTTGGAAAGATAGATCGGAGCTCTAAATCTATTATTCCAATTTCATTTACAATGCATTAATTAAAAGTTACAGATTAACCATATAATCACAAATGTTTCTGATTTCTCTCCGAACTCGTGTAGAATTTGATGCGATTACATCTTGCTCTATTTTGTGCCGTTGAAAGCGTTTAATATCTCGTTGGAAATATCTTACCAAGTTCTAAAACTTGTCTTCAGGAGCTGGTCTCAAAATATCAAGGGATGATTGCCTAATTACTAAAATACACTGTATTTACGCTAAAAGTGCTTTATTTTCGCTGAAAACGCTAAATCATAGAGATAAGGCTAAGTATTTGTGACACTCATATCTTGCTGTGTGTTTATCCGTTTGGATCGTATTATATCTAGTTGGAAAGATAGATCGGAGCTCTCAAGCTATTGTTCCAACTTCATTTACAATGCATAAATTAAAAGTTACAGATTAACGATATATTCACAAACGTTTCTGATTTCACTCCGAACTCGTGTAGAATTTGAGGCGATCATATCTTGCTCTATTTTGTGCCGATGAAAGCGTTTAATATCTCGTTGGAAAGATAATACCGAGTTCTAAAATTTGTTTTCAGGCGCTGGTTCCAAAATATCAAGGTATAATTGCCTAATTACTAAAATACACTGTATTTACGCTAAAAGTGCTGTATTTTCGCTGAAAATGCAAAATCATAGAGATAAGGCTAAGTATTTGTGAGACTCATATCTTGCTGTGTGTTTATCCGTTTGGATCGTAATATATCTCGTTGGAAAGATAGATCGGAGCTCTAAATATATTGTTCCAATTTCATTTACAATGCATTAGTTAAAAGTTACATATTAACCATATATTCACAAATGTTTTTGATTTGACTCCGAACTCGTGTAGAATTTGATGCGATCACATCTTGCTCTATTTTGTGCCGTTGAAAGCGTTTAATATTTCGTTGGAAAGATTTTACCGAGTTCTAAAACTTGAATTCAGGCGCGGGTTTCAAAATATCAAGGTATGATTGCCTAATTACTAAAATACACTGTATTTACGCTAAAAGTGCTCTATTTTCGCTGAAAACGCTAAATCATAGAGATAAGGCTAAGTATTTGTGACACTCATATGTTGCTGTGTGTTTATCCGTTTGGATCGTATTATCTCTTTGGAAAGATAGATCGGAGATCTAAAGCTATTGTTCCAACTTCATTTACAATGCATTAATTAAAAGTTACAGATTAACCATATTTTCACAAATGTTTCTGATTTCACTCCGAACTCGTGTAGAATTTGATGCGATCACATCTTGCACTATTTTGAGCCGTTGAAAGCGTTTAATATCTCGTTGGAAAGATCTTACCGAGTTCTAAAACTTGTCTTCAGGCGCGGGATTCAAAATATCAAGGGATGATTGCCTAATTACTAAAATACACTGAATTTACGCTAAAACTGCTCTATTTTCGCTGAAAACGCTAAATCATAGAGATAAGGCTAAGTATTTGTGACACTCATATCTTACTGTGTGTTTATCCGTTTGGAGCGTATTATATCTCGTTGGAAATATAGATCGGAGCTCTAAAGCTATTATTCCAACTTCATTTACAATGCATTAATTAAATGTTACAGATTAACGATATATTCACAAATGTTTCTGATTTCACTTCGAACTCGTGTAGAATTTGATGCGATCATATCTTGCTCTATTTTGTGCCGTTGAAAGCGTTTAATATCTCGTTGGAAATATCATACCGAGTTTTAAAACATGTCTTCAGGCGATGGTTTCAAAATATCAATGGATGATTGCCTAATTACTAAATTTCACTGTATTTCCGCTAAAAGTGCTCTATTTTCGCTGAAAACGCTAAATCTTAGAGATAAGGCTAAGTATTTGTGACACTCATATCTTGCTGTGTGTTTAACCATTTGGAGCGTATTATATCTCGTTAGAAAGATAGATCGGAGCTCTAAAGCTATTGTTCTTACTTCATTTACAATGCATTAATTAAAAGTTACAGATTAACCATATATTCACAAATGTTTCTGATTTCACTCCGAACTCGTGTAGAATTTGATGCGATCATATCTTTCTCTATTTTGTGCCGTTGAAAGCGTTTAATATCTCGTTGGAAAGATCTTACCGAGTTCGAAAACTTGTCTTCAGGAGCTGGTCTCAAAATATCAAGGGATGATTGCCTAATTACTAAAATACACTGTATTTACGCTAAAAGTGCTCTATTTTCGCTGAAAACGCTAAATAATAGAGATAAGGCTAAGTATTTGTGACACTCATATGTTACTGTGTGTTTATCCGTTTGGATCGTATTATATCTCTTTGGAAAGATAGATCGGTGCTCTAAAGCTATTGTTCCAACTTCATTTACAATGCATTAATTAAAAGTTACAGATTAACCATATATTCACAAATGTTTCTGATTTCACTCCGAACTCGTTTAGAATTTGATGCGATCACATCTTGCTCTATTTTGAGCCGTTGAAAGCGTTTAATATCTAGTTGGAAAGATCTTACCGAGTTCTAAAACTTGTCTTCAGGCGCGGGCTTCAAAATATCAAGGGATGATTGCCTAATTACTAAAATACACTGTATTTACACTAAAACTGCTCTATTTTCGCTGAAAACGCTAAATCATAGAGATAAGGCTAAGTATTTGTGACACTCATATCTTGCTGTGTGTTTATCCGTTTGGATCGTATTATATCTAGTTGGAAAGATAGATCGGAGCTCTCAAGCTATTTTTCCAACTTCGTTTACAGTGCATTAATTAAAAGTTACAGATTAACGATATATTCACAAACGTTTCTGATTTCACTCCGAACTCGTGTAGAATTTGATGCGATCATATCTTGCTCTATTTTGTGCCGATGAAAGCGTTTAATATCTCGTTGCAAAGATCTTACCGAGTTCTAAAACTTGTCTTCAGTGGATGGTTCAAAAATATCAAGGGGTAATTGCCTAATTACTAAAATACACTGTATTTACGATAAAAGTTTTCTATTTTCGCTGAAAACGCAAAATCATAGAGATAAGGCTAAGTATTTGTGACACTCATATCTTGCTGTGTGTTTATCCGTTTGGATCGTATTATATCTCGTTGGAAAGATAGATCGGAGCTCTAAATCTATTGTTCCAATTTCATTTACAATGCATTAATTAAAAGTTACAGATTAACCATGTATTCACAAATGTTTCTGATTTCTCTCCGAACTCGTGTAGAATTTGATGCGATCACATCTTGCTCTATTTTGTGCCGTTGAAAGCGTTTAATATCTCGTTGGAAATATCTTACCAAGTTCTAAAAATTGTCTTCAGGAGCTGGTCTCAAAATATCAAGGGATGATTGCCTAATTACTAAAATACACTGTATTTACGCTAAAAGTGCTTTATTTTCGCTGAAAACGCTAAATCATAGAGATAAGGCTAAGTATTTGTGACACTCATATCTTGCTGTGTGTTTAACCGTTTGGATCGTATTATATCTAGTTGGAAAGATAGATCGGAGCTCTCAAGCTATTGTTCCAACTTCATTTACAATGCATAAATTAAAAGTTACAGATTAACGATATATTCACAAACGTTTCTGATTTCACTCCGAACTCGTGTAGAATTTGAGGCGATCATATCTTGCTCTATTTTGTGCCGATGAAAGCGTTTAATATCTCGTTGGAAAGATAATACCGAGTTCTAAAATTTGTTTTCAGGCGCTGGTTCCAAAATATCAAGGTATAATTGCCTAATTACTAAAACACACTGTATTTACGCTGAAAGTGCTGTATTTTCGCTGAAAATGCAAAATCATAGAGATAAGGCTAAGTATTTGTGACACTCATATCTTGCTGTGTGTTTATCCGTTTGGATCGTAATATATCTCGTTGGAAAGATAGATCGGAGTTCTAAATATATTGTTCCAATTTCATTTACAATGCATTAGTTAAAAGTTACATATTAACCATATATTCACAAATGTTTTTGATTTCACTCCGAACTCGTGTAGAATTTGATGCGATCACATCTTGCTCTATTTTGTGCCGTTGAAAGTGTTTAATATTTCGTTGGAAAGATTTTACCGAGTTCTAAAACTTGTCTTCAGGCGCGGGTTTCAAAATATCAAGGGATGATTGCCTAATTACTAAAATACACTGTATTTACGCTAAAAGTGCTCTATTTTCGCTGAAAACGCTAAATCATAGAGATAAGGCTAAGTATTTGTGACACTCATATGTTGCTGTGTGTTTATCCGTTTGGATCGTATTATCTCTTTGGAAAGAAAGATCGGAGATCTAAAGCTATTGTTCCAACTTCATTTACAATGCATTAATTAAAAGTTACAGATTAACCATATATTCACAAATGTTTCTGATTTCACTCCGAACTCGTGTAGAATTTGATGCGATCACATCTTGCACTATTTTGAGCCGTTGAAAGCGTTTAATATCTCGTTGGAAAGATCTTACCGAGTTCTAAAACTTGTCTTCAGGCGCGGGCTTCAAAATATCAAGGGATGATTGCCTAATTACTAAAATACACTGAATTTACGCTAAAACTGCTCTATTTTCGCTGAAAACGCTAAATCATAGAGATAAGGCTAAGTATTTGTGACACTCATATCTTACTGTGTGTTTATCCGTTTGGAGCGTATTATATCTCGTTGGAAATATAGATCGGAGCTCTAAAGCTATTATTCCAACTTCATTTACAATGAATTAATTAAATGTTACAGATTAACGATATATTCACAAATGTTTCTGATTTCACTTCGAACTCGTGTAGAATTTGATGCGATCATATCTTGCTCTATTTTGTGCCGTTGAAAGCGTTTAATATCTCGTTGGAAATATCATACCGAGTTTTAAAACATGTCTTCAGGCGATGGTTTCAAAATATCAATGGATGATTGCCTAATTACTAAATTACACTGTATTTACGCTAAAAGTGCTCTATTTTCGCTGAAAACGCTAAATCTTAGAGATAAGGCTAAGTATTTGTGACACTCATATCTTGCTGTGTGTTTATCCATTTGGAGCATATTATATCTCGTTAGAAAGATAGATCGGAGCTCTAAAGCTATTGTTCTTACTTCATTTACAATGCATTAATTAAAAGTTACAGATTAACCATATATTCACAAATATTTCTGATTTCACTCCGAACTCGTGTAGAATTTGATGCGATCATATCTTGCTCTATTTTGTGCCGTTGAAAGCGTTTAATATCTCGTTGGAAAGATCTTACCGAGTTCTAAAACTTGTCTTCAGGAGCTGGTCTCAAAATATCAAGGGATGATTGCCTAATTACTAAAATACACTGTATTTACGCTAAAAGTGCTCTATTTTCTCTGAAAACGCTAAATCATAGAGATAAGGCTAAGTATTTGTGACACTCATATCTTGCTGTGTGTTTATCCGTTTGGATCGTATTATATCTAGTTGGAAAGATAGATCGGTGCTCTAAAGCTATTGTTCCAACTTCATTTACAATGCATTAATTAAAAGTTACAGATTAACCATATATTCACAAATGTTTCTGATTTCACTCCGAACTCGTGTAGAATTTGATGCGATCACATCTTGCACTATTTTGAGCCGTTGAAAGCGTTTAATATCTCGTTTGAAAGATCTTACCGAGTTCTAAAACTTGTCTTCAGGCGCGGGCTTCAAAATATCAAGGGATGATTGCCTAATTACTAAAATACACTGAATTTACGCTAAAACTGCTTTATTTTCGCTGAAAACGCTAAATCATAGAGATAAGGCTAAGTATTTGTGACACTCATATCTTACTGTGTGTTTATCCGTTTGGAGCGTATTATATCTCGTTGGAAATATAGATCGGAGTTCTAAAGCTATTATTCCAACTTCATTTACAATGCATTAATTAAATGTTACAGATTAACGATATATTCACAAATGTTTCTGATTTCACTTCGAACTCGTGTAGAATTTGATGCGATCATATCTTGCTCTATTTTGTGCCGTTGAAAGCGTTTAATATCTCGTTGGAAATATCATACCGAGTTTTAAAACATGTCTTCAGGCGATGGTTTCAAAATATCAATGGATGATTGCCTAATTACTAAGTTACACTGTATTTACGCTAAAAGTGCTCTATTTTCGCTGAAAACGCTAAATCTTAGAGATAAGGCTAAGTATTTGTGACACTCATATCTTGCTGTGTGTTTATCCATTTCGAGCGTATTATATCTCGTTAGAAAGATAGATCGGATCTCTAAAGCTATTGTTCTTACTTCATTTACAATGCATTAATTAAAAGTTACAGATTAACCATATATTCACAAATGTTTCTGATTTCACTCCGAACTCGTGTAGAATTTGATGCGATCATATCTTGCTCTATTTTGTGCCGTTGAAAGCGTTTAATATCTCGTTGGAAAGATCTTACCGAGTTCTAAAACTTGTCTTCAGGAGCTGGTCTCAAAATATCAAGGGATGATTGCCTAATTACTAAAATACACTGTATTTACGCTAAAGGTGCTCTATTTTCGCTGAAAACGCTAAATCATTGAGATAAGGCTAAGTATTTGTGACACTCATATGTTACTGTGTGTTTATCCGTTTGGATCGTATTATATCTCTTTGGAAAGATAGATCGGTGCTCTAAAGCTATTGTTCCAACTTCATTTACAATGCATTAATTAAAAGTTACAGATTAACCATATATTCACAAATGTTTCTGATTTCACTCCGAACTCGTGTAGAATATTATGCGATCACATCTTGCTCTATTTCGAGCCGTTGAAAGCGTCTAATATCTCGTTGGAAAGATCTTACCGAGTTCTAAAACTTGTCTTCAGGCGCGGGCTTCAAAATATCAAGGGATGATTGCCTAATTACTAAAATACACTGTATTTACACTAAAACTGCTCTATTTTCGCTGAAAACGCTAAATCATAGAGATAAGGCTAAGTATTTGTGACACTCATATCTTGCTGTGTGTTTATCCGTTTGGATCGTATTATATCTAGTTGGAAAGATAGATCGGAGGTCTCAAGCTATTGTTCCAACTTCATTTACAATGCATTAATTAAAAGTTACAGATTAACGATATATTCACAAACGTTTCTGATTTCACTCCGAACTCGTGTAGAATTTGATGCGATCATATCTTGCTCTATTTTGTGCCGATGAAAGCGTTTAATATCTCGTTGCAAAGATCTTACCGAGTTCTAAAACTTGTCTTCAGTGGCAGGTTCAAAAATATCAAGGGGTAATTTCCTAATTACTAAAATACACTGTATTTAAGATAAAAGTTCTCTATTTTCGCTGAAAACGCAAAATCATAGAGATAAGGCTAAGTATTTGTGACACTCATATCTTGCTGTGTGTTTATCCGTTTGGATCGTATTATATCTCGTTGGAAAGATAGATCGGAGCTCTAAATCTATTGTTCCAATTTCATTTACAATGCATTAATTAAAAGTTACAGATTAACCATATATTCACAAATGTTTCTGATTTCTCTCCGAACTCGTGTAGAATTTGATGCGATCACATCTTGCTCTATTTTGTGCCGTTGAAAGCGCTTAATATCTCGTTGGAAATATCTTACCAAGTTCTAAAACTTGTCTTCAGGAGCTGGTCTCAAAGTATCAAGGGATGATTGCCTAATTACTAAAATACACTGAATTTACGCTAAAACTGCTCTATTTTCGCTGAAAACGCTAAATCATAGAGATAAGGCTAAGTATTTGTGACACTCATATCTTACTGTGTGTTTATCCGTTTGGAGCGTATTATATCTCGTTGGAAATATAGATCGGAGCTCTAAAGCTATTATTCCAACTTCATTTACAATGCATTAATTAAATGTTACAGATTAACGATATATTCACAAATGTTTCTGATTTCACTTCGAACTCGTGTAGAATTTGATGCGATCATATCTTGCTCTATTTTGTGCCGTTGAAAGCGTTTAATATCTCGTTGGAAATATCATACCGAGTTTTAAAACATGTATTCAGGCGATGGTTTCAAAATATCAATGGATGATTGCCTAATTACTAAATTACACTGTATTTACGCTAAAAGTGCTCTATTTTCGCTGAAAACGCTAAATCTTAGAGATAAGGCTAAGTATTTGTGACACTCATATCTTGCTGTGTGTTTATCCATTTGGAGCGTATTATATCTCGTTAGAAAGATAGATCGGAGCTCTAAAGCTATTGTTCTTACTTCATTTACAATGCATTAATTAAAAGTTACATGTTAACCATATATTCACAAATGTTTTTGATTTCACTCCGAACTCGTGTAGAATTTGATGCGATCACATCTTGCTCTATTTTGTGCCGTTGAAAGCGTTTAATATTTCGTTGGAAAGATTTTACCGAGTTCTAAAACTTGTCTTCAGGCGCGGGTTTCAAAATATCAAGGGATGATTGCCTAATTACTAAAATACACTGTATTTACGCTAAAAGTGCTCTATTTTCGCTGAAAACGCTAAATCATAGAGATAAGGCTAAGTATTTGTGACACTCATATGTTACTGTGTGTTTATCCGTTTGGATCGTATTATATCTCTTTGGAAAGATAGATCGGTGCTCTAAAGCTATTGTTCCAACTTCATTTACAATGCATTAATTAAAAGTTACAGATTAACCATATATTCACAAATGTTTCTGATTTCACTCCGAACTCGTGTAGAATTTGATGCGATCACATCTTGCTCTATTTTGAGCTGTTGAAAGCGTTTAATATCTCGTTGGAAAGATCTTACCGTGTTCTAAAACTTGTCTTCAAACGCGGGCTTCAAAATATCAAGGGATGATTGCCTAATTACTAAAATACACTGTATTTACACTAAAACTCCTCTATTTTCGCTGAAAACGCTAAATCATAGAGATAAGGCTAAGTATTTGTGACACTCATATCTTGCTGTGTGTTTATCCGTTTGGATCGTATTATATCTCGTTGGAAAGATAGATCGGAGCTCTAAATCTATTGTTCCAATTTCATTTACAATGCATTAATTAAAAGTTACAGATTAACCATATATTCACAAATGTTTCTGATTTCTCTCCGAACTCGTGTAGAATTTGATGCGATCACATCTTGCTCTATTTTGTGCCGTTGAAAGCGCTTAATATCTCGTTGGAAATATTTTACCAAGTTCTAAAACTTGTCTTCAGGAGATGGTCTCAAAGTATCAAGGGATGATTGCCTAATTACTAAAATACACTGTATTTACGCTAAAAGTGCTTTATTTTCGCTTAAAACGCTAAATCATAGAGATAAGGCTAAGTATTTGTGACACTCATATCTTGCTGTGTGTTTATCCGTTTGGATCGTATTATATCTAGTTGAAAAGATAGATCGGAGCTCTCAAGCTATTGTTCCAACTTCATTTACAATGCATAAATTAAAAGCTACAGATTAACGATATATTCACAAACGTTTCTGATTTCACTCCGAACTCGTGTAGAATTTGAGGCGATCATATCTTGCTCTATTTTGTGCCGATGAAAGCGTTTAATATCTCGTTGGAAAGATAATACCGAGTTCTAAAATTTGTTTTCAGGCGCTGGTTCCAAAGTATCAAGGTATAATTGCCTAATTACTAAAATACACTGTATTTACGCTAAAAGTGCTATATTTTCGCTGAAAACGCTAAATCATAGAGATAAGGCTAAGTATTTGTGACACTCATATGTTGCTGTGTGTTTATCCGTTTGGATCGTATTATCACATTGGAAAGGTAGATCGGAGATCTAAAGCTATTGTTCCAACTTCATTTACAATGCATTAATTAAAAGTTACAGATTAACCATATATTCACAAATGTTTCTGATTTCACTCCGAACTCGTGTAGAATTTGATGCGATCACATCTTGCACTATTTTGAGCCGTTGAAAGCGTTTAATATCTCGTTTGAAAGATCTTACCGAGTTCTAAAACTTGTCTTCAGGCGCGGGCTTCAAAGTATCAAGGAATGATTGCCTAATTACTAAAATACACTGAATTTACGCTAAAACTGCTCTATTTTCGCTGAAAACGCTAAATCATAGAGATAAGGCTAAGTATTTGTGACACTCATATCTTACTGTGTGTTTATCCGTTTGGAGCGTATTATATCTCGTTGGAAATATAGATCGGAGCTCTAAAGCTATTATTCCAACTTCATTTACAATGCATTAATTAAATGTTACAGATTAACGATATATTCACAAATGTTTCTGATTTCACTTCGAACTCGTGTAGAATTTGATGCGATCATATCTTGCTCTATTTTGTGCCGTTGAAAGCGTTTAATATCTCGTTTGAAATATCATACCGAGTTTTAAAACATGTCTTCAGGCGATGGTTTCAAAATATCAATGGATGATTGCCTAATTACTAAATTACACTGTATTTACGCTAAAAGTGCTCTATTTTCGCTGAAAACGCTAAATCTTAGAGATAAGGCTAAGTATTTGTGACACTCATATCTTGCTGTGTGTTTATCCATTTGGAGCGTATTATATCTCGTTAGAAAGATAGATCGGAGCTCTAAAGCTATTGTTCTTACTTCATTTACAATGCATTAATTAAAAGTTACATGTTAACCATATATTCACAAATGTTTTTGATTTCACTCCGAACTCGTGTAGAATTTGATGCGATCACATCTTGCTCTATTTTGTGCCGTTGAAAGCGTTTAATATTTCGTTGGAAAGATTTTACCGAGTTCTAAAACTTGTCTTCAGGCGCGGGTTTCAAAATATCAAGGGATGATTGCCTAATTACTAAAATACACTGTATTTACGCTAAAAGTGCTCTATTTTCGCTGAAAACGCTAAATCATAGAGATAAGGCTAAGTATTTGTGACACTCATATGTTACTGTGTGTTTATCCGTTTGGATCGTATTATATCTCTTTGGAAAGATAGATCGGTGCTCTAAAGCTATTGTTCCAACTTCATTTACAATGCATTAATTAAAAGTTACAGATTAACCATATATTCACAAATGTTTCTGATTTCACTCCGAACTCGTGTAGAATTTGATGCGATCACATCTTGCTCTATTTTGAGCTGTTGAAAGCGTTTAATATCTCGTTGGAAAGATCTTACCGAGTTCTAAAACTTGTCTTCAAACGCGGGCTTCAAAATATCAAGGGATGATTGTCTAATTACTAAAATACACTGTATTTACACTAAAACTCCTCTATTTTCGCTGAAAACGCTAAATCATAGATATAAGGCTAAGTATTTGTGACACTCATATCTTGCTGTGTGTTTATCCGTTTGGATCGTATTATATATAGTTGGAAAGATAGATCGGAGCTCTCAAGCTATTGTTCCAACTTCATTTACAATGCATTAATTAAAAGTTACAGATTAACGATATATTCACAAACGTTTCTGATTTCACTCCGAACTCGTGTAGAATTTGATGCGATCATATCTTGCTCTATTTTGTGCCGATGAAAGCGTTTAATATCTCGTTGCAAAGATCTTACCGAGTTCTAAAACTTTTCTTCAGTGGCTGGTTCAAAACTATCAAGGGGTAATTGCCTAATTACTAAAATACACTGTATTTACGATAAAAGTTCTCTATTTTCGCTGAAAACGCAAAATCATAGAGATAAGGCTAAGTATTTGTGACACTCATATCTTGCTGTGTGTTTATCCGTTTGGATCGTATTATATCTCTTTGGAAAGATAGATCGGTGCTCTAAAGCTATTGTTCCAACTTCATTTACAATGCATTAATTAAAAGTTACAGATTAACCATATATTCACAAATGTTTCTGATTTCACTCCGAACTCGTGTAGAATTTGATGCGATCAAATCTTGCTCTATTTTGAGCCGTTGAAAGCGTCTAATATCTCGTTGGAAAGATCTTACCGAGTTCTAAAACTTGTCTTCAGGCGCGGGATTCAAAATATCAAGGGATGATTGCCTAATTACTAAAATACACTGTATTTACACTAAAACTGCTCTATTTTCGCTGAAAACGCTAAATCATAGAGATAAGGCTAAGTATTTGTGACACTCATATCTTGCTGTGTGTTTATCCGTTTGGATCGTATTATATCTAGTTGGAAAGATAGATCGGAGGTCTCAAGCTATTGTTCCAACTTCATTTACAATGCATTAATTAAAAGTTACAGATTAACGATATATTCACAAACGTTTCTGATTTCACTCCGAACTCGTGTAGAATTTGATGCAATCATATCTTGCTCTATTTTGTGCCGATGAAAGCGTTTAATATCTCGTTGCAAAGATCTTACCGAGTTATAAAACTTGTCTTCAGTGGCTGGTTCAAAAGTATCAAGGGGTAATTTCCTAATTACTAAAATACACTGTATTTACGATAAAAGTTCTCTATTTTCGCTGAAAACGCAAAATCATAGAGATAAGGCTAAGTATTTGTGACACTCATATCTTGCTGTGTGTTTATCCGTTTGGATCGTATTATATCTCGTTGGAAGGATAGATCGGAGCTCTAAATCTATTGTTCCAATTTCATTTACAATGCATTAATTAAAAGTTACAGATTAACCATATATTCACAAATGTTTCTGATTTCTCTCCGAACTCGTGTAGAATTTGATGCGATCACATCTTGCTCTATTTTGTGCCGTTGAAAGCGCTTAATATCTCGTTGGAAATATCTTACCAAGTTCTAAAACTTGTCTTCAGGATCTGGTCTCAAAGTATTAAGGGATGATTGCCTAATTACTAAAATACACTGTATTTACGCTAAAAGTGCTTTATTTTCGCTTAAAACGCTAAATCATAGAGATAAGGCTAAGTATTTGTGACACTCATATCTTGCTGTGTGTTTATCCGTTTGGATCGTATTATATCTAGTTGAAAAGATAGATCGGAGCTCTCAAGCTATTGTTCCAACTTCATTTACAATGCATAAATTAAAAGTTACAGATTAACGATATATTCACATACGTTTCTGATTTCACTCCGAACTCGTGTAGAATTTGAGGCGATCATATCTTGCTCTATTTTGTGCCGATGAAAGCGTTTAATATCTCGTTGGAAAGATAATACCGAGTTCTAAAATTTGTTTTCAGGCGCTGGTTCCAAAATATCAAGGTATAATTGCCTAATTACTAAAATACACTGTATTTACGCTAAAAGTGCTATATTTTCGCTGAAAATGCAAAATCATAGAGATAAGGCTAAGTATTTGTGACACTCATATCTTGCTGTGTGTTTATCCGTTTGGATCGTAATATATCTCGTTGGAAAGATAGATCGGAGCTCTAAATATATTGTTCCAATTTCATTTACAATGCATTAGTTAAAAGTTACATATTAACCATATATTCACAAATGTTTTTTATTTCACTCCGAACTCGTGTAGAATTTGATGCGATCACATCTTGCTCTATTTTGTGCCGTTGAAAGCGTTTAATATTTCGTTGGAAAGATCTTACCGAGTTCTAAAACTTGTCTTCAGGCGCGGGCTTCAAAATATCAAGGGATGATTGCCTAATTACTAAAATACACTGAATTTACGCTAAAACTGCTCTACTTTCGCTGAAAACGCTAAATCATAGAGATAAGGCTAAGTATTTGTGACACTCATATCTTACTGTGTGTTTATCCGTTTGGAGCGTATTATATCTCGTTGGAAATATAGATCGGAGCTCTAAAGCTATTATTCCAACTTCATTTACAATGCATTAATTAAATGTTACAGATTAACGATATATTCACAAATGTTTCTGATTTCACTTCGAACTCGTGTAGAATTTGATGCGATCATATCTTGCTCTATTTTGTGCCGTTGAAAGCGTTTAATATCTCGTTGGAAATATCATACCGAGTTTTAAAACATGTCTTCAGGCGATGGTTCAAAATATCAATGGATGATTGCCTAATTACTAAATTACACTGTATTTACGCTAAAAGTGCTCTATTTTCGCTGAAAACGCTAAATCTTAGAGATAAGGCTAAGTATTTGTGACACTCATATCTTGCTGTGTGTTTATCCATTTGGAGCGTATTATATCTCGTTAGAAAGATAGATCGGAGATCTAAAGCTATTGTTCTTACTTCATTTACAATGCATTAATTAAATGTTACAGATTAACCATATATTCACAAATGTTTCTGATTTCACTCCGAACTCGTGTAGAATTTGATGCGATCATATCTTGCTCTATTTTGTGCCGTTGAAAGCGTTTAATATCTCGTTGGAAAGATCATACCGAGTTCTAAAACTTGTCTTCAGGAGCTGGTCTCAAAATATCAAGGGATGATTGCCTAATTACTAAAATACACTGTATTTACGGTAAAAGTGCTCTATTTTCGCTGAAAACGCTAAATCATAGAGATAAGGCTAAGTATATGTGACACTCATATGTTACTGTGTGTTTATCCGTTTGGATCGTATTATATCTCTTTGGAAAGATAGATCGGTGCTCTAAAGCTATTGTTCCAACTTCATTTACAATGCATTAATTAAAAGTTACAGATTAACCATATATTCACAAATGTTTCTGATTTCACTCCGAACTCGTGTAGAATTTGATGCGATCACATCTTGCACTATTTTGAGCCGTTGAAAGCGTTTAATATCTCGTTGGAAAGATATTACCGAGTTCTAAAACTTGTCTTCAGGCGCGGGCTTCAAAATATCAAGGGATGCTTGCCTAATTACTAAAATACACTGAATTTACGCTAAAACTGCTCTATTTTCGCTGAAAACGCTAAATCATAGAGATAAGGCTAAGTATTTGTGACACTCATATCTTACTGTGTGTTTATCCGTTTGGAGCGTATTATATCTCGTTGGAAATATAGATCGGAGCTCTAAAGCTATTATTCCAACTTCATTTACAATGCATTAATTAAATGTTACAGATTAACGATATATTCACAAATGCTTCTGATTTCACTTCGAACTCGTGTAGAATTTGATGCGATCATATCTTGCTCTATTTTGTGCCGTTGAAAGCGTTTAATATCTCGTTGGAAATATCATACCGAGTTTTAAAACATGTCTTCAGGCGATGGTTTCAAAATATCAATGGATGATTGCCTAATTACTAAATTACACTGTATTTACGCTAAAAGTGCTCTATTTTCGCTGAAAACGCTAAATCTTAGAGACAAGGCGAAGTATTTGTGACACTCATATCTTACTGTGTGTTTATCCGTTTGGAGCGTATTATATCTCGTTGGAAATATAGATCGGAGATCTAAAGCTATTGTTCTTACTTCATTTACAATGCATTAATTAAATGTTACAGATTAACCATATATTCACAAATGTTTCTGATTTCACTCCGAACTCGTGTAGAATTTGATGCGATCATATCTTGCTCTATTTTGTGCCGTTGAAAGCGTTTAATATCTCGTTGGAAAGATCATACCGAGTTCTAAAACTTGTCTTCAGGAGCTGGTCTCAAAATATCAAGGGATGATTGCCTAATTACTAAAATACACTGTATTTACGGTAAAAGTGCTCTATTTTCGCTGAAAACGCTAAATCATAGAGATAAGGCTAAGTATATGTGACACTCATATGTTACTGTGTGTTTATCCGTTTGGATCGTATTATATCTCTTTGGAAAGATAGATCGGTGCTCTAAAGCTATTGTTCCAACTTCATTTACAATGCATTAATTAAAAGTTACAGATTAACCATATATTCACAAATGTTTCTGATTTCACTCCGAACTCGTGTAGAATTTGATGCGATCACATCTTGCTCTATTTTGAGCCGTTGAAAGCGTTTAATATCTTGTTGGAAAGAACTTACCGAGTTCTAAAACTTGTCTTCAGGCGCGGGCTTCAAACTATCAAGGGATGATTGCCTAATTACTAAAACACTCTGTATTTACACTAAAACTGCTCTATTTTCGCTGAAAACGCTAAATCATAGAGATAAGGCTAAGTATTTGTGACACTCATATCTTGGTGTGTGTTTATCCGTTTGGATCGTATTATATCTAGTTGGAAAGATAGATCGGAGCTCTCAAGCTATTGTTCCAACTTCATTTACAATGCATTAATTAAAAGTTACAGATTAACGATATATTCACAAACGTTTCTGATTTCACTCCGAACTCGTGTAGAATTTGATGCGATCATATCTTGCTCTATTTTGTGCCGATGAAAGCGTTTAATATCTCGTTGCAAAGATCTTACCGAGTTCTAAAACTTGTATACAGTGGCTGGTTCAAAAATATCAAGGGGTAATTTCCTAATTACTAAATTACACTGTATTTACACTAAAACTGCTCTGTTTTCGCTGAAAACGCTAAATCATAGAGATAAGGCTAAGTATTTGTGACACTCATATCTTGGTGTGTGTTTATCCGTTTGGATCGTATTATATCTCGTTGGAAAGATAGATCGGAGCTCTAAATCTATTGTTCCAATTTCATTTACAATGCATTAATTAAAAGTTACAGATTAACCATATATTCACAAACGTTTCTGATTTCTCTCCAAACTCGTGTAGAATTTGATGCGATCACATCTTGCTCTATTTTGTGCCGTTGAAAGCGTTTAATATCTCGTTGGAAATATATTACCAAGTTCTAAAACTTGTCTTCAGGAGCTGGTCTCAAAGTATCAAGGGATGATTGCCTAATTACTAAAATACATTGTATTTACGCTAAAAGTGCTTTATTTTCGCTGAAAACGCTAAATCATAGAGATAAGGCTATGTATTTGTGACACTCATATCTTGCTGTGTGTTTATCCGTTTGGATCGTATTATATCTAGTTGGAAAGATAGATCGGAGCTCTCAAGCTATTGTTCCAACTTCATTTACAATGAATTAGTTAAAAGTTACATATTAACCATATATTCACAAATGTTTTTGATTTCAATCCGAACTCGTGTAGAATTTGATGCGATCACATCTTGCTCTATTTTGTGCCATTGAAAGCGTTTAATATTTCGTTGGAAAGATTTTACCGAGTTCTAAAACTTGTCTTCATGCGCGGGTTTCAAAATATCAAGGGATGATTGCCTAATTACTAAAATACACTGTATTTACGCTAAAAGTGCTCTATTTTCGCTGAAAACGCTAAATCATAGAGATAAGGCTAAGTATTTGTGACACTTATATGTTGCTGTGTGTTTATCCGTTTGGATCGTATTATCTCTTTGGATAGATAGATCGGAGCTCTAAAGCTATTGATCCAACTTCATTTACAATGCATTAATTAAAAGTTACAGATTAACCATATATTCACAAATGTTTCTGATTTCACTCCGAACTCGTGTAGAATTTGATGCGATCACATCTTGCTCTATTTTGAGCCGTTGAAAGCGTTTAATATCTCGTTGGAAAGATCTTACCGAGTTCTAAAACTTGTCTTCAGGCGAGGGCTCCAAAATATCAAGGGATGATTGCCTAATTACTAAAATACACTGTATTTACGCTAAAAGTGCTTTATTTTCGCTGAAAACGCTAAATCATAGAGATAAGGCTAAGTATTTGTGACACTCATATCTTGCTGTGTGTTTATCCGTTTGGATCGTATTATATCTAGTTGGAAAGATAGATCGGAGCTCTCAAGCTATTGTTCCAACTTCTTTTACAATGCATAAATTAAAAGTTACAGATTAACGATATATTCACAAACGTTTCTGATTTCACTCCGAACTCGTGTAGAATTTGAGGCGATCATATCTTGCTCTATTTTGTGCCGATGAAAGCGTTTAATATCTCTTTGGAAAGATATTACCGAGTTCTAAAATTTGTTTTCAGGCGCTGGTTCAAAAATATCAAGGTACAATTGCCTAATTACTAAAATACACTGTGTTTACGCTAAAAGTGCTCTATTTTCGCTGAAAATGCAAAATCATAGAGATAAGGCTAAGTATTTGTGACACTCGTATCTTGCTGTGTGTTTATCCGTTTGGATCATAATATATCTCGTTTGAAAGATAGATCGGAGCTCTAAATATATTGTTCCAATTTCATTTACAATGCATTAGTTAAAAGTTAGATATTAACCATATATTCACAAATGTTTTTGACTTCACTCCGAACTCGTGTAGAATTTGATGCGATCACATCTTGCTCTATTTTGTGCCGTTGAAAGCGTTTAATATTTCGTTGGAAAGATTTTACCGAGTTCTAAAACTTGTCTTCATGCGCGGGTTTCAATTTTTGGGTGAACTGTAAGTATATTGAATATACACCCAAGAGAAGAGGGGGGTATAAGAATGTACAAGCGAGAAAGGAAACAAAAATGAGGCCTATCCAACACTTTGGATAACCATCACAAAGCACAAGGCAACCCTAAACCAAAAACAGCCCACACCTAGACAAAGAGGTGCAAACAAGAGCAAAGGGCAGCAGCACACAGAAGCAAAAAACAATCCAAAAAACACGCCAACACACCAAACATGGTGTGTGACACAACCACGGACTCAAAACATTACAGCTTCAATAGGATAAATGCTATACAAAATCTTATAGACCATGTACTGAATTCTAGCAAAAACAACATCTTCATTAGGTATCAAGCCATCAAAGGACGTGGCATTCCGAGTCATCCAAATCCAATAGATAGAGTAGCAGAAAGCAATCCTAGCCGCTTTAGCTTTAATCCCCGAGCCCTGCCTCTTCCTCTTGATCCATTTCATCGAGCTAAGCATGGTGCCCATCTCCCGAGGTATGTCCAGCCAGGTCTTTACTCTATGCCACACCTTTCCTGAAAAAGAACAAGCAAAAAATAGGTGTGGTACCGTTTCCGGACCACCCTTACACAAAGGGCAAACATGCGCGGGTTTCAAAATATCAAGGGATGATTGCCTAATTACTAAAATACACTGTATTTACGCTAAAAGTGCTCTATTTTCGCTGAAAACGCTAAATCATAGAGATAAGGCTAAGTATTTGTGACACTTATATGTTGCTGTGTGTTTATCCGTTTGGATCGTATTATCTCTTTGGAAAGATAGATCGGAGCTCTAAAGCTATTGATCCAACTTCATTTACAATGCATTAATTAAAAGTTACAGATTAACCATATATTCACAAATGTTTCTGATTTCACTCCGAACTCGTGTAGAATTTGATGCGATCACATCTTGCTCTATTTTGAGCCGTTGAAAGCGTTTAATATCTCGTAGGAAAGATCTTACCGAGTTCTAAAACTTGTCTTCAGGCGAGGGCTTCAAAATATCAAGGGATGATTTCCTAATTACTAAAATACACTGTATTTACGCTAAAACTGCTCTATTTTCGCTGAAAACGCTAAATCATAGAGATAAGGCAAAGTATTTGTGACACTCATATCTTACTGTGTGTTTATCCGTTTGGAGCGTATCATATCTCTTTGGAAATATAGATCGGAGCTCTAAAGCTATTATTCCAACTTCATTTACAATGCATTAATTAAAAGTTACAGATTAACGATATATTCACAAATGTTTCTGATTTCACTTCGAACTCGTGTAGAATTTGATGCGATCATATCTTGCTCTATTTTGTGCCGTTGAAAGCGTTTAATATCTCGTTGGAAATATCATACCGAGTTCTAAAACATGTCTTCAGGCGATGGTTTCAAAATATCAATGGATGATTGCCTAATTACTAAAATACACTGTATTTACGCTAAAAGTGCTCTATTTTCGCTGAAAACGCAAAATCATAGAGATAAGGCTAAGTATTTGTGACACTCATATCTTGCTGTGTGTTTAGCCGTTTGGATCGTATTATATCTCGTTGGAAAGATATATCGGAGCTCTAAATATATTGTTCCCATTTCATTTACAATGCATTAATTAAAAGTTACATGTTAACCATATATTCACAAATGTTTTTGATTTCACTCCGAACTCGTGTAGAATTTGATGCGATCACATCTTGCTCTATTTTGTGCCGTTGAAAGCGATTAATATTTCGTTGGAAAGATTTTACCGAGTTCTAAACCTTGTCTTCAGGCGCGGGTTTCAAAATATCAAGGGATGATTGCCTAATTACTAAAATACACTGTATTTACGCTAAAAGTGCTCTATTTTCGCTGAAAACGCTAAATCATAGAGATAAGGCTAAGTATTTGTGACACTCATATGTTACTGTGTGTTTATCCGTTTGGATCGTATTATTATATCTTTGGAAAGATAGATCGGTGCTCTAAAGCTATTGTTCCAACTTCATTTACAATGCATTAATTAAAAGTTACAGATTAACCATATATTCACAAATGTTTCTGATTTCACTCCGAACTCGTGTAGAATTTGATGCGATCACATCTTGCTCTATTTTGAGCCGTTGAAAGCGTTTAATATCTCGTTGGAAAGATCTTACCGAGTTCTAAAACTTGTCTTCAGGCGCGGGCTTCAAAATATCAAGGGATGATTGCCTAATTACTAAAATACACTGTATTTACACTAAAACTGCTCTATTTTCGCTGAAAACGCTAAATCATAGAGATAAGGCTAAGTATTTGTGACACTCATATCTTGCTGTGTGTTTATCCGATTGGAGCGTATTATATCTCGTTGTAAATATAGATCGGAGCTCTAAAGCTATTATTCCAACTTCATTTACAATGCATTAATTAAATGTTACAGATTAACGATATATTCACAAATGTTTTTGATTTCACTTCGGGACTCGTGTAGAATTTGATGCAATCATATCTTGCTCTATTTTGTGCCGTTGAAAGCGTTTAATATCTCGTTGGAAATATCATACCGAGTTCGAAAACATGTCTTCAGGCGATGGTTTCAAAATATCAATGGATGATTGCCTAATTACTAAAATACACTGTATTTACGCTAAAAGTGCTCTATTTTCGCTGAAAACGCTAAATCATTGAGATAAGGCTAAGTATTTGTGACACTCATATCTTGCTGTGTGTTTATCCATTTGGAGCGTATTATATCTCGTTAGAAAGATAGATCGGAGCTCTAAAGCTATTGTTCTAACTTCATTTACAATGCATTAATTAAAAGTTACAGATTAACCATATATTCACAAACGTTTCTGATTTCACTCCGAACTCGTGTAGAATTTGATGCGATCATATCTTGCTCTATTTTCTGCCGATGAAAGCGTTTAATATCTCGTTGCAAAGATCTTACCGAGTTCTAAAACTTGTATTCATGCGCTGGTTGAAAAATATCAAGGGGTAATTTACTAATTACTAAAATACACTGTATTTACGATAAACGTTCTCTATTTTCGCTGAAAACGCAAAATCATAGAGATAAGGCTAAGTATTTGTGACACTCATATCTTGCTGTGTGTTTATTCGTTTGGATCGTATTATATCTCGTTGGAAAGTTAGATCGGAGCTCTAAATCTATTGTTCCAATTTCATTTACAATGCATTAATTAAAAGTTACAGATTAACCATATATTCACAAATGTTTCTGATTTCTCTCCGAACTCGTGTAGAATTTGATGCGATCACATCTTGCTCTATTTTGTGCCGTTGAAAGCGTTTAATATCTCGTTGGAAATATCTTACCGAGTTCTAAAACTTGTCTTCAGGAGCTGGTCTCAAAATATCAAGGGATGATTGCCTAATTACTAAAATACACTGTATTTACGCTAAAACTGCTCTATTTTCGCTGAAAACGCTAAATCACAGAGATAAGGCTAAGTATTTGTGACACTCATATCTTACTGTGTGTTTATCCGTTTGGAGCGTATTATATCTCGTTGGAAATATAGATCGGAGCTCTAAAGCTATTATTCCAACTTCATTTACAATGCATTAATTAAAAGTTACAGATTAACGATATATTCACAAATGTTTCTGATTTCACTTCGAACTCGTGTAGAATTTGATGCGATCATATCTTGCTCTATTTTGTGCCGTTGAAAGCGTTTAATATCTCGTTGGAAATATCATACCGAGTTCTAAAACATGTCTTCAGGCGATGGTTTCAAAATATCAATGGATGATTGCCTAATTACTAAAATACACTGTATTTACGCTAAAAGTGCTCTATTTTCGCTGAAAACGCTACATCATAGAGATAAGGCTAAGTATTTGTGACACTCATATCTTGCTGTGTGTTTATCCGTTTGGATCGTATTATATCTAGTTGGAAAGATAGATCGGAGCTCTCAAGCTATTGTTCCAACTTCATTTACAATGCATTAATTAAAAGTTACAGATTAACGATATATTCACAAACGTTTCTGATTTCACTCCGAACTCGTGTAGAATTTGATGCGATCATATCTTGCTTTATTTTGTGCCGTTCAAAGCGTTTAATATCTCGTTGGAAATATCATACAGAGTTCTAAAACTTGTCTTCAGGCGCTGGTTTCAAAATATCAATGGATGATTGCCTAATTACTAAAATACACTGTATTTACGCTAAAAGTGCTCTATTTTCGCTGAAAACGTTAAATCATAGAGATGAGGCTCAGTATTTGTGACACTCATATCTTGCTGTGTGTTTATCCGTTTGGAACGTATTATATCTCGTTGGAAAGATAGATCGGGGCTCTAAAGCTATTGTTCCAACTTCATTTACAATGCATTAATTAAAAGTTACAGATTAACCATATATTCACAAATGTTTTTGATTTCACTTCGGGACTCGTGTAGAATTTGATGCAATCATATCTTGCTCTATTTTGTGCCGTTGAAAGCGTTTAATATCTCGTTGGAAATATCATACCGAGTTCGAAAACATGTCTTCAGGCGATGGTTTCAAAATATCAATGGATGATTGCCTAATTACTAAAATACACTGTATTTACGCTAAAAGTGCTCTATTTTCGCTGAAAACGCTAAATCATTGAGATAAGGCTAAGTATTTGTGACACTCATATCTTGCTGTGTGTTTATCCATTTGGAGCGTATTATATCTCGTTAGAAAGATAGATCGGAGCTCTAAAGCTATTGTTCTAACTTCATTTACAATGCATTAATTAAAAGTTACAGATTAACCATATATTCACAAACGTTTCTGATTTCACTCCGAACTCGTGTAGAATTTGATGCGATCATATCTTGCTCTATTTTCTGCCGATGAAAGCGTTTAATATCTCGTTGCAAAGATCTTACCGAGTTCTAAAACTTGTATTCATGCGCTGGTTGAAAAATATCAAGGGGTAATTTACTAATTACTAAAATACACTGTATTTACGATAAACGTTCTCTATTTTCGCTGAAAACGCAAAATCATAGAGATAAGGCTAAGTATTTGTGACACTCATATCTTGCTGTGTGTTTATTCGTTTGGATCGTATTATATCTCGTTGGAAAGTTAGATCGGAGCTCTAAATCTATTGTTCCAATTTCATTTACAATGCATTAATTAAAAGTTACAGATTAACCATATATTCACAAATGTTTCTGATTTCTCTCCGAACTCGTGTAGAATTTGATGCGATCACATCTTGCTCTATTTTGTGCCGTTGAAAGCGTTTAATATCTCGTTGGAAATATCTTACCGAGTTCTAAAACTTGTCTTCAGGAGCTGGTCTCAAAATATCAAGGGATGATTGCCTAATTACTAAAATACACTGTATTTACGCTAAAACTGCTCTATTTTCGCTGAAAACGCTAAATCACAGAGATAAGGCTAAGTATTTGTGACACTCATATCTTACTGTGTGTTTATCCGTTTGGAGCGTATTATATCTCGTTGGAAATATAGATCGGAGCTCTAAAGCTATTATTCCAACTTCATTTACAATGCATTAATTAAAAGTTACAGATTAACGATATATTCACAAATGTTTCTGATTTCACTTCGAACTCGTGTAGAATTTGATGCGATCATATCTTGCTCTATTTTGTGCCGTTGAAAGCGTTTAATATCTCGTTGGAAATATCATACCGAGTTCTAAAACATGTCTTCAGGCGATGGTTTCAAAATATCAATGGATGATTGCCTAATTACTAAAATACACTGTATTTACGCTAAAAGTGCTCTATTTTCGCTGAAAACGCTACATCATAGAGATAAGGCTAAGTATTTGTGACACTCATATCTTGCTGTGTGTTTATCCGTTTGGATCGTATTATATCTAGTTGGAAAGATAGATCGGAGCTCTCAAGCTATTGTTCCAACTTCATTTACAATGCATTAATTAAAAGTTACAGATTAACGATATATTCACAAACGTTTCTGATTTCACTCCGAACTCGTGTAGAATTTGATGCGATCATATCTTGCTTTATTTTGTGCCGTTCAAAGCGTTTAATATCTCGTTGGAAATATCATACAGAGTTCTAAAACTTGTCTTCAGGCGCTGGTTTCAAAATATCAATGGATGATTGCCTAATTACTAAAATACACTGTATTTACGCTAAAAGTGCTCTATTTTCGCTGAAAACGTTAAATCATAGAGATGAGGCTCAGTATTTGTGACACTCATATCTTGCTGTGTGTTTATCCGTTTGGAACGTATTATATCTCGTTGGAAAGATAGATCGGGGCTCTAAAGCTATTGTTCCAACTTCATTTACAATGCATTAATTAAAAGTTACAGATTAACCATATATTCACAAATGTTTCTGATTTCACTCCGAACTGGTGTAGAATTTGATGCAATCATATCTTGCTCTATTTTGTGCCGTTGAAAGCGTTTAATATCTCGTTGGAAAGGTATTATCGAGTTCTAAAACATGTCTTACGGCGCTGGTTTCAAAATATCAAGGGATGATTGCCTAATTACTAAAATACACAGTATTTACGCTAAAAGTGCTCTATTTTCGCTGAAAACGCTAAATCATAGAGATAAGGCTAAGTATTTGTCACACTCATATCTTGCTGTGTGTTTATCCGTTTGGAGCGTATTATATCTCGTTGGAAAGATATATCGGAGCTCTAAAGCTATTGTTCCAACTTCATTTACAATGCATTAATTAAAAGTTACAGAATAACCATATATTCACAAATGTTTCTGATTTCACTCCGAACTCGTGTAGAATTTGATGCGATCATATATTGCTATATTTTGTTCCGTAGAAAGCGTTTAATATCTCGTTAGAATGATCTTACCGAGTTCTAAAAGTTGTCTACAGGCGCTGGTTTCAAAATATCAAGGGATGATTGCCCAATTACTAAAATACACTGTATTTATGCTAAAAGTGCCCTATTTTCGTTGAAAACGCTAAATCATAGAGATAAAGCTAAGTATTTGTGACACTCATATCTTGCTGTGTGTTTATCCGTTTGGAGCGTATTATATCTCGTTGGATAGATAGATCGGAGCTCTAAAGCTATTGTTCCAAATTAATTTACAATGCATTAATTAAAACTTACAGATTAACCATATATTCACAAATGTTACTGATTTCATTCCGAAATTGTGTAGAATTTGACGCAATCATATCTTGCTGTATTTTATGCCGTTGAAAGCGTTTAATATCTAATTGGAACGATCTTACCGAGTTCTAAAACTTGTATTCAGGCGCTGGTTTCAATATATCAAGGGATTATTGACTAATTACTAAAATACACTGTATTTACACTAAAAGTGCTCTATTTTCGCTGAAAACGCTAAATCATAGAGATAAGGCCAAGTATTTGTGACACTCATATCTTGTTGTGTGTTTATCCATTTGGAGCGTATTATATCTCGTTGGAAAGATAGATTGGGGCTCTAAAGCTATTGTTCCGACTTCATTTACAATGCATTAATTAAAAGTTCCAGATTAACCATACATTCACAAATGTTTCTGATTTCACTCCGAACTCGTGTAGAATGTGATGCGATCATATCATGCTCTATTTTGTGCCGTTGAAAGCGTTTAATATCTCTTTGGAAAGATATTACCGAGTTCTAAAACTTGTCTTCAGGCGCTTGTTTCAATTTTTTTTTGGGTGAACTGTAAGTATATTAAACACACCCAAAGAAAAGGGGGGTGGAAGAATGTACAGGTAAAGAACAAAAATGCAAGGTTATCCAACAAGGATAACCTTTCCCAAGCAGAACAAAAGGCCACGGCCAGCACCCCAAAAACAGTGGGGTGAAGCCCCAAAAACCAACAAAACCTGCCTCATACAAGTTCCAATCACCAAAACGTGATGGTCAAAAAAGCAACATCAAAAATGGACAAGTTCATAGGGATAAAGCTTATAAATGAGCATGTAAACCATATGCTGAATCTTGGCAAAAACATCATCTTCTCTTGGAACAAGGCCGTCAAAACAAGTAGCATTCCGAGTTCTCCAAATCCAATAGATGGAGTAGCAGAAAGCAATCCTAGCCGCTTTAGCCTTTACACCTGCTCCTTGCCTCTTCCTCTTTATCCACTTCATGGCACTTTGTAAGGTTCCCATCTCCCATGGAAAATCCAGCCAAGTCTTCACTTTATGCCAAACCTTTCCTGCAAAAGAACAAGCAAAAAAGAGGTGTGGTACCGTTTCCGGACCACCCTTACACAAAGGGCAAATATTAACCACATCCAACCTATGAAGATTGTCAAAAGTGGCAAGCCGGTTCCGGAAAGCCAACCAAACCGTGAAGGAGAACTTAGGGGGGATATAGTTCTTCCAAATGAAAGACATCCACATATGGGTACCCCCCTTCATTCTAAGGAGATTATAGACTTTAGCCGAGGACAGCTTGCCATTGTTTTGGCAACCTTGAAGAAAAGTAACCGCATCATTAATGTTATCAAAGTGGCTCAAAACTTGGTCACGAATCCGGGCAATCTTTTTAATCAGTTGGGAGTCTCTTTTGTGAGGTGTAAACTCCCAAACACCTCTACCATTAAGATAAACACCATGAATCCATCTAACCCAAAGGTTATCCTTTTTAATATGGATATCCCAAAGGGTCTTAGCTAAAAGGGCCGAGTTCCAAACATGGGTGTCATGTATGCCTAGCCCACCTTCCTCTTTAGGAAGGCAAACATCAGCCCATGCCACTCTAGCAAATTTGCACCCCCAAAGGAATATACGGCACATAGAAGTGATTCTGTCCAAAACAGCCTTAGGGATAGGGAGAGCTTGGAGCCAAAAAGAGTGAACTCCTTGTATCACAGATTTAATAAGCTCAACTCTCCCGGCATAGGAAAGGGACTTGGTGTTCCAAGCAGTAATGAAGTTGGTAATAGACTCCAAAAGAGGAGCATATTGTGCCACCGCAATCTTAAGAGGTGCTAAGGGAATGCCCAGATATCTAACAGGGAAAGTCCCCT
This sequence comes from Cuscuta europaea, assembly GCA_945859875.1. NCBI lineage: Eukaryota > Viridiplantae > Streptophyta > Magnoliopsida > Solanales > Convolvulaceae > Cuscuta > Cuscuta europaea. The sequence goes on from CAMAPE010000015.1 coordinate 10,882,046, forward strand.
CTTTGAAATCAATTAAGTCAAGGATATGGGCAAGGTCATAATCAGCAAGACCCCCAAGATAGATGTTAGACTTCTCAAAATTAACCTTGAGACCGGAGACATTCCCAAACTCCTCAAGAGCATCAATGAGGACTTTAATAGAGGGGTAATCCCCTCTAGAAAAGAGCATGAGATCATCAGCATAAGCAACATGGGAGATATTGAGTTTACCACACTTTGGGTGGAACTTAAAAGAAGAGACTTTAGTTCTCATATGAAGCAATCTAGAGAAATATTCAAGGCAAATAACAAAGAGGAAGGGTGACATAGGGTCACCTTGCCGGAGCCCCCTCTTACCTTTGATATGTCCATGTAGTATCCCATTAATGGAAATAGAATATGAAGAAGTGGAAACACATTCCATAATCCAATGAACAAATCTAGTAAGAAAGCCAATGGTAAGCAAAACATTCTTAAGAAAATCCCAAGAAATAGTGTCATAGGCTTTCCTAAGATCAACCTTGATCATAGATCTAGGAGACATACGCTTCCTAGTATAGCCTTTGACAAGCTCTTGAGCAATGAAAACATTATCAAGCATAAGCCTCCCATCAATAAAGGCCCCTTGAGCGGGATCAATAAGCTCAGGTAAACAAGGAATCATCCTAGAGGCGATGATTTTAGTAATCACCTTATAGATGACATTAGTGCAAGATATGGGCCTGAAATCAGCCGCGCTAGGGTCATGAGAAGTCTTGGGTAAGAGAGCAACAACCGTATGGTTGGTTTGTTTCAACAGCTTGCCCGAATTAAAGAAGCCCTTAACGGCCAAAACGACATCATGGCCCACAATGTCCCAATTATGCTTAAAAAAGGCAGAAGTATAACCATCCGGCCCCGGAGATTTATTATCTCCAATATCAAAGAGGGCGTTTTTAATCTCAATGTCAGAGATCGGGGCAATGACATCAATAGCTTTGGAGCTATCAAGACATTTACCAGAAAGGATAATGTTATGGTCAATCTCCACATTAGGGTCAGAAGATCCAAACAGATCTGTATAGAATCTAACAAACTCCCCCGCAACTTGGTCCAAAGAAGTAGTAGGATTGCCATTAGCAAGCTTAATAGATGTAATGGAATTCTTAACCACATTCTTTCTGACAATAGAGTGAAAGTATTTGGTACCACGATCACTTTGGAATAAGTGATTAGCTTTAGCCTTTTGTCTAAAGAAATCCTCCTCGGCCTTCTTTAAATAAAGGGCATTATTCTTGGCCAAAGCAAGTTCCTTTTTAATGTCCTCATCAAGAGGGGAAAGGAGTAAAAGAGCATGAACTCTTTTATATTCAATCTTGGCAGCCTTGGCCCTTTCGGAAATGTGCCCAAAAGCATTAAAATTAAGCTCTTTCAAAGGCCCTTTGAGTCTTTTAAGCTTGCGGGCAAGCCTAAATTGAGGAGTACCATGTAACTCATGAAACCAATGATTAGACAAGATATTAGTAAAGGCTTCGTGCTTAAGCCACATGTTGAAAAATTTGAAAGGTCTAGACCCCACACGCATGTTATGACCAATAGTAACTAAAGAAGCACAATGATCACAATCTACTTCCATCTCAAAGAAGTGAGTGTTACACGTAATATTGTTGGCAGCCCAAAGTGAATTCATAAGAACTCGATCAAGCTTAGCCCAAAGAGAGCCCCTATTCCAAGTAAGAAACTCCCCGGTGGAAGGAGTGTCCACAAGGTTAGTTTGAATCTTAAAGTTATTCAAATCTTGGATATAGTAAGCCGAAGGTGGAGTAGGCCCAATCCTCTCAATAGGGCTGCCAACACAGTTAAAGTCACCCAAAACAAGCCAAGGGACACTAATATTGGGTTCAAAAGAAGCAATATGGTCCCAAAGGTTCCTTCTATCCAACACGGTATAGAGGGCATAGACAAAAGTCACAAGAAACATGTTGTGAGTAGTCAAACAATTAATCTTACAGTGGATATGTTGCTTGTCAATCTCCAAAGCAAAAAGCTCCACAAAATTAGGATCCCACAAAAGGGCCATCCTACCACCCTCAATTTTGTCAAAGTTTGTAATAGCATGCCAATTGGGCAGCCTATTAGACAAGAACTTATCAAAATTAGGGGTAGAAAGTTTGGTTTCAAGTAGGCAGCAAACATGAACATGATTAGTACGCATAAAAGAGACAACGGTGTTATGTTTTGAGACCTTATTAAGGCCTCTAATATTCCAAGAGGACACTAACATAAAAACAATGCTAGTTTTTAGGTCTCTCCCCCTCTTTAGCACGTTTCACCAAAACCTTCTTTTGGAGAGGCCTAAATTTAGGCCTCGGTTTGTATCTATCCATAAATAGAAAGTATACACGTTCCATGAAAAGAGAAGAAACATGGTATCCCCCTTCCAAGTTGTGCAATCCGGGCAAAGATTCAAGGCATTCCAAAGTGAAAGTAATGCCCATATTCATGCCATTAGTAGTATTTTCCAAATAGTTACCAAGTCTCATTATCTCACCCTTAATATCCCCAAGATGTTTAAGGTAGATATCCGGCCCTTTGTCCTTATGGAAGTCAATTTTAACAACAACATCATCAAGGAATGCCTCACGAATATCATGTACCATACGGATGGTATTAGGAGTATGCCTCCTCGGATCTTTAAGCTTATAGGCATTACCTTGTAAGCAACCTTTTTCGTAAAATTGGTTAAGATAATGTCTATAAACACCTTTCAAAAAAGTAGAAGAGTACAAATAGTCCTCCTTATTAGGCTTAACTCCCGGCAGCCCTTCAAGACAAGTTTTAGTAAAGCTAAGACCGGGGGTATCCTCCCCAACCATACGAAGGTTTTCATTCAATTTAATGGTAGGAACATCAACCTCACTTTGATGCTTAACCTTAATGATAGGGGAGAGATTCTCCTCGGGTTCCATGTCAACCACAACTTCATCATCGAAGGTATCAAGAAGAGTAGTTTTAATAGTGCGACCAGTTTGGTAGATGGTAGTATCATCTTTATTAGCCTCGGTAGGATTAGTACCATTAGTACTATCCTCATCTTCAATAGTGTACTTACTAGTACCTTTTCTAAGTCTATTCACCTTAAAGAAAGGGTGATCAACTTTTTTGGTCAAATTGCCATCCAAATGTTGGTTGGCCAAGTTAACATGCTCCTTTCCTTCCCTATGTTTAGGAAGGTTCTTAACCACCTCACTTTCACCATTATTAGGATCATTGGAGCTAGTATTAACTCCATTAGCCTCCTTCTCCTTTCTTTCATTTTCGGCCAAAACCTTACAAGTAAAGGCATGATGGCCGAAAGTTTTACAATGAAAACAGTAGTTAGGGTATGTTTCATACCTAACATATTGAGTGTGCAACCTGCCATTAGGAAGTTTAATCTTAAATTGAAGAGGTGGAGCTTTAGAAGCATCAATCTCAATTAAGACTCTAGCAAAATGGGATCTCACTTTTTCTTGAGTGACCCTATCCGTAGCAATAGGCACTCCCACTCTAGAGGCAATTTCACTAATGATGTCCTCTTCCCATAACCTCATGGGTAAGTGAGGGAATTGGACCCAAATGGGCAGCTTCAAGAATTCATCACTATCCATGGAAAAGTCATCCGAAAGTGGTTTCAAAGGGAAAGATTTCCCAAGTATAGTGTGTGGCCCACAAGTAAGGACTTTAGTTCTATCATCATCATTCTTAAACTTGAAAATGACCCACCCTTTTTCATGGGATCTAACTTGACATGGGACATTCCATTTAGTCATCATCTCATGGATAGCTTTGAAACCGGGGAATTTGCCATCAAAATAAGCAACAAGGCAAAAGCCCCATATTTCAATCATTGAGGCCATTTTCCTATTGGAAAGATCCACAAAATCCCCAATCGGTTCAATGTACTTAAGCTTCATACCCTTCTCGGGTTCCCTATTATCTTTGAATAGAGAGGCCCAAGGAAGAGAAGGGGTGGTTTTGCCACTTTTTATGGCCACGGGGTTAGAGGCCGAGGCAACATTGGAGTTGGTAACAATAGGAGGAGTAGTACCAGCCTCATTGTTAGTAGCTTTACCAACAACATCATTAGAGGCAATGGTTTCTCCATTCAAAGAACCAACCACAACCAAAGATAACTCCTTTCCAAGAGATTTATCACACAAAGTTTCATCAATCAAAGCCTCGGTAGAGGTATTAATACCACTAACTTTAGAGGAAGTAACATTAGTATCTAATGTTTCGTCATTTAGAACACCAACTTTGTCCGAAGGCAAAGTATCCTTAATGAAAGCAATCACGGTTTCATCAACCAAATATTCATCCGAAATGGTATCCTCACACACATTATTGTCCACACTTTGTTCATCAACAACATCCTCAATTATAGGGGCATCAATATGAAGAGGGAAAGAATTTACCTCCCCATGAAGGGGGTCAGCCGAGGACAAAGGAGACCCAATGGTAGGAGTTCCTTCACTTTGGGTAGATTCCGAGCCCTCTTCATCCACCTCCTTAGCGTGAGCCTTTTCCTTGAGCCGAGTGGAAGATTTGGTTGGAGCCTTAGGAGTCTTTTTCTTCGCTTTTCCCCTCCCTTTAGGCATTGGAACACAAGGGATAGTTAAGGAGGAGCACCCCCTCAAGACATGAAGCTCCGGAAAGAAAAATGGAGGAAAGCGCACTATTCACCCAAAATAGCTTCGAAGAAGATGAGTACGGACGAAAATAGAACCAGGTCCGATGATGAATTTTCTTGGAGAAAGTTAATCACCATAGCTTGGAGAAGCAAGAACTGAAGTCGGATTGCAAAAACACCCAAGGAATCAGGCTGTAGAGGCGTTGACCTTCTTTGGTGAATAGTAACTCCGAAAGCTAAGAATGCGAAACCAGGCCAAAAACCTCCAAACCGAGCTCGGAAACTGGGTAGTGAGCACCTCAAACAACGTAGAAGTGTAAAGAAACCAATAACCAAGCTCAAAGACGAAGAATCGAAGGAAGAAGTGAAGAAAACGGTGAAGAAACGAGCTGGAAATCCGAGTAGCGAATTTTCGCTAGAGAGAGACTCTCTCAACGGATTTTTTTTCAGGCGCTTGTTTCAAAATATCAAGGGATGATTGCCTAATTACTAACATACACTGTATTTACGCTAAAAGTGCTCTATTTTCGCTGAAAACGCTAAATCATAGAGATAAGGCTAAGTATTTGTGACACTCATATCTTGCTCTGTGTTTATCCGTTTGTAGCGTAGTATATCTCGTTGGATAGATAGATCGGGGTTCTAAAGCTATTGTTCCAACTTCATTTACAATGCATTAATTAAAAGTTACAGATTAACCATACATTCACAAATGTTTCTGATTTCACTCCGAACTCGTTTAGAATTTGATGCGATCATATCTTGCTCTATTTTGTGCCGTTGAAAGCGTTTAATATCTCGTTGGAAAGATCATACCGAGTTCTAAAACTTGTCTTCAGGCGCTGGTTTCAAAATACAAGGGATGATTGCCTAATTACTAAAATACACTGTATGTACGCTACAAGTGCTCTATTTTCTCTGAAAACGCAAAATCATAGAGATAAGGCTAAGTATTTGTGACACTCATATCTTGCTGTGTGTTTAGCCGTTTGGATCGTATTATATCTCGTTGGAAAGATATATCGGAGCTCTAAATATATTGTTCCAATTTCATTTACAATGCATTAATTAAAAGTTACATATTAACCATATATTCACAAATGTTTTTGATTTCACTCCGAACTCGTGTAGAATTTGATGCGATCACATCTTGCTCTATTTTGTGCCGTTGAAAGCGTTTAATATTTCGTTGGAAATATTTTACCGAGTTCTAAAACTTTTCTTCAGGCGCGGGCTTCAAAATATCAAGGGATGATTGCCTAATTACTAAAATACACTGTATTTACACTAAAACTGCTCTATTTTCGCTGAAAACGCTAAATCATAGAGATAAGGCTAAGTATTTGTGACACTCATATGTTACTGTGTGTTTATCCGTTTGGATCGTATTATATCTCTTTGGAAAGATAGATCGGTGCTCTAAAGCTATTGTTCCAACTTCATTTACAATGCATTAATTAAAAGTTACAGATTAACCATATATTCACAAATGTTTCTGATTTCACTCCGAACTCGTGTAGAATTTGATGCGATCACATCTTGCTCTATTTTGATCCGTTGAAAGCGTTTAATATCTCGTTGGAAAGATCTTACCGAGTTCTAAAACTTGTCTTCAGGCGCGGGCTTCAAAATATCAAGGGATGATTGCCTAATTACTAAAATACACTGTATTTACACTAAAACTGCTCTATTTTCGCTGAAAACGCTAAATCATAGTGATAAGGCTAAGTATTTGTGACACTCATATCTTGCTGTGTGTTTATCCGATTGGAGCGTATTATATCTCGTTGTAAATATAGATTGGAGCTCTAAAGCTATTATTCCAACTTCATTTACAATGCATAAATTAAATGTTACAGATTAACGATATATTCACAAATGTTTCTGATTTCACTTCGGGACTCGTGTAGAATTTGATGCGATCATATCTTGCTCTATTTTGTGCCGTTGAAAGTGTTTAATATCTCGTTGGAAATATCATACCGAGTTCGAAAACATGTCTTCAGGCGATGGTTTCAAAATATCAATGGATGATTGCCTAATTACTAAAATACACTGTATTTACGCTAAAAGTGCTCTATTTTCGCTACGCTAAATCATTGAGATAAGGCTAAGTATTTGTGACACTCATATCTTGCTGTGTGTTTATCCATTTGGAGCGTATTATATCTCGTTAGAAAGATAGATCAGAGCTCTAAAGCTATTGTTCTAACTTCATTTACAATGCATTAATTAAAAGTTACAGATTAACCATATATTCACAAACGTTTCTGATTTCACTCCGAACTCGTGTAGAATTTGATGCGATCATATCTTGCTCTATTTTGTGCCGATGAAAGCATTTAATATCTCGTTGCAAAGATCATACCGAGTTCTAAAACTTGTCTTCAGGCGCTGGATCAAAAATATCAAGGGGTAATTTACTAATTACTAAAATACACTGTATTTACAATAAAAGTTCTCTATTTTCGCTGAAAACGCAAAATCATAGAGATAAGGCTAAGTATTTGTGACACTCATATCTTGCTGTGTGTTTATCCGTTTGGATCGTATTATATCTCGTTGGAAAGATAGATCGGAGCTCTAAATCTATTGTTCCAATTTCATTTACAATGCATTAATTAAAAGTTACAGATTAACCATATATTCACAAATGTTTCTGATTTCTCTCCGAACTCGTGTAGAATTTGATGCGATCACATCTTGCTCTATTTTGTGCCGTTGAAAGCGTTTAATATCTCGTTGGAAATATCTTACCGAGTTCTAAACCTTGTCTTCAGGAGCTGGTCTCAAAATATCAAGGGATGATTGCCTAATTACTAAAATACACTGTATTTACGCTAAAACTGCTCTATTTTCGCTGAAAACGCTAAATCATAGAGATAAGGCTAAGTATTTGTGACACTCATATCTTACTGTGTGTTTATCCGTTTGGAGCGTATTATATCTCGTTGTAAATATAGATCGGAGCTCTAAAGCTATTATTCCAACTTCATTTACAATGCATTAATTAAAATTTACAGATTAACGATATATTCACAAATGTTTCTGATTTCACTTCGAACTCGTGTAGAATTTGATGCGATCATATCTTTCTCTATTTTGTGCCGTTGAAAGCGTTTAATATCTCCTTGAAAATATCATACCGAGTTCTAAAACATGTCTTCAGGCGATGGTTTAAAAATATCAATGGATGATTGCCTAATTACTAAAATACACTGTATTTACGCTAAAAGTGCTCTATTTTCGCTGAAAACGCTAAATCATTGAGATAAGGCTAAGTATTTGTGACACTCATATCTTGCTGTGTGTTTATTCATTTGGAGCGTATTATATCTCGTTAGAAAGATAGATCGGAGCTCTAAAGCTATTGTTCTTACTTCATTTACAATGCATTAATTAAAAGTTACAGATTAACCATATATTCACAAATGTTTCTGATTTCACTCCGAACTCGTGTAGAATTTGATGCGATCATATCTTGCTCTATTTTGTGCCGTTGAAAGCGTTTAATATCTCGTTGGAAAGATCTTACCGAGTTATAAAACTTGTCTTCAAGAGCTGGTCTCAAAATATCAAGGGATGATTGCCTAATTACTAAAATACACTGTATTTACGCTAAAAGTGCTCTATTTTCGCTACGCTAAATCATTGAGATAAGGCTAAGTATTTGTGACACTCATATCTTGCTGTGTGTTTATCCATTTGGAGCGTATTATATCTCGTTAGAAAGATAGATCGGAGCTCTAAAGCTATTGTTCTAACTTCATTTACAATGCATTAATTAAAAGTTACAGATTAACCATATATTCACAAACGTTTCTGATTTCACTCCGAACTCGTGTAGAATTTGATGCGATCATATCTTGCTCTATTTTGTGCCGATGAAAGCATTTAATATCTCGTTGCAAAGATCATACCGAGTTCTAAAACTTGTCTTCAGGCGCTGGTTCAAAAATATCAAGGGGTAATTTACTAATTACTAAAATACACTGTATTTACAATAAAAGTTCTCTATTTTCGCTGAAAACGCAAAATCATAGAGATAAGGCTAAGTATTTGTGACACTCATATCTTGCTGTGTGTTTATCCGTTTGGATCGTATTATATCTCGTTGGAAAGATAGATCGGAGCTCTAAATCTATTGTTCCAATTTCATTTACAATGCATTAATTAAAAGTTACAGATTAACCATATATTCACAAATGTTTCTGATTTCTCTCCGAACTCGTGTAGAATTTGATGCGATCACATCTTGCTCTATTTTGTGCCGTTGAAAGCGTTTAATATCTCGTTGGAAATATCTTACCGAGTTCTAAACCTTGTCTTCAGGAGCTGGTCTCAAAATATCAAGGGATGATTGCCTAATTACTAAAATACACTGTATTTACGCTAAAACTGCTCTATTTTCGCTGAAAACGCTAAATCATAGAGATAAGGCTAAGTATTTGTGACACTCATATCTTACTGTGTGTTTATCCGTTTGGAGCGTATTATATCTCGTTGTAAATATAGATCGGAGCTCTAAAGCTATTATTCCAACTTCATTTACAATGCATTAATTAAAATTTACAGATTAACGATATATTCACAAATGTTTCTGATTTCACTTCGAACTCGTGTAGAATTTGATGCGATCATATCTTTCTCTATTTTGTGCCGTTGAAAGCGTTTAATATCTCCTTGAAAATATCATACCGAGTTCTAAAACATGTCTTCAGGCGATGGTTTCAAAATATCAATGGATGATTGCCTAATTACTAAAATACACTGTATTTACGCTAAAAGTGCTCTATTTTCGCTGAAAACGCTAAATCATTGAGATAAGGCTAAGTATTTGTGACACTCATATCTTGCTGTGTGTTTATCCATTTGGAGCGTATTATATCTCGTTAGAAAGATAGATCGGAGCTCTAAAGCTATTGTTCTTACTTCATTTACAATGCATTAATTAAAAGTTACAGATTAACCATATATTCACAAATGTTTCTGATTTCACTCCGAACTCGTGTAGAATTTGATGCGATCATATCTTGCTCTATTTTGTGCCGTTGAAAGCGTTTAATATCTCGTTGGAAAGATCTTACCGAGTTATTAAACTTGTCTTCAAGAGCTGGTCTCAAAATATCAAGGTATGATTGCCTAATTACTAAATTACACTGTATTTACGCTAAAAGTGCTCTATTTTCGCTACGCTAAATCATTGAGATAAGGCTAAGTATTTGTGACACTCATATCTTGCTGTGTGTTTATCCATTTGGAGCGTATTATATCTCGTTAGAAAGATAGATCGGAGCTCTAAAGCTATTGTTCTAACTTCATTTACAATGCATTAATTAAAAGTTACAGATTAACCATATATTCACAAACGTTTCTGATTTCACTCCGAACTCGTGTAGAATTTGATGCGATCATATCTTGCTCTATTTTGTGCCGATGAAAGCATTTAATATCTCGTTGCAAAGATCATACCGAGTTCTAAAACTTGTCTTCAGGCGCTGGTTCAAAAATATCAAGGGGTAATTTACTAATTACTAAAATACACTGTATTTACAATAAAAGTTCTCTATTTTCGCTGAAAACGCAAAATCATAGAGATAAGGCTAAGTATTTGTGACACTCTTATCTTGCTGTGTGTTTATCCGTTTGGATCGTATTATATCTCGTTGGAAAGATAGATCGGAGCTCTAAATCTATTGTTCCAATTTCATTTACAATGCATTAATTAAAAGTTACAGATTAACCATATATTCACAAATGTTTCTGATTTCTCTCCGAACTCGTGTAGAATTTGATGCGATCACATCTTGCTCTATTTTGTGCCGTTGAAAGCGTTTAATATCTCGTTGGAAATATCTTACCGAGTTCTAAACCTTGTCTTCAGGAGCTGGTCTCAAAATATCAAGGGATGATTGCCTAATTACTAAAATACACGGTATTTACGCTAAAACTGCTCTATTTTCGCTGAAAACGCTAAGTCATAGAGATAAGGCTAAGTATTTGTGACACTCATATCTTACTGTGTGTTTATCCGTTTGGAGCGTATTATATCTCGTTGTAAATATAGATCGGAGCTCTAAATCTATTATTCCAACTTCATTTACAATGCATTAATTAAAATTTACAGATTAACGATATATTCACAAATGTTTCTGATTCCACTTCGAACTCGTGTAGAATTTGATGCGATCATATCTTTCTCTATTTTGTGCCGTTGAAAGCGTTTAATATCTCCTTGAAAATATCATACCGAGTTCTAAAACATGTCTTCAGGCGATGGTTTCAAAATATCAATGGATGATTGCCTAATTACTAAAATACACTGTATTTACGCTAAAAGTGCTCTATTTTCGCTGAAAACGCTAAATCATTGAGATAAGGCTAAGTATTTGTGACACTCATATCTTGCTGTGTGTTTATCCATTTGGAGCGTATTATATCTCGTTAGAAAGATAGATCGGAGCTCTAAAGCTATTGTTCTTACTTCATTTACAATGCATTAATTAAAAGTTACAGATTAACCATATATTCACAAATGTTTCTGATTTCACTCCGAACTCGTGTAGAATTTGATGCGATCATATCTTGCTCTATTTTGTGCCGTTGAAAGCGTTTAATATCTCGTTGGAAAGATCTTACCGACTTCTAAAACTTGTCTTCAAGAGCTGGTCTCAAAATATCAAGGGATGATTGCCTAATTACTAAAATACACTGTATTTACGCTAAAAGTGCTCTATTTTCCCTGAAAACGCTAAATCATAGAGATAAGGCTAAGTATTTGTGACACTCATATCTTTCTGTGTGTTTATCCGTTTGGATCGTATTATATCTAGTTGGAAAGATAGATCGGATCTCTCAAGCTATTGTTCCAACTTCATTTACAATGCATTAATTAAAAGTTACAGATTAACGATATATTCACAAACGTTTCTGATTTCACTCCGAACTCGTGTAGAATTTGATGCGATCATATCTTGCTCTATTTTGTGCCGTTGAAAGCGTTTAATATCTCGTTGGAAATATCATACCGAGTTCTAAAACTTGTCTTCAGGCGCTGGTTTCAAAATATCAATGGATGATTGCCTAATTACTAAATTACACTGTATTTACGCTAAAAGTGCTCTATTTTCGCTGAAAACGCTAAATCATAGAGATGAGGCTCAGTATATGTTACACTCATATCTTGCTGTGTGTTTATCCGTTTTGAGCGTATTATATCTCGTTGGAAAGATAGATCGGGGCTCTAAAGCTATTGTTCCAACTTCATTTACAATGCATTAATTAAAAGTTACAGATTAACCATACATTCACAAATGTTTCTGATTTCACTCCGAACTCGTTTAGAATTTGATGCGATCATATCTTGCTCTATTTTGTGCCGTTGAAAGCGTTTAATATCTCGTTGGAAAGATCATACCGAGTTCTAAAACTTGTCTTCAGGCGCTGGTTTCAAAATACAAGGGATGATTGCCTAATTACTAAAATACACTGTATGTACGCTACAAGTGCTCTATTTTCTCTGAAAACGCAAAATCATAGAGATAAGGCTAAGTATTTGTGACACTCATATCTTGCTGTGTGTTTAGCCGTTTGGATCGTATTATATCTCGTTGGAAAGATATATCGGAGATCTAAATATATTGTTCCAATTTCATTTACAATGCATTAATTTAAAGTTACATATTAACCATATATTCACAAATGTTTTTGATTTCACTCCGAACTCGTGTAGAATTTGATGCGATCACATCTTGCTCTATTTTGTGCCGTTGAAAGCGTTTAATATTTCGTTGGAAAGATTTTACCGAGTTCTAAAACTTGTCTTCAGGCGCGGGCTTCAAAATATCAAGGGATGATTGCCTAATTACTAAAATACACTGTATTTACACTAAAACTGCTCTATTTTCGCTGAAAACGCTAAATCATAGAGATAAGGCTAAGTATTTGTGACACTCATATGTTACTGTGTGTTTATCCGTTTGGATCGTATTATATCTCTTTGGAAAGATAGATCGGTGCTCTAAAGCTATTGTTCCAACTTCATTTACAATGCATTAATTAAAAGTTACAGATTAACCATATATTCACAAATGTTTCTGATTTCACTCTGAACTCGTGTAGAATGTGATGCGATCATATCATGCTCTATTTTTTACCGTTGAAAGCGTTTAATATCTCGTTGGAGAGATCTTACCGAGTTATAAAACTTGTCTTCAGGCTCTGGTTTCAGAATATCAAGGGATGATTGCCTAATTACTAAATTACACTGTATTTACGCTAAAAGTGCTCTATTTTCGCTGAAAACGCTAAATCATAGAGATAAGGCTAAATATTTGTGACACTCATATCATGCTGTGTGTTTATCCGTTTGGAGCGTATTATATCTCGTTGGAAAGATAGACCGGAGATCTAAAACTATTGTTCCAACTTCATTTACAATGCATTAGTTAAAAGTTACATATTAACCATATATTCACAAATGTTTCTGATTTCACTCCGAACTCTTGTAGAATTTGATGCGATCATATCTTGCTCTTTGTTGTGCCGTTGAAAGCCTTTAATATCTCGTTGGAAAGATCTTACCGAGTTCTAAAACTTGTCTTCAGGCGTTGGTTTCAAAAAATCAAGGGATTATTGCCTAATTACTAAAATACACTGTATTTATGCTAAAAGTGCTCTATTTTCGCTGAAAACGCTAAATCATAGAGATAAGGCTAAGTATTTGTGACACTCATATCTTGCTGTGTGTTTATCCGTTTGGAGCGTATTATATCTCGTTGGAAAGATAGATCGGAGCTCTAAAACTATTGTTCCAACTTCATTTACAATGCATTAGTTAAAAGTTACAGATTAACCATATATTCATAAATGTTTCTGATTTCACTCCGAACTCGTGTAAAATTTGATGCGATCACATCTTGCTCTATTTTGAGCCGTTGAAAGTGTTTAATATCTCGTTGGAAAGATCTTACCGAGTTCTAAAACTTGTCTTCAGGCGCGGGCTTCAAAATATCAAGGGATGATTGCCTAATTACTAAAATACACTGTATTTACACTAAAACTGCTCTATTTTCGCTGAAAACGCTAAATCATAGAGATAAGGCCAAGTATTTGTGACACTCATATCTTGCTGTGTGTTTATCCGTTTGGATCGTATTATATCTAGTTGGAAAGATAGATCGGAGCTCTCAAGCTGTTGTTCCAACTTCATTTACAATGCATTAATTAAAAGTTACAGACTAACGATATATTCACAAACGTTTCTGATTTCACTCCGAACTCGTGTAGAATTTGATGCGATCATATCTTGCTCTATTTTGTGCCGATGAAAGCGTTTAATATCTCGTTGCAAAGATCTTACCGAGTTCTAAAACTTGTCTTTAGTGGCTGGTTCAAAAATATCAAGGGGTAATTGCCTAATTACTAAAATACACTGTATTTACGATAAAAGTTCTCTATTTTCGCTGAAAACGCAAAATCATAGAGATAAGGCTAAGTATTTGTGACACTCATATCTTGCTGTGTGTTTATCCGTTTGGATCGTATTATATCTCGTTGGAAAGATAGATCGGAGCTCTAAATCTATTGTTCCAATTTCATTTACAATGCATTAATTAAAAGTTACAGATTAACCATATATTCACAAATGTTTCTGATTTCTCTCCGAACTCGTGTAGAATTTGATGCGATCACATCTTGCTCTATTTTGTGCCGTTGAAAGCGTTTAATATCTCGTTGGAAATATCTTACCAAGTTCTAAAACTTGTCTTCGGGAGCTGGTCTCAAACTATCAAGGGATGATTGCCTAATTACTAAAATACACTGTATTTACGCAAAAAGTGCTTTATTTTCGCTGAAAACGCTAAATCATAGAGATAAGGCTACGTATTTGTGACACTCATATCTTGCTGTGTGTTTATCCGTTTGGATCGTATTATATCTAGTTGGAAAGATAGATCGGAGCTCTCAAGCTATTGTTCCAACTTCATTTACAATGCATAAATTAAAAGTTACAGATTAACGATATATTCACAAACGTTTCTGATTTCACTCCGAACTCGTGTAGAATTTGAGGCGATCATATCTTGCTCTATTTTGTGCCGATGAAAGCGTTTAATATCTCGTTGGAAAGATATTACCCAGTTCTAAAATTTGTTTTCTGTCGCTGGTTCCAAAATATCAAGGTACATTTGCCTAATTACTAAAATACACTGTGTTTACGCTAAAAGTGCTCTATTTTCGCTGAAAATGCAAAATCATAGAGATAAGGCTAAGTATATGTGACACTCATATCTTGCTGTGTGTTTATCCGTTTGGATCGTAATATATCTCGTTGGAAAGATAGATCGGAGCTCTAAATATATTGTTCCAATTTCATTTACAATGCATTAGTTAAAAGTTACATATTAACCATATATTCACAAATGTTTTTGATTTCACTCCGAACTCGTGTAGAATTTGATGCGATCACATCTTGCTCTATTTTGTGCCATTGAAAGCGTTTAATATTTCGTTGGAAAGATTTTACCGAGTTCTAAAACTTGTCTTCATGCGCGGGTTTCAAAATATCAAGGGATGATTGCCTAATTACTAAAATACACTGTATTTACGCTAAAAGGGCTCTATTTTCGCTGAAAACGCTAAATCATAGAGATAAGGCTAAGTATTTGTGACACTCATATCTTGCTCTGTGTTTATCCGTTTGGAGCGTAGTATATCTCGTTGGAAAGATAGATCGGGGCTCTAAAGCTATTGTTCCAACTTCATTTACAATGCATTAATTAAAAGTTACAGATTAACCATACATTCACAAATGTTTCTGATTTCACTCCGAACTCGTTTAGAATTTGATGCGATCATATCTTGCTCTATTTTGTGCCGTTGAAAGCGTTTAAAATCTCGTTGGAAAGATCATACCGAGTTCTAAAACTTGTCTTCAGGCGCTGGTTTCAAAATACAAGGGATGATTGCCTATTTACTAAAATACACTGTATTTACGCTAAAACTGCTCTATTTTCGCTGAAAACGCTAAATCATAGAGATAAGGCTAAGTATTTGTGACACTCATATCTTACTGTGTGTTTATCCGTTTGGAGCGTATCATATCTCTTTGGAATTATAGATCGGAGCTCTAAATCTATTATTCCAACTTCATTTACAATGCATTAATTAAAAGTTACAGATTAACGATATATTCACAAATGTTTCTGATTTCACTTCGAACTCATGTAGAATTTGATGCGATCATATCTTGCTCTATTTTGTGCCGTTGAAAGCGTTTAATATCTCGTTGGAAATATCATACCGAGTTCTAAAACATGTCTTCAGGCGATGGTTTCAAAATATCAATGGATGATTGCCTAATTACTAAAATACACTGTATTTACGCTAAAAGTGCTCTATTTTCGCTGAAAACGCAAAATCATAGAGATAAGGCTAAGTATTTGTGACACTCATATCTTGCTATGTGTTTAGCCGTTTGGATCGTATTATATCTCGTTGGAAAGATATATCGGAGCTCTAAATATATTGTTCCAATTTCATTTACAATGCATTAATTAAAAGTTACATGTTAACCATATATTCACAAATGTTTTTGATTTCACTCCGAACTCGTGTAGAATTTGATGCGATCACATCTTGCTCTATTTTGTGCCGTTGAAAGCGTTTAATATTTCGTTGGAAAGATTTTACCGAGTTCTAAAACTTGTCTTCAGGCGCGGGTTTCAAAATATCACGGGATGATTGCCTAATTACTAAAATACACTGTATTTACGCTAAAAGTGCTCAATTTTCGCTGAAAACGCTAAATCATAGAGATAAGGCTAAGTATTTGTGACACTCATATGTTACTAGGCGTTTATCCGTTTGGATCGTATTATATCTCTTTGGAAAGATAGATCGGTGCTCTAAAGCTATTGTTCCAACTTCATTTACAATGCATTAATTAAAAGTTACAGATTAACCATATATTCACAAATGTTTCTATTAAATAGTGATGCATTTATCTAGAATATTCTATGTAGAAAAGGCTAGAGATGATCTAGAGAGTTAAAGGTAGAAAGTATTCTAGAAAATTCTCTACTAGAGAATTCTTATGTAAAATCTAGAGTAATTAGACATAGATATAGAATACTCTAGAATCATAGCATTTAATAAGGATCTAGAATGATCCTCTAGCTCCTATAAATAGGACTCATTGTACTCATTTTCAAACCAAGCAAAACCAAGAAACATCAATACAATACTACTTTTCTAGAGACAAGAGCTCTCCTCTAAAACACATCATCTACATTACACCTCACTAAAATTACTTATTCTATTCATACAACAAACAACCTCTTCTATTTTCTAACAAGTGGTATCAGAGCTTGTTCGATCATAAGCGGGCATTATGACGACATCAAGCTTCTCGGTATCAACTCCGATGTTCAATGGAGAAAGCTATGACTATTGGAGTGTCCGTATGAAGACTTGCCTAGAATCACATGATCTCTGGGATATTGTTGAAGAAGGAATCATCATGCCGGAAAAAGGAAGCGACGACGCATCAACTTCCGAGGTACGTAAGAAACAAAAACAGCAAAATGCTAGAGCTCTCTATCTTCTTCAACAATCCGTTTGTGATACTATTTTCCCGAGAATAATTCGTGCTACTACGGCTAAAGAAGCTTGGGATATTCTTAAGGAGGAATTTCAAGGAAATGAGAAAGTTAGAACTATTAAATTACAAAGTTTAAGAAGAGAGCTCGAAAATTTAAAGATGAGAGATTCTGAAATGACAAAAGATTATTTCTCTCGGGTTATACATATAGTCAACGAAATGAGAACTCTTGGAGAAAACATAACCGACGAGAGAATAATCCAGAAAGTCCTAATCAGTCTCCCTGAAAAATATGATCCAGTAGTTTCGGCTATTGAGGAGTCAAAAGATCTATCAAAAATGTCCATCACTGAATTAATGGGGTCGCTAGAAGCACGTGAGCAAAGGCTGAACAGACGACACGAAAGTTCATTAGAAAGTGCCTTCCAGTCTAAGCTCAACATTAAAAGGAATCACTCGAGAAATGGTGAAAACTTTAAACCACATAAAGATGGGAATTCTAACAATAAGGAGAGGAAGACGAACTTTCCACCATGAAAAATATGCAAGAAGACTAATCACTTAGAGAAAGATTGCTACCATCGAGGAAAGGCACAATGCAGAAATTGCAAGAGGTTCGGGCATGAAGAAAAAGATTGCAGAGATAGAAGAAACTATCAGGCCAACTATTCTGAAGATTTTAAGGAGAAGGAGTACATGTTCTACGCATGTCACTCAGCCATAGAAGCAAAAGAAGAAGAGTGGTACATCGATAGTGGGTGCAGCAATCACATGACATCCAACGAGACCATCTTCCATGACTTAGATACCTCTATCAAGACAAAAGTCAAGATGGGCAATGGCGATTTGGTGGAGGCAAAGGGGAAAGGTACCATTGTCATAGATACAAAGAAAGGTACGCGCTTTATTAGAAACGTTCTCCTAGTGCCACGCCTTGCACAAAATCTACTAAGTGTTGGCCAAATGATGGAAAATGGATATGCCTTGCACTTTGAGAAAAATTCTTGCCGAATTTATGACAAGAACAATAATCAAGAAATTGCTGAAGTAAAAATGGGAAATAATAGAAATTTTCCTATTCAATGGCAATATCCACAAAAGGCGATGGTGGCTCAACTGAGTGATACGAGTCAATGGCATCGAAGATTTGGGCACTTCAATCTCAATGCCTTGAGATTACTACACCAAAAGAAGATGATGAGAGACATGCCTCTACTGGATGAAAAAGAAGGAGTATGTGAAGGATGTATGGTTGGGAAGCAGCACAGGCAACCATTTCCAACAGAAAAGACATGGAGAGCCAAACAGATACTAGAGCTTGTCCACACCGATGTTTGCGGTCCAATGCGCACGCCTTCAGTTTCGAAGAACAGGTACTTCATACTCTTCATCGATGATTACTCTAGGATGACATGGGTGTATTTTTTCCAAGAAAAATCCGAAGTCTTTAGAATATTCAAGAGATTCAAGAACTTCGTGGAGAAACAGAGTGGTCATCAAATCAAGAAGTTGAGAAGCGATCGAGGTACCGAATACAACTCAAAAGAATTTGACAAGTTCTGTGAAGATGAAGGTGTAGAGCATCAACTAACAGTAGCATACACTCCACAACAAAATGGGGTATCCGAAAGGAAGAACCGCACAGTCATGGAGATGGCAAGGTCTATGTTAGCTGAAAAAGGAATGCCTAAAACGTTCTGGGCAGAGGCAGTATATACTTTAGTCTATCTTCTAAACCGGTGTCCAACTAAGGCAGTTTTAAACAAAACACCTATTGAGGCATGGTCTGGACAAAAGCCTTCAGCCAAACATTTGAAGGTCTTCGGAAGCATATGCTACATTCATGTTCCCTCTGTTAAAAGGCACAAATTAGAAGACAAGACAGAGAAGGGCATCTTCCTTGGCTATAGCTCCAAATCCAAGGGATATCGAATCTACAATCTCGAGACAAAGAAGTTGGTGACAAGTCGAGATGTGGAGTTTGACGAGCAAGCCTCTTGGAATTGGGAGACAGAAAAAGTTGAAAGAAAGACAACTACTGTCCAACTAGAGGAAATACCAGAAGAGGAAAATCACGATCAACAAAGCCCCACGTCTACTCCAAGATCCTCTTTTGAAGCTAATACATCAAGAAATCACGGCTCCTCACCAGAGTCCCCACCTCTTCGGGTAAGAACTCTAGCAGACCTATATGAGTCTACTGACATCTATGAAACATGCAACTTTTGCTCCTTGGAGCCATATAGCTACACCGAAGCCTCCAAAGAAAAAGTTTGGATTAAAGCAATGGAGGAGGAGATCAAAATGATAGAAAAGAATGATACTTGGGAAATGGTAGATCTTCCACATAACAAGGAGGTTATTGGAGTCAAATGGGTGTATAAAACAAAATTGAATCCCGATGGCTCAATTCAGAAGCATAAGGCAAGGCTGGTTGCAAAGGGGTATGCTCAAATACCGGGAGTTGACTACACAGAGACGTTTGCACCAGTTGCCCGGATGGACACAATAAGAACACTCATAGCTCTTGTTGCTCAGAAGAAATGGAAAATTTATCAGCTAGATGTCAAGTCAGCCTTTCTAAATGGAGAGCTACGAGAAGAAGTGTATGTGGAACAACCAGAAGGATTCATCAAAGAAGAAGGAAAAGTTCTTCGTCTAAAGAAAGCGCTTTACGGGCTCAAACAAGCTCCACGAGCGTGGTATAGCAAGATTGATGGATACTTCACCCGTCAAGGGTTCAGGAGGAGTAAGAACGAGGCTACACTATACATCAAATCCCAAGGTAAATCCGACATTCTCATCGTCTCTCTATATGTTGATGACTTAATTATCACAGGAAATAATTCCAAATTAATTGAAGAATTTAAGAGAGACATGATGAACACTTTTGAGATGAGTGACTTGGGATTACTGCACTACTTTCTTGGCATGGAGATAAGTCAAGAAGAAGAAGGCATATTCTTATCTCAAGAAAAATATATTAAGGACATGCTAAAGAAGTTTAAAATGCAAGACTGCAAAGCCGTCGTTACTCCACTGGTTCCTAATGAAAAATTGAAGAAAGAAGATGGGTCAAAGCAGACGGATGCAACCAATTACCGAAGTTTGATTGGGAGTCTACTCTACTTAACGGCTACGAGGCCGGACATCATGTATGCTACAAGTTTGCTCTCGAGATTCATGGAAAGTCCAACTGAGACTCATTATGGAGCGGCAAAGAGACTCCTTAGGTATCTACAAGGAACCATCAATTATGGTATTTGGTACAAAACAACTCCTGACTCACGACTAACTGGATATAGCGACAGTGATTGGGCTGGATCTCAAGATGACATGAAAAGCACCTCCGGTTACGCATTTAAGCTGGGTTCGGGAATTTTCTCATGGGGATCAAAGAAGCAAGATTCTGTTGCACTATCTTCAGCCGAAGCCGAGTATGTTGCAGCAGCCGGAGCAGCGTGCCAAGCTATATGGCTAAAAAGAATATTAGAAGACATGGGAGAATTGCAAAGTTCTGCGACTCAAATATTTTGCGACAACAAGTCAGCTATTGCGATGGCTAAAAATCCAATTCAGCACAATCGTACTAAGCACATCGATATCAAGTATCACTTCTTGAGAGATGTCCAAGCAAAGGGGCATATTGAGATGAAGTACTGCCCAACAGAAGAACAATTGGCAGATATTTTCACGAAGGCCCTGCCAAGAGACAGATTCCAGTTTCTGCGAAGAATGCTTGGAGTCACCGACAAATGCATCAAGGAGGAGTATTAAATAGTGATGCATTTATCTAGAATATTCTATGTAGAAAAGGCTAGAGATGATCTAGAGAGTTAAAGGTAGAAAGTATTCTAGAAAATTCTCTACTAGAGAATTCTTATGTAAAATCTAGAGTAATTAGACAAAGATGTAGAATACTCTAGAATCATAGCATTTAATAAGGATCTAGAATGATCCTCTAGCTCTTATAAATAGGACTCATTGTACTCATTTTCAAACCAAGCAAAACCAAGAAACATCAATACAATACTACTTTTCTAGAGACAAGAGCTCTCCTCTAAAACACATCATCTACATTACACCTCACTAAAATCACTTATTCTATTCATACAACCAACAACCTCTTCTATTTTCTAACAGTTTCTGATTTCACTCCGAACTCGTGTAAAATTTGATGCGATCACATCTTGCTCTATTTTGAGCCGTTGAAAGTGTTTAATATCTCGTTGGAAAGATCTTACCGAGTTCTAAAACTTGTCTTCAGGCGCGGGCTTCAAAATATCAAGGGATGATTGCCTAATTACTAAACTACACTGTATTTACACTAAAACTGCTCTATTTTCGCTGAAAACGCTAAATCATAGAGATAAGGCTAAGTATTTGTGACACTCATATCTTGCTGTGTGTTTATCCGTTTGGATCGTATTATATCTAGTTGATAAGATAGATCGGAGCTCTCAAGCTGTTGTTCCAACTTCATTTACAATGCATTAATTAAAAGTTACAGACTAACGGTATATTCACAAACGTTTCTAATTTCACTCCGAACTCGTGTAGAATTTGATGCGATCATATCTTGCTCTATTTTGTGCCGATGAAAGCGTTTAATATCTCGTTGCAAAGATCTTACCGAGTTCTAAAACTTGTCTTCAGTGGCTGGTTCAAAAATATCAAGGGGTAATTGCCTAATTACTAAAATACACTGTATTTACGATAAAAGTTCTCTATTTTCGCTGAAAACGCAAAATCATAGAGATAAGGCTAAGTATTTGTGACACTCATATCTTGCTGTGTGTTTATCCGTTTGGATCGTATTATATCTCGTTGGAAAGATAGATCGGAGCTCTAAATCTATTTTTCCAATTTCATTTACAATGCATTATTTAAAGGTTACAGATTAACCATATATTCACAAATGTTTCTGATTTCTCTCCGAACTCGTGTAGAATTTGATGCGATCACATCTTGCTCTATTTTGTGCCGTTGAAAGCGTTTAATATCTCGTTGGAAATATCTTACCAAGTTCTAAAACTTGTCTTCGGGAGCTGGTCTCAAAATATCAAGGGATGATTGCCTAATTACTAAAATACACTGTATTTACGCTAAAAGTGCTTTATTTTCGCTGAAAACGCTAAATCATAGAGATAAGGCTAAGTATTTGTGACACTCATATCTTGCTGTGTGTTTATCCGTTTGGATCGTATTATATCTAGTTGGAAAGATAGATCGGAGCTCTCAAGCTATTGTTCCAACTTCATTTACAATGCATAAATTAAAAGTTACAGATTAACGATATATTCACAAACGTTTCTGATTTCACTCCGAACTCGTGTAGAATTTGAGGCGATCATATCTTGCTCTATTTTGTGCCGATGAAAGCGTTTAATATCTCGTTGGAAAGATATTACCCAGTTCTAAAATTTGTCTTCAGGCGCTTGTTCCAAAATATCAAGGTACAATTGCCTAATTACTAAAATACACTGTGTTTACGCTAAAAGTGCTCTATTTTCGCTGAAAATGCAAAATCATAGAGATAAGGCTAAGTATTTGTGACACTCATATCTTGCTGTGTGTTTATCCGTTTGGATCGTAATATATCTCGTTGGAAAGATAGATCGGAGCTCTAAATATATTGTTCCAATTTCATTTACAATGCATTAGTTAAAAGTTACATATTAACCATATATTCACAAATGTTTTTGATTTCACTCCGAACTCGTGTAGAATTTGATGCGATCACATCTTGCTCTATTTTGTGCCGTTGAAAGCGTTTAATATTTCGTTGGAAAGATTTTACCGAGTTCTAAAACTTGTCTTCATGCGCGGGTTTCAAAATATCAAGGGATGATTGCCTAATTACTAAAATACACTGTATTTACGCTAAAAGTGCTCTATTTTCGCTGAAAACGCTAAATCATAGAGATAAGGCTAAGTATTTGTGACACTCATATCTTGCTCTGTGTTTATCCGTTTGGAGCGTAGTATATCTCGTTGGAAAGATAGATCGGGGATCTAAAGCTATTGTTCCAACTTCATTTACAATGCATTAATTAAAAGTTACAGATTAACCATACATTCGCAAATGTTTCTGATTTCACTCCGAACTCGTTTAGAATTTGATGCGATCATATCTTGCTCTATTTTGTGCCGTTGAAAGCGTTTAAAATCTCGTTGGAAAGATCATACCGAGTTCTAAAACTTGTCTTCAGGCGCTGGTTTCAAAATACAAGGGATGATTGCCTAT
Organism: Cuscuta europaea; assembly: GCA_945859875.1. Taxonomy (NCBI): domain Eukaryota; kingdom Viridiplantae; phylum Streptophyta; class Magnoliopsida; order Solanales; family Convolvulaceae; genus Cuscuta; species Cuscuta europaea. Next base: position 10,905,527 of record CAMAPE010000015.1, read on the forward strand.
TTACTAAAATACACTGTATTTACGCTAAAACTGCTCTATTTTCGCTGAAAACGCTAAATCATAGAGATAAGGCTAAGTATTTGTGACACTCATATCTTACTGTGTGTTTATCCGTTTGGAGCGTATCATATCTCTTTGGAATTATAGATCGGAGCTCTAAATCTATTATTCCAACTTCATTTACAATGCATTAATTAAAAGTTACAGATTAACGATATATTCACAAATGTTTCTGATTTCACTTCGAACTCGTGTAAAATTTGATGCGATCATATCTTGCTCTATTTTGTGCCGTTGAAAGCGTTTAATATCTCGTTGGAAATATCATACCGAGTTCTAAAACATGTCTTCAGGCGATGGTTTCAAAATATCAATGGATGATTGCCTAATTACTAAAATACACTGTATTTACGCTAAAAGTGCTCTATTTTCGCTGAAAACGCAAAATCATAGAGATAAGGCTAAGTATTTGTGACACTCATATCTTGCTATGTGTTTAGCCGTTTGGATCGTATTATATCTCGTTGGAAAGATATATCGGAGCTCTAAATATATTGTTCCAATTTCATTTACAATGCATTAATTAAAAGTTACATGTTAACCATATATTCACAAATGTTTTTGATTTCACTCCGAACTCGTGTAGAATTTGATGCGATCACATCTTGCTCTATTTTGTGCCGATGAAAGCGTTTAATATTTCGTTGGAAAGATTTTACCGAGTTCTAAAACTTGTCTTCAGGCGCGGGTTTCAAAATATCAAGGGATGATTGCCTAATTACTAAAATACACTGTATTTACGCTAAAAGTGCTCAATTTTCGCTGAAAACGCTAAATCATAGAGATAAGGCTAAGTATTTGTGACACTCATATGTTACTAGGCGTTTATCCGTTTGGATCGTATTATATCTCTTTGGAAAGATAGATCGGTGCTCTAAAGCTATTGTTCCAACTTCATTTACAATGCATTAATTAAAAGTTACAGATTAACCATATATTCACAAATGTTTCTGATTTCACTCCGAACTCGTGTAGAATTTGATGCGATCACATCTTGCTCTATTTTGAGCCGTTGAAAGCGTTTAATATCTCGTTGGAAAGATCTTAACGAGTTCTAAAACTTGTCTTCAGGCGCGGGCTTCAAAATATCAAGGGATGATTGCCTAATTACTAAAATACACTGTATTTACACTAAAACTGCTCTATTTTCGCTGAAAACGCTAAATCATAGAGATAAGGCTAAGTATTTGTGACACTCATATCTTGCTGTGTGTTTATCCGATTGGAGCGTATTATATCTCGTTGTAAATATAGATCGGAGCTCTAAAGCTATTATTCCAACTTCATTTACAATGCATTAATTAAATGTTACAGATTAACGATATATTCACAAATGTTTCTGATTTCACTTCGGGACTCGTGTAGAATTTGATGCGATCATATCTTGCTCTATTTTGTGCCGTTGAAAGCGTTTAATATCTCGTTGGAAATATCATACCGAGTTCGAAAACATGTCTTCAGGCGATGGTTTCAAAATATCAATGGATGATTGCCTAATTACTAAAATACACTGTATTTACGCTAAAAGTGCTCTATTTTCGCTGAAAACGCAAAATCATAGAGATAAGGCTAAGTATTTGTGACACTCATATCTTGCTGTGTGTTTAGCCGTTTGGATCGTATTATATCTCGTTGGAAAGATATATCGGAGCTCTAAATATATTGTTCCAATTTCATTTACAATGCATTAATTAAAAGTTACATGTTAACCATATATTCACAAATGTTTTTGATTTCACTCCGAACTCGTGTAGAATTTGATGCGATCACATCTTGCTCTATTTTGTGCCGTTGAAAGCGTTTAATATTTCGTTGGAAAGATTTTACCGAGTTCTAAAACTTGTCTTCAGGCGCGGGTTTCAAAATATCAAGGGATGATTGCCTAATTACTAAAATACACTGTATTTAGGCTAAAGGTGCTCTATTTTCGCTGAAAACGCTAAATCATAGAGATAAGGCTAAGTATTTGTGACACTCATATGTTACTGTGTGTTTATCCGTTTAGATCGTATTATATCTCTTTGGAAAGATAGATCGGTGCTCTAAAGCTATTGTTCCAACTTCATTTACAATGCATTAATTAAAAGTTACAGATTAACCATATATTCACAAATGTTTCTGATTTCACTCCGAACTCGTGTAGAATTTGATGCGATCACATCTTGCTCTATTTTTAGCCGTTGAAAGCGTTTAATATCTCGTTGGAAAGATCTTAACGAGTTCTAAAACTTGTCTTCAGGCGCGGGCTTCAAAATATCAAGGGATGATTGCCTAATTACTAAAATACACTGTATTTACACTAAAACTGCTCTATTTTCGCTGAAAACGCTAAATCATAGAGATAAGGCTAAGTATTTGTGACACTCATATCTTGCTGTGTGTTTATCCGATTGGAGCGTATTATATCTCGTTGTAAATATAGATCGGAGCTCTAAAGGTATTATTCCAACTTCATTTACAATGCATTAATTAAATGTTACAGATTAACGATATATTCACAAATGTTTCTGATTTCACTTCGGGACTCGTGTAGAATTTGATGCGATCATATCTTGCTCTATTTTGTGCCGTTGAAAGCGTTTAATATCTCGTAAGAAATATCATACCGAGTTCGAAAACATGTCTTCAGGCGATGGTTTCAAAATATCAATGGATGATTGCCTAATTACTAAAATACACTGTATTTACGCTAAAAGTGCTCTATTTTCGCTGAAAACGCAAAATCATAGAGATAAGGCTAAGTATTTGTGACACTCATATGTTACTGTGTGTTTATCCGTTTAGATCGTATTATATCTCTTTGGAAAGATAGATCGGTGCTCTAAAGCTATTGTTCCAACTTCATTTACAATGCATTAATTAAAAGTTACAGATTAACCATATATTCACAAATGTTTCTGATTTCACTCCGAACTCGTGTAGAATTTGATGCGATCACATCTTGCTCTATTTTGAGCCGTTGAAAGCGTTTAATATCTCGTTGGAAAGATCTTACCGAGTTCAAAAACTTGTCTTCAGGCGCGGGATTCAATTTTTTTTTTTGGATAAAGGGTAATTATATATATCATCCAAAAGAGTTTCTGTACAAGTAAAGCAAAAAAGTGGGGGACAAAAATGGGGCTATCCCAAAATGGGATATACCATAGACCTGTGGGCTATACAATCAGTCCCAAATCACACAAAAAAAGGCATGTAGCCGCACCCTATAAAATTTCAAAACGTAATAAGCTCATGAGGATAAATACTATAGAGGATCTTATACACCATGTATTGGATCCTGGCAAAAACTTCTTCCTCTTGGGTCTTCTTATCATCAAATCTGGTGGCATTCCGAACTCTCCATAACCAGTATATAGTATAGATGAATGCAATTCTGACTGCCTTGGCCTTGATCCCCGCACCTGCATGCTCCTTCCTAATCCACTTAACTGAGCTTTCCAGAGTAGACATTTGTCTAGGTATTCCAATCCATGCTCTTACTTTGCTCCAAATTGTGCCTGTAAATTGACAACCAAAGAAAAGGTGTGGCACCGTCTCCGGTTCACCCTTGCAAAATGGACAAATGTTAATCACATCAAGCCTACTAAGATTATCATACGTTGCAAGGCGGTTGCGGAAGGCAAGCCATGCAATGAATGAGAACTTAGGAGGTATGTAAGCTTTCCAAATAAAGGGCATCCACACCTGTTTAGTGCCCTTAACTCTAATCAAGTCATACACATTTGAAGAGCACAGTTTCCCATTTGTAACCATCTTAGAGAGGGCTGCTATTGTGGTCTCAATGGAGTCATATTTTGAGACAAGGATGTCTCGGATCAGCCCTAGCTTCTTAGTAAGCTGGGAGTCCCTAGTGTGTGGGGAAAATTCCCACACACATCTACCTTTAAGATAGACTCCATGCACCCATTTCACCCAAAGTGTGTCTCGTTTAAGGTGAATATCCCAAAGGGTCTTAGAGAGTAAAGCATTATTCCAAGTTTTAGTATGTCTTATACCCAAGCCCCCCTCCTCCTTTGGGAGACACATATCTGCCCAAGCAACTCTGGCAAATTTGCATCCCCAAAAGAAAATACGACAAATTGAGACCACTCTATCAAGGATGGCTTGGGGTATAGGAAACACCTGTAACCAAAAAGAATGTACTCCCTGAATAACAGATTTAATCAATTCAGTTCTACCAGCATATGACAATGTCTTGGTGTTCCATGAGCTGAGATAATCAGAGATCTTTTCCAAAAGGGGGGCATATTCAGCTATAGCTAGTTTAAGGGGGGAGAGGGGAATGCCGAGGTACTTGACAGGGAAGGCTCCAACTTTGAAGTCCACCAAGTCAAGTATGGCCGTAAGGTCATGGTCTCTAACACCTCCCAAGAAAATATTAGATTTGTCAAAGTTAACTCTTAACCCTGATACCTCCCCAAACTCATTCAATGCATCAATCAAAACTTTAACAGAATATGTATCACCTCTACAAAACAACATAAGGTCATCAGCATAGGCAAGATGTGAAATCTTTAAGCTACCACACTTGGGATGAAAGTTAAAATCAGATGTAGTTCTCAAGTTTAACAACCTTGACAAATATTCCAAACATAAAACAAATAGGAGTGGGGACATAGGATCACCTTGTCTTAATCCCCTCTTCCCTCTAAAAAAACCATGTAATGTTCCATTGATGGAGATAGAAAAGGAAGCGGTAGAGACACATTCCATAATCCATTTAACAAATTGTAAAGGAAAACCAATGTTAAGGAGTACACTGTAAAGAAAGTCCCAAGAAATGGTGTCATAGGCTTTCCTGAGGTCCACCTTAATCATACACCTGGGGGAGCAATGCTTCCTAGTGTACCCCTTTACTAATTCCTGTGCAAGGAAAATGTTATCCATCATAAGCCTCCCATCTACAAAAGCCCCCTGGGCATGGTCAATTAACCCCGGTAAACATGGAATCATTCTATTAGCAATGACTTTAGTAATGACCTTATAAAGAACATTTGTACATGCAATTGGTCTAAAATCAGCAGCTGTGGGGGAGTGTGAGGTTTTAGGGATTAAAGCAATAATCGTGTGATTGATTTGCTTTAATAACCTGCCAGACTCAAAGAATCCCCTCACGGCCTCAACCACATCTTCCCCAACAATTGACCAATTTTCTTTAAAAAAGGCAGAGGTAAAACCATCCGGCCCCGGGGCCTTGTCATCCCCAATATCAAACATAGCATTTTTAATCTCAATGTCTAAAACGGGGGAAATCAGCCCTAAAGCTTGGTCCGTACCTAGACATGTCCCGGATGTAATTATGCTAGGCTCAATTGGAGGACAACTTACCGGGGTTCCAAACAAATTGACATAAAAATTCTCAAATTCCTTAGCAACTTGATCCATAGAGGTAGTTAGTTCCCCATTGGCTAGTTTTAAAGCCGTAATGGAGTTCTTGACAGCCCTCTTCTTCACAATAGAGTGGAAGTATTTGGTACATCTATCCCCTTGGATCAAATGAATAGCCTTCGCTTTTTGCCTATAAAAAGCATCCTCGGCCATTTTAAGAAAAAGCACTCTCTTCTTAGCTACTTGGACATCATTCTTTAAGGTATCATCCAAAGGGGAAAGTAAGAGAAGACTATGTAATCTCTTAAATTCTTTCTTTGAGTCCTTTACCTTAGAAGAAATATTAGCAAAAGCATTCTTGTTAAGTTCCTTGAGTGGTTTCTTAAGAGCTTGGAGTTTCTTAACTAACCGAAATTGGGCATTGCCCATTCCATACATAAACCAATTCTCATGAAGTATAGAGGGAAAAGACTCATGTTTAAGCCACATGTTGAAAAATTTGAAGGGTTTTGACCCCAAGGGGGGGTTATGGCCGAAAGTAACCAATGGTGCAACATGGTCACATTCCACCTCCATATCATGAAAATGTGTTTTGCAAGTGATACCATTAGTATTCCAAAAAGAATTCATTAAAACTCTATCCAACTTAGCCCAAAGTGAACCCCTATTCCAAGTGAAAAATTCACCGGTGGAAGGAGTGTCAATAAGGTTTGCATTAAGCTTGAAGTCAACTAAGTCTTGTAAGTAATAAGCCGAGGGTGGTGTGGGGCCAATCCTTTCACTAGGGGAAGAAACACAATTGAAATCCCCCATAACTAGCCAAGGACTACTTATGGTAGATCCCAAATTGGTAACGTGATCCCAAAGGGTTCTCCTCACCCCCACCGAGTACAAGGCATAAACAAAAGTAACCATAAAATTCAATTGTGTAGTCTTACACACACATTTGCAATGAATATGTTGTTTGTCAATTTCAAGCACATCTATGTCAACATAGTTCGTATTCCACATAAGGGCCATACGGCCACCATCTATAGTATCAAAATTGGTAATAGAAGACCATAGTGGCCATCTATTTTCCTTAAGTTTTTCAAAATTAGAAGTAGACATTTTAGTTTCAAGCAAACAACACATATGTACATTATGAGCACGAATAAAATTAAAGATAAGAGATTGTTTTGAGACCTTATTAAGGCCTCTTATGTTCCATGCCGTAATGATCATTAAACAATTGAGTTGGTTCCCCCATCATCCTTGATCCTCTTTTTCCTTCCTTGCCATAGCCTTTTCTTCCATGTGTTGCCTTGAAGGCCATTTTCGCTAAAATACCTACCAAGAAAAAGATGATGAATATTACGCATAAAGAAAGCATCAAAAGCATACCTGTCCTCTATTTGGATCACCCCAGGCAGCCCCTCTAGGCAAGCTTTAGTGAATGTAATCCCCGGTGCATCCAAGTCATCGATGATTGAGAGGCAATTATCAAGTCTCACAAGCTTTTCCCCCGGCTTCATGGTTAGTTCTAGCTCATTCATGTGGGCCATGTGAAGATTGGGAGGCTTCCCTTCAATGAAATCTACTTGAATGACCACATCATCATGGTAGCTATCTCGGATATCATTGATAATTCTTACTTCCAAATCAACATCCTCCTTCTCTTCCTTTGATGTCCCTTGCTCCTCTTCTTTGTTAGCCATGATTTTGTCAAGCTCATCCACTAGTTCTTCTTCTTTTTGTTCTTGCCTTTCAATGTTAGGTGTGGCCAAGATCAAGGCAAGGGGGTTTTCTTCTAAGATTGTGGCTTCCTCTTCAATGATCTCCCCCTCTTCTCTTTCCAAACTTTCTGCCACGGGCTGGTCATGGCTGCTCTTGGTGGTCTCGGCCTTTGGATACTCCTCATGATAGCATCTATTCTTAGCTTTGATAGTATAGATTTGCCTTCTTTGTTCTTCTATTTGAAATGTAGTGTTTTTCCTTGGTTCTTGGGGGGGTACTTCTTCTCCTCTTTCTTTCCTTTCCAAGTCATGGAGTGTTTTACATGTGAAGGGGTGATGGCCGAACATCTTGCAATGAAAACAATAGTTTGGAAAGGTCTCATACACTACGCCTTGGCTATAGATCTCCCCGGATGGAAGTTTGACATCAAATTGGAGTGGAGGGGGCTTGGCCGCATCTACTTCAATTAGAACACGAGCATATGAAGATCTAGCTTTCTCTTGTGTCACCCTATCCGTAGCCAATGGTTTACCCACTCTAGAAGCCACGGCACTTAGGATATCCTCTCTCCAAGCCCTCATGGGCAGCCCATGAAATTTGACCCATATAGGCACTTTGAGGAATTCATCACTATGTGTTGAGAAGTTATCATCAAGGACTTTCAAGTAGCACATTTTCCCATAGATGGAATGAGGTCCATCTAGAAGGACTTGATCCCTATCCGCCTCCCTTTGGAACTTGAAGATAATCCATCCTTTGCTATGTGGTCTAGCTTTGCAAGGAACCCCCCATTTTTGGATCATAGCGTTGACTGCCCTAGGTCCGGGAAACACCCCTACAAAGTAGCCAACCAAACAGTACCCCCATAGCTCCACCATGGAGGGAAGTGTGTAGTTAGAAAGGTCAACCATATCTCCGGTAGGTGGGATGTAAGTAAGTTTCATTCCTTGGGATGGTTCCCTATTATTAGTAAATAAGGAGGACCATGGTTTAGGGGCAGCTTGGACAGTTTGTTTGGTGCCTTGAGAGGTAGAAGCATCTCCATTAGTACTCCATTTCTTGGTCCTATTTATGGCCTTAAGATAGACAGCATCTTCACATGGTTCCTTTTCAACCTCAACGTTTTTTTCTTTTTCAATTGCCCTATCTTGCTCCAAATCCGAGGATGTGGTATCATTAATGGGTGTAGGAGTAACCACATTAATGGGGCTAACAACCCCCAAAGGTTGGTCATCAAAACCCCCCTCCAAAACAGCCTCCAAAACAGCCTCCACACTAGCATTTGTAGTCTTCACTATCTCGGCCAAACAGCCCTCATTTTGCACAATTTCTTCATTAATGGATTGGTGAGGGACCTCTTTAATGTTTCCAACAGCCAAAATACCTATTTCATTCTGTAATACAGACCCCCCACCAACTTTTTCCAACGCTAATACATCATCATTTTCGCACACAATATTGGTGTCCAAAGAAGTTACCTTTATGTTGTTGTTTGTGTTGTCATTTGCCACATCTTGGGTAGGTGGTTTCTTAGTGTTGCTGGCCCCCTTGTTTTTGGTATTTTCTGGCCTCAACTCACTGGTAACCTCCTCATCTCCTTTGGTAGAGGATATGTTCTTCTCCATTTCATCCAACATCTTAGCTTCCATGTGTTGAGCTTGGAGTTTCTTAACTGACTTCAATTTGTTTTTCCCAGTCATAGGAGCGATGGGAGACACTGCCTTGGCCAGCTTCCGAGTGTTGACCATAGCTAGGAGGTGTGTCCCAAGCTATCCAAGGTCAAGGTGAGCATCCAAGGACGTTGTAAGCACAAAACGCCTCCAAGAGTCCTTCAAAGACCAAGTTTGTTTTCTTCTTTTCTTCTTTGAGCTTGTTGTCCGTACTAATGGAGTAAATGTCCGTACAAACGGTCACAAAGTTGATTGTACGGATAAGGGGGATGAAGCTAAGGTTAGAGTATGTGGTGCGCCAAGGAGAGGCGATTCTCACCCCATATCCAGAATCATCTTAGCTCAAAAGGAGGCTTTGGGATCTAAGAAAGAGTTTTTCGTGTATGAATAGTGTTTGTGCGAAAAATGTTGCTCCAGCCCTCCAAAGACTTCAGGTTTTGAGCTAAAAAATTAAAGATAATACACCCCTAAGGGAAGGAAGATGTATTGCAGTTAATGTTCGAGCTCAAACACCCAAAAATCCAAGGAAGAAAACAAGAACGAACAAAAAACGCAATGGGGAAGAAGAAGTGTACGGATTTCGTAGAGAGAAGCTGGAGCTAACGGAAAAAATTTTCAGGCGCGGGATTCAAAATATCAAGGGATGATTGCCTAATTACTAAAATACACTGTATTTACACTAAAACTGCTCTATTTTCGCTGAAAACGCTAAATCATAGAGATAAGGCTAAGTATTTGTGACACTCATATCTTGATGTGTGTTTATCCGATTGGAGCGTATTATATCTCGTTTTAAATATAGATCATATCTGATTTACAATGCATTAATTAAATGTTACAGATTAACGATATATTCACAAATGTTTCTGATTTCACTTCGGGACTCGTGTAGAATTTGATGCAATCATATCTTGCTCTATTTTGTGCCGTTGAAAGCGTTTAATATCTCGTTGGAAATATCATACCGAGTTCGAAAACATGTCTTCAGGCGATGGTTTCAAAATATCAATGGATGATTGCCTAATTACTAAAATACACTGTATTTACGCTAAAAGTGCTCTATTTTCGCTGAAAACGCTAAATCATTGAGATAAGGCTAAGTATTTGTGACACTCATATCTTGCTGTGTGTTTATCCATTTGGAGCGTATTATATCTCGTTAGAAAGATAGATCGGAGCTCTAAAGCTATTGTTCTAACTTCATTTACAATGCATTAATTAAAAGTTACAGATTAAACATACATTCACAAACGTTTCTGATTTCACTCCGAACTCGTGTAGAATTTGATGCGATCATATCTTGCTCTATTTTATGCCGATGAAAGCGTTCAATATCTCGTTGCAAAGATCTTACCGAGTTCTAAAACTTGTCTTCAGGCGCTGGTTCAAAAATATCAAGGGGTAATTTACTAATTACTAAAATACACTGTATTTACGATAAAAGTTCTCTATTTTCGCTGAAAACGCAAAATCATAGAGATATGGCTAAGTATTTGTGACACTCATATCTTGCTGTGTGTTTATCCGTTTGGATCGTATTATATCTCGTTGGAAAGATAGATCGGAGCTCTAAATCTATTGTTCCAATTTAATTTACAATGCATTAATTAAAAGTTACAGATTAACCATATATTCACAAATGTTTCTGATTTCTCTCCGAACTCGTGTAGAATTTGATGCGATCACATCTTGCTCTATTTTGTCCCGTTGAAAGCGTTTAATATCTCGTTGGAAATATCTTACCGAGTTCTAAAACTTGTCTTCAGGAGCTGGTCTCAAAATATCAAGGGATGATTGCCTAATTACTAAAATACACTGTATTTACGCTAAAACTGCTCTATTTTCGCTGAAAACGCTAAATCATAGAGATAAGGCTAAGTATTTGTGACACTCATATCTTACTGTGTGTTTATCCGTTTGGAGCGTATTATATCTCGTTGGAAATATAGATCGGAGCTCTAAAGCTATTATTCCAACTTCATTTACAATGCATTAATTAAAAGTTACAGATTAACGATATATTCACAAATGTTTCTGATTTCACTTCGAACTCGTGTAGAATTTGATGCGATCATATCTTGCTCTATTTTGTGCCGTTGAAAGCGTTTAATATCTCTTTGGAAATATCATACCGAGTTCTAAAACATGTCTTCAGGCGATGGTTTCAAAATATCAATGGATAATTGCCTAATTACTAAAATACACTGTATTTACGCTAAAAGTGCTCTATTTTCGCTGAAAACGCTAAATCATAGAGATAAGGCTAAGTATTTGTGACACTCATATCTTGCTGTGTGTTTATCCGTTTGGATCGTATTATATCTAGTTGGAAAGATAGATCGGAGCTCTCAAGCTATTGTTCCAACTTCATTTACAATGCATTAATTAAAAGTTACAGATTAACGATATATTCACAAACGTTTCTGATTTCACTCCGAACTCGTGTAGAATTTGATGCGATCATATCTTGCTCTATTTTGTGCCGTTCAAAGCGTTTAATATCTCGTTGGAAATATCATACCGAGTTCTAAAACTTGTCTTCAGGCGCTGGTTTCAAAATATCAATGGATGATTGCCTAATTACTAAAATACACTGTATTTACGCTAAAAGTGCTCTATTTTCGCTGAAAACGCTAAATCATAGAGATGAGGCTCAGTATTTGTGCCACTCATATCTTGCTGTGTGTTTATCCGTTTGGAACGTATTATATCTCGTTGGAAAGATAGATCGGGGCTCTAAAGCTATTGTTCCAACTTCATTTACAATGCATTAATTAAAAGTTACAGATTAACCATATATTCACAAATGTTTCTGATTTCACTCCGAACTGGTGTAGAATTTGATGCAATCATATCTTGCTCTATTTTGTGCCGTTGAAAGCGTTTAATATCTCGTTGGAAAGCTATTATCGAGTTCTAAAACATGTCTTACGGCGCTGGTGTCAAAATATCAAGGGAAGATTGCCTAATTACTAAAATACACAGTATTTACGCTAAAGTGCTCTATTTTCGCTGAAAACGCTAAATCATAGAGATAATGCTAAGTATTTGTCACACTCATATCTTGTTGTGTGTTTATCCGTTTGGATCGTATTATATCTCGTTGGAAAGATATATCGGAGCTCTAAAGCTATTGTTCCAACTTCATTTACAATGCATTAATTAAAAGTTACAGATTAACCATATATTCACAAATGTTTCTGATTTCACTCCGAACTCGTGTAGAATTTGATGCGATCATATATTGCTATATTTTGTTCCGTAGAAAGCGTTTAATATCTCGTTAGAATGATCTTACCGAGTTCTAAAAGTTGTCTACAGGCGCTGGTTTCAAAATATCAAGGGATGATTGCCCAATTACTAAAATACACTGTATTTATGCTAAAAGTGCCCTATTTTCGTTGAAAACGCTAAATCATAGAGATAAAGCTAAGTATTTGTGACACTCATATCTTGCTGTGTGTTTATCCGTTTGGAGCGTATTATATCTCGTTGGATAGATAGATCGGAGCTCTAAAGCTATTGTTCCAAATTAATTTACAATGCATTAATTAAAACTTACAGATTAACCATATATTCACAAATGTTTCTGATTTCATTCCGAACTTGTGTAGAATTTGATGCAATCATATCTTGCTCTATTTTATGCCGTTGAAAGCGTTTAATATCTAATTGGAACGATCTTACCGAGTTCTAAAACTTGTCTTCAGGCGCTGGTTTCAATATATCAAGGGATGATTGACTAATTACTAAAATACACTGTATTTACACTAAAGGTGCTCTATTTTTGCTGAAAACGCTAAATCATAGAGATAAGGCCAAGTATTTGTGACACTCATATCTTGTTGTGTGTTTATCCATTTGGATCGTATTATATCTCGTTGGAAAGATAGATTGGGGCTCTAAAGCTATTGTTCCGACTTCATTTACAATGCATTAATTAAAAGTTCCAGATTAACCATACATTCACAAATGTTTCTGATTTCACTCCGAACTCGTGTAGAATGTGATGCGATCATATCATGCTCTATTTTGTGCCGTTGAAAGCGTTTAATATCTCGTTGGAAAGATATTACCGAGTTCTAAAACTTGTCTTCAGGCGCTGGTTTCAAAATATCAAGGGATGATTGCCTAATTACTAACATACACTGTATTTACGCTAAAAGTGCTCTATTTTCGCTGAAAACGCTAAATCATAGAGATAAGGCTAAGTATTTGTGACACTCATATCTTGCTCTGTGTTTATCCGTTTGGAGCGTAGTATATCTCGTTGGAAAGATAGATCGGGGCTCTAAAGCTATTGTTCCAACTTCATTTACAATGCATTAATTAAAAGTTACAGATTAACCATACATTCACAAATGTTTCTGATTTCACTCCGAACTCGTTTAGAATTTGATGCGATCATATCTTGCTCTATTTTGTGCCGTTGAAAGCGTTTAATATCTCGTTGGAAAGATCATACCGAGTTCTAAAACTTGTCTTCAGGCGCTGGTTTCAAAATACAAGGGATGATTGCCTAATTACTAAAATACACTGTATGTACGCTACAAGTGCTCTATTTTCGCGGAAAACGCTAAATCATAGAGATTTGGCTAAGTATTTGTGGCACTCATATCTTGCTGTGGGTTTATCCGTTTGGAGCGTATTATATCTCGCTGAAAATAGATCGGAGCTCTAAAGCTATTGTTCTAACTTCATTTACAATGCATTAATTAAAAGTTACAGGTTAACCAGATATTCAAAAATGTTTCTGATTTCACTCCGAACTCGTGTAGAATTTGATGCGATCATATCTTGCTCTATTTTGTGCCGTTGAAAGCGTTAAATATCTCGTTGGAAAGATCATACTGAGTTCTAAAACATGTCTTTAGGCGCTGGTTTCAAAATATCAAGGGATGATTGCCTAATTACTAAAATACACTGTATTTACGCTAAAAGTGCTCTATTTTCGCTGAAAACGCTAAATCATAGAGATAAGCCTAAGTATTTGTGACACTCATATCTTGCTGTGTGTTTATCCGTTTGGAGCGTATTATATCTCTTTGGAAAGATAGATCGGATCTCTAAAGCTATTTTACAACTTCTTCTACAATGGATTATTTAAAAGTTAAAGATTAACCATATATTCACAAATGTTTCTGATTTCACTCCGAACTCGTGTAGAATTTAATGCGATCATATCTTGCTTTATTTTGTGCCGTTGAAAGCGTTTATTATCTCGTTGGAGAGATGTTACCGAGTTCTAAAACTTGTCTTCAGGCGCTGGTTTCAATTTTTGGGTGAAACGTAAGTATATTAGAGTAAACACCCAAGAGAAGAGGGGGGTTAAAGAATTTACAAGCAAAAAGGAAACAAAACTGTAGGCTGTCCAAGCACGGACAACCCAACCCAAGCAAACCAAAGGGAGCAGCAACACCAAAACAGCCCTCGGCCAGTCACCAAAAACAAGGTGAAAGGCCCACAAAAAGGGAGTCAAAAAGCTACAAGCTCACAAGGATAAATGCTATACAAAATTTTATAGACAATGTACTGGATTCTAGCAAAAACATCATCTTCATTGGGAGTCAGCCCATCAAAACAGGTGGCATTCCTTGTCATCCAAATCCAGTAGATGGAGTAGCAAAACGCAATCCTAGCCGCCTTAGCTTTGATCCCCGAGCCTTGCCTCTTCCTTTTGATCCACTTCAGCGAGCTATGCAAGGTACCCATCTCTCTTGGAATGTCCAGCCACGTCTTCACTCTATGCCATACTTTACCTGAAAATGGACAAGCAAAAAATAGGTGTGGCACCGTTTCCGGTCCACCCTTACAAAAGGGGCATAAATTAACAACATCCAATCTATGTAAGTTATCAAAGGTAGCAAGGCGATCCCGGAAGGCTAACCAAGCCGTGAAGGAGAATTTGGGTGGGATGTAGCTCTTCCAAATGAAAGACATCCACATATGAGTACCCCCCTTCACTCTAAGAAGATTGTAGATTTTGGCCGAGGAGAGCTTCCCATTAGCTTGGCAGCCATTAAGAAAAGTAACGGCATCATGTGTATTATCAAAGTGAGTCAAAATCTGATTTCTGATCAAGGCAATCTTCTTGATCAGTTGGGAGTCCCTATTATGAGGTGTGAACTCCCAAACACCTCTACCATTGAGATAAACCCCATGAACCCACCTCACCCAAAGGTTATCCTTTTTGGTATGGATGTCCCAAAGGGTTTTGGCAAGAAGGGCAGAATTCCAAGTGTAAGTGTCATGAATACCCAGGCCACCTTCCTCTTTAGGGAGGCAAATATCAGTCCATGCAACTCTAGCATACTTACACCCCCATAAGAATATACGACAGATAGAAGTGATTCTATCAAGTACAGCCTTAGGAATAGGGAGTGCTTGTAGCCAAAAGGAGTGCACACCCTGAATAACAGATTTTATGAGCTCAACTCTCCCAGCATAGGAAAGGGATTTAGTATTCCAAGCTGAGATGAAATCAGTAATGGAATCAATCAAAGGGGCGTATTGCGCCACAGCAATTTTTAGAGGGGCCAAGGGTATGCCAAGGTATCTCACGGGAAAGGACCCCTCCTTAAAGTCAATCAGGCCAAGGATATGATAGAGCTCATGATCAGCCAAACCACCAAGAAATATGTTTGATTTGTCAAAATTGACTTTGAGCCCGGAGACATTCCCAAACTCATTCAAAGCATCAATGAGAATTCTAATAGAGGGGAAATCCCCTCTAGAAAAAAGCATAAGGTCGTCAGCATATGCAACATGGGAGATGTTAAGTTTCCCACATTTGGGATGAAATTTGAAAGCGGGATCCTTGGTTCTATGGTGGAGAAGCCTAGAGAGATACTCAAGGCAGATAACAAACAAAAGAGGTGACATAGGATCACCTTGCCGAAGGCCCCTTTGGCCTTTGAAATGTCCATGGAGGACACCATTGATGGAAATGGAAAAGGAGGGAGTAGTAACACACTCCATGATTCATTTAACAAATCTGTCAGGGAAACCAATGGTCAAAAGAAGGTCCCAGGAGATAGTGTCATAGGCCTTTCGAAGGTCCACCTTGATCATAGATCTAGGAGACATACGCTTTCTAGTATAGCCTTTAATCAGCTCTTGGGCAAGAAAAACATTGTCAAGCATAAGTCTCCCATCAATAAAAGCCCCTTGGGAGGGATCAATGAGATCAGGTAACCAAGGAATCATCCTAGAGGCAATGATCTTAGTAATGGTTTTATAGATGACATTGGTACAAGCTATAGGTCTAAAGTCAGCAGCCATAGGATCATGAAACGTCTTAGGGATAAGAGCAATAACCGTATGGTTGAGCTGCTTAAGGAGTTTCCCAGAGTTAAAGAAACCTTTAACAGCAAGGATCACATCATGACCAACAATATTCCAATTATGTTTAAAAAAGGCAGAAGTATAGCCGTCAGGCCCAGGAGATTTGTTGTCCCCAATGTCAAAAATGGCATTTTTGATCTCCAAATCAGAAATATCATTAACAAGCTGCCTAGCATCAGTAGGATCCAAGCATTTACCCTCAAGAATAATGTTAGGATCAATCTCCAAATTTGGAGTGGAAGTACCAAAAAGGTTAGTGTAGAACCTCACAAATTCACTAGCCACATGTTGCAAAGAAGTGGTGGAGTCCCCATTTTCTAGCTTAATAGAAGTAATGGAGTTCCTAGCCACATTCTTCTTAACAATGGAGTGGAAATATTTGGTGCCCCGGTCACTTTGAAACAAATGGTTCGTTTTTGCTTTTTGTCTAAAGAAGTCCTCCTCGGCTTTCTTAAGATATATAGCATATTTCTTAGCCAAAACAACCTCATGCTTAATGTCCTCATCAAGAGGAGAGAGGAGAGAAAGGGCATGGAGCCTCTTATACTCTTTCTTGGCTTCCTTAGTTCTATTGGAGATATGGCCAAAAGCATTAAAGTTAAGCTCTTTTAAAGGCCTTTTCAGCCTTTTTAGCTTGCGGACCAGCCTGAATTGAGGGGTGCCAAAGATATCATGGTACCAATGAGTGGTAAGAATATCATTAAAAGCCTCATGCTTCAACCACATGTTAAAAAATTTGAAGGGCCGAGAGCCACAAAGAGGATTATGGCCAATAGTGACAAGGGAAGCACAATGGTCAAACTCGATTTCCATTTCGAAGAAATGAGTTTTACAAGTGATGTTATTATTGTGCCAAAAGGAGTTCATAAGAACCCTATCTAGTTTAGCCCAAAGTGAACCCCTATTCCAAGTGAGGAACTCACCGGTGGAAGGAGTGTCAACAAGATTAGCTTGGACTTTGAAATCATTAAGGTGTTGTATGTAGTAGGCCGGGGGGGGGGGGGGGCACCCTCTCATTAGGGCTGCCCACACAATTGAAATCACCCATAACAAGCCAAGGCCCATTAATATGGGGTTCAAAATTCGCAATATGTTCCCAAAGAGTTCTCCTCTCCACCACCGTGTATAGAGCATACACAAAAGTGACAAAGAATCTATTTTGTGTAATCCTACACAAAATTTCACAATGAAGATGTTGTTTATCAACT
Organism: Cuscuta europaea; assembly: GCA_945859875.1. Classification (NCBI taxonomy): domain Eukaryota; kingdom Viridiplantae; phylum Streptophyta; class Magnoliopsida; order Solanales; family Convolvulaceae; genus Cuscuta; species Cuscuta europaea. The sequence continues at coordinate 10,922,853 of CAMAPE010000015.1, forward strand.
TCAAGTATCATGACATTCGCAAACATGGGATCCCACATAAGAGCAATCCTACCACCCTCAATCATGTCAAAGTTAGTCTTAGATTGCCAATTAGGCCATCTTGTAGACATAAGCTTATCAAAGTTAGGAGTGGACATTTTAGTTTCAAGTAGGCAAGAAACCCGTACATTATTCATACGAATAAAAGAAGCAATGGAGTTTTGTTTTGAGGTCGTATTAAGACCTCTAACATTCCAAGAAGACACAAACATTAAAAATGTAAAGTGTATTTCCTTCCCCCATTCTTTTTCACATGAGTAGCCTTCGGTTTTGGCATAGGTTTAGCCCTCGGCTTATACCTATCCATAAAGAGGAAGTATGCATTTTCCATAAAAAGATGGGAAAATTCAAAGCCATCATCCATGGGAAAGACTCCGGGAAGAGATAACAAACACTCTTTGGTAAAATTGATGCCTTTGGTCAAATGGTTAGAAGTGCTTTCCAAATAATCATCAAGTCTAACAAACTAAACCGTAACATCCTCAATGTGTTTTAGGTGTATACAAGGTTTGTCATCTAAAGAAATATCAACCTTAATAACCACATCATCAAGAAAAGCTTCTCGGATGTCATGCACCATACGGGTAGCGTTTGGGGTAAACCTTCTAAGGTCTTTGACCTTAAAGGAATTCCCTTGAAAATTTCCATCCTCAAAGTAACGGTTAAGGTAATGGCTATAAACTCCTTTAATGAAAGTAGGAGAATAAACGTATCCATTAGTACTTGGTTTGATCCCGGGGAGATCTTCCAAGCAAGCTTTAGTGAAAACTAACCCGGGGGCATCATTTCCAACAATCTTAAGGTTATGGTCAAGTTTAACAATCGGATCATCAACCTCCTTTTGTTGTTTCAGTTTGATAATAGGACGGATGGGGTTAACAATGTCCATGTCAACCACCACTTCGTCTTTAAAAGCATCAATAAGAGAGGTATTGATAGTCCGAATGGTTTTATCAACAAAAGGATCCAAATCTTGAGGAGGAGGGTCAAACCCCTTTTCCTCTTCCTCAACAATGTATTTGTTAGGGCCTCTCTTAAGCCGAGTCACCCTAAAGAAGGGATGATCAAATTTGTTAGATGTGGAGCCATTACATTTATTGGCTTCCAAAATGGCAGTTTGGTTGCCATTAGTTTCCACATTGTTAACAATGGTAGCTTTGTTATTTTCAGCCGTAGCAGCCTTATTCTCATCCCTTTCTTTCCTTTCATTCTCGGCCAAGACCTTGAAAGTAAATGCATGGTGACCAAAGGCTTTGCAATGAAAGCAAAAGTTGGGATATGTCTCATATCTCACAAATTGAGTGTGAAATCTCCCATTTGGGAGTTTGATCTTTAGTTCAAGAGGGGGGGGCTTGGAGGCATCAATCTCTATCAAGACCCGGGCAAAATGAGATCTAACTTTCTCTTGGGTCACCCTATCCGTGGCCAAGGGAACACCAACACGTGAGGCAATCTCACTTATGATGTCCTCTTCCCAAAGTCTCATCGGTAGGTGGGGAAATTGCACCAAAATAGGAAGTTTTAAGAACTCATCACTATCCATAGTGAAATCCTCCGAAAGAGGTTTCAAAGGGAAAGTTTTGCCAAGTAGAGTGTGAGGTCCATCCGAGAGGACCTTGGTCCTATCATTCTCATTATGAAACTTGAAGATTACCCAACCTTTATCATGAGCTCTAGCTTGACAAGGGACCTTCCATTTATTAATCATTTCATGTATAGCTTTGAAACCGGGGAATTTGCCATCAAAGTAAGCAACAAGGCAAAACCCCCAAATTTCAGCCATAGAAGAGAGTTTTCTAGAGGAGAGATCCACATAATCTCCCACCGGTTCAATGTACGTGAGTTTCATACCCCTCTCGGGTTGTCTATTGTCTTTAAAGAGTGAAGCCCAAGGTTTAGGCTTGGTAGTATCAGTCTCTAAAGCAGTAATGCTTTTGTTGTTATCTAATGCCGTGGCATTAGATGGGGGGGCAAGCTCCTTGTCCTCATTAGATGGTAAAGCCGCGGCCTTAACAATGTTAGGAGTCAAGGGCAACTTTAAAACATCAACCGTGTCAATAATGTGAAGATCATTGTCAATAGGCATGGGTTCATCAATGTTATCCACAATAGGACTTGGGTTAACAACAATTTCATCATTGATAGGCAAAACATTCGGTTTATCAACCATAGGCACAACAACCAAATCCTTGACAACATTCGGTTCAACAATGATAGCACAAATAGGGGAACCACACGTATTATGAGCAAATTTAGAAGTTACCTCGGTGGATTCTCCATTTAGGCCTTTAGCAACATCTTCCAAAGTAGGAGCTGGAGAGGGGGAAGATTCGCAACTCGGTTGAGAGCTAACCTCCATCTCATGGGAAGAGTTGCAATCTTGAGTATCTTCCAAGGAGTGAGCTGCCAAAGGAACGGTCTTAGCTTTGAGTCTAGAAGAGGATTTGGTAGCCTTCTTCGGTGTAGCTTTCTTCCTTGCTTTTCCTTTCGGCATGGTTGAGAAGTAGGGGGAGCTAAGAGATAGCCACCCCTATGCGCAAAAGACCTTAAAATCCGTACCAATGGCGGAGAGGGTACTATTCCCACCCGTTGGAGAAGAGTACAGACAGCCTTGAAACTTGGTTGATGATGGAAAAAAGTAGCGATTCTTGAACGTCTCAGTGAGGGGAAGCACTATCCAAGATCAAAACAAGAATCCATCAAGAGAAGGAGGAGATCCAAGCGTTGACTTTTTGGAGTGAATAGTACCCGTGAAGAGGAAATGCGAACCAGGTCTCCAAAAACGTGAAATCCAAGCTCAAAATTTAGAGAATCTTCACCCCAAAGAAGATTGAAGTGAAGAGTAACCAAAATCTGAGCTAAGAACGGACGAAAATGGGGAAACGGATGAAGAAAACGTAAGAACCGAAGTGAAGATTTCCGAGTAGCGGGGAGCGCTAGAGAGAGACTCTCTCAACGGAACAATTCTCTTCTTCAGGCACTGGTTTCAATATGTCAGGCGCTGGTTTCAAAATATCAAGGGATGATTGCGTAATTACTAAAATACACTGTATTTACGCTAAAACTGCTCTATTTTCGCTGAAACGCTAAATCATAGAGATAAGGCTAATTATTTGTGACAATCATATCCTGCTGTGTGTTTATCCGTTTGGAGCGTATTATATCTCGTTGGAAAGATAGATCGGAGCTCTAAAGCTATTCTTCCAACATCATTTCAATGCATTAATTAAAAGTTACAGATTAACCATATATTCACAAATGTTTCTGATTTCACTCCGAACTCGTGTAGAATTTGATGCGATCATATATTGCTCTATTTTGTTCCGTAGAAAGCGTTTAATATCTCGTTAGAATGATCTTACCGAGTTCTAAAAGTTGTCTACAGGCGCTGGTTTCAAAATATCAAGGGATGATTGCCTAATTACTAAAATACACTGTATTTATGCTAAAAGTGCCCTATTTTCGTTGAAAACGCTAAATCATAGAGATAAAGCTAAGTATTTGTGACACTCATATCTTGCTGTGTGTTTATCCGTTTGGAGCGTATTATATCTCGTTGGATAGATAGATCGGAGCTCTAAAGCTATTGTTCCAAATTAATTTACAATGCATTAATTAAAACTTACAGATTAACCATATATTCACAAATGTTTCTGATTTCATTCCGAAGTTGTGTAGAATTTGATGCAACCATATCTTGCTCTATTTTATGCCGTTGAAAGCGTTTAATATCTCATTGGAACGATCTTACCGAGTTCTAAAACTTGTCTTCAGGCGCTGGTTTCAATATATCTAGGGATGATTGACTAATTACTAAAATACACTGTATTTACACTAAAACTGCTTTATTTTCGCTGAAAACGCTAAATCATAGAGATAAGGCTAAGTATTTGTGACACTCATATCTTGTTGTGTGTTTATCCATTTGGAGCGTATTATATCTCGTTGGAAAGATAGATTGGGGCTCTAAAGCTATTGTTCCGACTTCATTTACAATGCATTAATTAAAAGTTCCAGATTAACCATACATTCACAAATGTTTCTGATTTCACTCCGAACTCGTGTAGAATGTGATGCGATCATATCATGCTCTATTTTGTGCCGTTGAAAGCGTTTAATATCTCGTTGGAAAGATATTACCGAGTTCTAAAACTTGTCTTCAGGCGCTGGTTTCAAAATATCAAGGGATGATTGCCTAATTACTAACATACACTGTATTTACGCTAAAAGTGCTCTATTTTCGCTGAAAACGCTAAATCATAGAGATAAGGCTAAGTATTTGTGACAATCATATCTTGCTCTGTGTTTATCCGTTTGGAGCGTAGTATATCTCGTTGGAAAGATAGATCGGGGCTCTAAAGCTATTGTTCCAACTTCATTTACAATGCATTAATTAAAAGTTACAGATTAACCATACATTCACAAATGTTTCTGATTTCACTCCGAACTCGTGTAGAATTTGATGCGATCATATCTTGCTCTATTTTGTGTCGTTGAAAGCGTTTAATATCTCGTTGGAAAGATCATACCGAGTTCTAAAACTTGTCTTCAGGCGCTGGTTTCAAAATACAAGGGATGATTGCCTAATTACTAAAATACACTGTATGTACGCTAAAAGTGCTCTATTTTTTCTGAAAACGCCTAATCGTAGAGATAAGGCTAAGTATTTGTGACATTCATATCTTGCTCAGTGTTTATCCGTTTGGAGCGTATTATATCTCGTTGGAAAGATAGATCGGAGCTCTAAAGCTAGTTTTCAACCTTCATTTACAATGCATTAATTAAAAGTTACATATTAACCATATATTCACAAATGTTTCTGATTTCACTCCGAACTCGTGTAGAATTTGATGCGATAATATCTTGCTCTATTTTGTACCGTTGAAAGCGTTTAATATCTCGTTGGAATTATATTACCGAGTTCTAAATCTTGTCTTCAGGCTCTGGTTTCAAAATATCAAGGGATGATTGCCTAATTACTAAAATACACTGTATTTTCGCTAAAGCTGTTCTATTTTCGCTGAAAACGCTAAATCATAGAGATAAGGCTAAGTATTTGTAACACTCATATTTTGCTGTGTGTTTATCCGGTTGAAGCGTATTATATCTCATTGGAAGGATAGATCGTAGCTATAAATCTATTGTTCCAACTTAATTTACAATGCATTAATTAAAAGTTACAGATTAACCATATATTCACAAATGTTTCTAATTTCACTCCGAACTCGTGTTAAATTTGATGCGATCATATCTTGCTCTATTTTGTGCCGTTGAAAGCGTTTAATATCTCGTTGTAAAGATCTTACCGAGTTATAAAACTTGTCTTCAGGCGCTGGTTTCAAAATATCAAGGGATGATTGCCTAAGTACTAAAATACACTGTATTTACGCTAAAAGTGCTCTATTTTCGCTGAAACGCTAAATCATAGAGATAAGCCTAAGTATTTGTGACACTCATATCTTGCTGTGTGTTTATCCGTTTGGAGCGTATTATTTCCCGTTGGAAAGATAGATCGGATCTCTAAAGCTATTTTACAACTTCTTTTACAATGGATTAATTAAAAGTTACAGATTAACCATATATTCACAAATGTTTCTGATTTCACACCGAACTCGTGTAGAATTTGATGCGATCATATCTTGCTCTAGTTTGTGCCGTTGAAAGCGTTTATTATCTCGTTGGAGAGATGTTACCGAGTTCTAAAACTTGTCTTCAGGCGCTGGTTTCAAAATATCAAGGGATGATTGCGTAATTACTAAAATACACTGTATTTACGCTAAAAGTGCTCTATTTTCGCTGAAAACGCTAAATCATAGAGATAAGGCTAATAATTTGTGACAATCATATCCTGCTGTGTGTTTATCCGTTTGGAGCGTTTTTATATCTCGTTGGAAAGATAGATCGTAGCTCTAAAGCTATTGTTCCAACTTCATTTAAGATGCATTAATTAAAAGTTAAAGATTAACCATATATTCACAAATGTTTCTGATTTCACTCTGACCTCGTGTAGAATTTGATGCGATCATATCTTGCTCTATTTTGTGCCGTTGAAAGCGTTTAATATCTCGTTGGAAAGATCTTACCATGTTCCAAAACTTGTCTTCAGGCGCTGGTTTCAAAATATCAAGGGATGATTGCCTAATTACTAAAATACACTGTATTTACGCTAAAAGTGCTCTATTTTCGCTGAAAACGCTAAATCATAGAGATAAGGCTAAGTATTTGTGACACTCATATCTTGCTGTGTGTTTATTCGTTTGGAGCGTATTATATCTCGTTGGAAAGATAGATCGGAGCTCTAAAGCTATTGTTCCAACCTAATTTACAATGCATTAATTAAAAGTTACAGATTAACCATATATTGACAAATGTTTCTAATTTCACTCCGAACTGGTGTAGAATTTGATGCAATCATATCTTGCTCTATTTTTTGCCGTTGAAAGCGTTTAATATCTCGTTGGAAAGCTAATACAGAGTTCTAAAACATGTCTTACGGCGCTGGTTTCAAAATATCAAGGGATGATTGCCTAATTACTAAAATACACAGTATTTACGCTAAAAGTGCTCTATTTTCGCTGAAAACGCTAAATCATTGAGATAAGGCTAGGTATTTGTGACACTCATATCTTGCTGTGTATTTATCCGTTTGGAGCGTATTATATCTCGTTGGAAAGATAGATCGGAGCTCTAAAGCTTTTGTTCCAACTTCATTTACAATGCATTAATTAAAAGTTACAGATTAACCATATATTCACAAATGTTTCTGATTTCACTCCGAACTCGTGTAGAATTTGATGCGATCATATAATGCTCTATTTTGTTCCGTAGAAAGCGTTTAATACCTCGTTGGAATGATCTTACCGAGTTCTAAAAGTTGTCTACAGGCGCTGGTTTCAATTTTTTTTTTTTTTTTGGGGGGTGAACTGTAAGTATATTAGAAAGAAACACCCAAAGAGAAGGGGGTTTGAGAATGTACAAACAAAAAGGAAACAAAAATGCAAGTTGTCCACATTTGGACAACCCTAGAAAAAGCACAACCTGCCCAAAAAGACAACAGCCCACTCCACAAGGAGCAAATGAGCAAAAACAAGCCAAACAAGCAGCCCAAAAACAACAACCAAAAGCCCCTCACCCAAAAGGGATCACACGAGGAGCTAAAGCTTACAAATTGACGAGCTCAAAAGGGTAAAGGCTATACAAGATCTTGTGAGTGATATACTGAATTCTAGCAAAAACATCATCCTCTTTAGGAGTCAACCCATCGAAGCAAACAGCATTCCGAGTCCTCCAAATCCAATAAACGGAGTAGCAAAAAGCGATCCTAGCTGCCGTGGCCTTTAATCCGGAGCCCTGCCTATCCTTCTTGATCCACTTCATTGAACTGTGCAGCGTCCTCATCTCCCTAGGCAACTCCAGCCAGGTTCTAACTTTCTTCCAAACATTACCTGCAAAAGGACAAGCAAAAAATAGGTGTGGTACCGATTCGGGACCACCCTTGCAAAAATGGCAAATATTGACAACATCAAGCCTATGAAGATTATCAAACGTGGCCAGCCGGTTACGGAAGACAAGCCAAACCGTGAAAGAGAACTTGGGGGGAATATACCCCTTCCAAATAAAGGACATCCAAGCATGGGTTTCCCCCTTAATCCGAAGAAGATTATAAACCTTGGCCGAAGAAAGTTTACCATTGGTTTGAATATTCTCAAGAAAGGCAATGGCATCATGTGTATTCTCAAAATGAGACACAATCTGATTCCTAACAAGGGCAATCTTTTTAATCAATTGGGAGTCTCTTGTGTGAGGTGTAAACTCCCAAACACCTCTACCATTGAGGTAGACACCATGGATCCATCTAACCCAAAGGTTATCCTTCTTAGTGTGGATATCCCAAAGGGTATTAGCAAGGAGGGCTGAATTCCAAATGTTAGTATCATGAATACCAAGCCCTCCCTCCTCCAAAGGTAGGCAAATGTCAACCCAAGCAACACGGGCAAACTTGCACCCCCAAAGGAAGATGCGGCAGATAGAGGTAATTCTATCAAGCACAGCCTTAGGAATAGGGAGTGCTTGCAGCCAAAAGGAATGGACACCTTGGATAACAGATTTGATAAGTTCAACTCTTCCAGCATAGGAAAGAGTTTTTGTGTTCCAAGCCGTAATATAATTGGTAATGGAATCCAACAGCGGAGCATATTGAGCAACAGCAATTTTAAGGGGGGCAAGGGGAATGCCCAAGTACCTCACAGGAAAGGATCCCTCCTTAAAATCAATCATGCTAAGGATATAGTTCAGCTCATAGTCAGCCAGGCCACCAAGGAAAATGTTAGACTTGTCAAAATTGACTTTAAGTCCAGAAACATTCCCAAACTCATCCAAAGCATCAATAAGAACTTTAATAGAGGGGAAGTCCCCTCTAGAAAAGAGCATGAGATCATCAGCATATGCCACATGAGAGATATTCAGTTTAGCACACTTAGGATGGAACTTGAAGGCCGAAACCTTAGTTCTGTTGTGGAGAAGCCTAGAAAAGTACTCAAGGCAAATAACAAAGAGAAGAGGAGACATGGGGTCACCTTGCCGAAGGCCTCTCTTCCCTTTGAAGTTACCATGAAGAACCCCATTAATGGAGATGGAAAAGGAAGGTGTAGAAACACATTCCATAATCCACCTAACAAATCTGTAGGGGAACCCAATCGTTAAAAGCACCTTTTCCAAAAAATTTCAAGAAATGGTGTCATATGCCTTTCTTAAATCAACCTTGATCATAGATCTAGGAGACATATGCTTCCTAGAGTAGCCTTTAATGAGCTCTTGGGCTAAGAAAACATTGGAAAGCATAAGCCTACCATCCACAAAGGCCCCTTGGGCCGGATCAATAAGCTCAGGAAGACAAGGGATTATACGGCCAGCAATGATCTTAGTGATAGTTTTATAGATGACATTGGTGCAAGCAATGGGTCTAAAATCAGCCGCCATAGGCTCATGGAAAGTCTTAGGAATAAGAGCAATAACAGTATAATTAAGCTGTTTTAAGAGCTTCCCCGAGTTAAAGAAACCCTTCACAGCAAGAATAACATCATGCCCAACTATATTCCAATTATGCTTAAAGAAAGCAGAAGTAAAGCCATCAGGCCCAGGGGACTTATTATCCCCAATGTCAAACATGGCATTCTTAATTTCATCATTAGAAATGGGGGCAAGAAGCCCAGTAAGTTTAGAGTCATCAAGGCAAGTACCAGAAAGAATGATGTCAGGGTTAATGTCCACATTAGGACAAGAAGTACCAAAGAGGTTGGTATAGAAGCCAACCAGCTCAGAAGCCACAAGATTAAGAGATGTGGTGGAATCTCCATTATCTAGTTTAATAGAAGTAATGGAGTTTCTAGCCACATTCTTTTTGACAATAGAATGAAAGTACTTAGTTCCCCGGTCACTTAAGATCAAGTGATTAGCTTTGGCCTTTTGTCTGAAAAAATCCTCCTCAGCCCTCTTGAGGTTCAAAGCATACTTTTTGGCCGAGGCAACCTCAAGTTTAATATTCTCATCCAAAGGAGAAAGGAGTAACAAAGCATGGAGCCTCTTATACTCCTTATTAGCCTCCTTGGCCTTCTCAGAAATATGACCAAAAGCATTGAAATTAAGCTCCTTAAGAGGTTTTTTAAGCCTCTTCAGTTTACGGGCCAATCTAAACTGTGGTGTGCCATACATCTCTTGAAACCAATGGTTGGTTAGGATGTTGGCAAAGGCCTCATGCTTGAGCCACATGTTAAAGAATTTGAAAGGCCTAGAGCCAACAGGAGAATTATTGCCAATAGTAACAAGCACAGCACAGTGGTCAAATTCCACTTCCATCTCAAAGTAGTGAGCATTACAGGTAATGTTAAAGGTGGACCAGCAAGAATTCATGAGAACTCTATCAAGTTTGGCCCACAGGGAGCCCCTATTCCATGTAAGGAACTCACCTGTGGAAGGAGAGTCAGTAAGGTTAGCTTGAACCTTGAAATCATTAAGATGTTGTATGTAATAGGCTGAAGGGGGGGTAGGCCCAATCCTTTCGTTAGGACTGCCTACACAGTTAAAGTCCCCCATAACAATCCAAGGGTGATTGATATTAGGCTCTAAATTAGCAATGTGCTCCCAAAGGTTTCTTCTTTCCACAACCGTGTAGAGAGCATAGACGAAGGTCACAAAAAAGGTGTTTTGTGTGATCTTACACCTAATCTCACAATGGATGTGTTGGGAATCCACCTCCAAGATGTTAATGTTCACAAAGTTGGGGTTCCGAATGAGGGCAATCCTGCCCCCCTCAATTTTATCAAAGTTTGTACTAGATAACCAACTAGGCCATCTAGTAACCATGAACTTGTCAAAGTTTTGAGTAGACATTTTAGTCTCAAGAAGGCAACAAACATGGATCTTCTTATCACGGATAAAAGCACCAATGGAGTTTTGTTTTGAGGTCTTGTTAAGACCTCTAATATTCCAAGAGGACACAAACATCAAAAACGTTTAGTGTTCCTTCTTCCCCCATCGTTTCTAACACCAAAACCTTTCGGTTTAGGCTTAAAAGGAGCCCTCGGAGTATATCTATCCAGAAATAGGAAGTAGACTTGCTCCATAAAGATATGGGATACTTCGTATCCCTCATCCGTGGGAAGGATCCCGGGAAGGGATTTCAAACAATCTTTGGTGAAATTGATATCTTTCATCAAATGGTTAGTGGTGGTACCCAAATAGTCATCGAGTCTAACAAAATCATCCTTCACATCCTCAATATGCTTGAGATGTATCCACGGTTTATCATTAGGAAAAAGATCAATTTTAACAACAACATCATCAAGATAAGCATCACGAATGTCATGCACAATCCGTGGGGAATCTTTGTTGAACTTTCTAAGGTCTTTGACCTTAAGAGCATTCCCTTGTAAGTTACCATCCTCAAAATGATGGTTTAGATAATGTTTAAACACCCCTTTGAGAAACTTAGAGGAGTAGGTGTAACCTTTGTCACAAACTTTTATTCTTAGTAAATTGTATCCCGGGGGCATTGGCCTCCACAATTCTAAGATTATGGTTAAGTTTGAGAGTAGGCTCATCAACCTCTTTTTGGTGTTTGAGTTTGATAATAGGATGGAGGGGATCAATGACATCCATGTCCACCACCACCTCATCAATAAAAGTGTCAACAAGAGAGGTCTTAACCGTACGGACAGTTTTATCCACCAAAGGTTCCACCTCCCGGGGGGGAGGGTCCCCCCCTTCCTCCTCCTCTTCCTCAATATATTTATGTGAGCCTCTACGCACTCTAGTCACCCTAAAGAAAGGATGATCATTCTTTTTAAACTTAGGCACCTTATCATGCAATTCCGAGGGAATGTAGGCCTTTCCTTCCTTGTTAGTAATAGTGTTTGCCCCTTTAGGATCCTCCTTATTAAGAAGGGTGTTATCCCCTTTAGGATCCTCCTTAGGAGGCAAGGCAGCCTCAATACATTCTTTGTTCTTCTTTTCAATTTCAGCCAACACTTTGCACGTAAAGGCATCGTGCCCAAAACTTTTACAATGAAAGCAAAAGTTGGGGTAAGTTTCATATCTCACAAATTGTTTGTGAAATTTGCCATTGGGCAACTTTATCTTAAGTTCCAAAAGAGGCGGTTTGGAAGCATCAATCTCAATTAGGACCCGGGCAAAGTGAGATCTCACTTTCTCTTGTGTGACTCTATCCGTGGCCAAAGGCACACCCACACGAGAAGCAATCTCACTTATAATGTCCTCCTCCCAAAGTCTCATAGGAAGATGTGGGAATTGTACCCAAATGGGGAGTTTAAGGAACTCATCACTATCCATGGAGAAGTCCTCCGAGAGAGGTTTCAAAGGGAAAGATTTCCCAAGGATGGTGTGAGGTCCACCCGAGAGTACTTTAGTTCTATCCTCTTCATTGTGAAATTTAAAGATGACCCAACCCTTGTCATGGGATCTAGCTTGGCAAGGTACATTCCATTTGTTGATCATCTCATGTATAGCCTTAAACCCGGGAAACCTACCATCAAAGTAGGCAACAAGGCAAAAGCCCCAAATTTCAATCATAGAGGCCAACTTTCTATTAGAGAGATCAACAAACTCTCCCACCGGTTCAATGAATTTGAGCTTCATACCCTTCTCGGGCTTTCTATTATCCTTAAAAAGGAAAGACCAAGGGAGGGCTTTAGAAGTAGTCTCCTCAATGACCACTCCTTTTCCCTTAAGAGCAGCCAAAGCCGCGGCATTAGAGGAAGAGGGTATGTCCCCCTTGTTTTGAATAACAACCGAAGCCGCGACATTTACATCCACAGCCGTGGCATTAGACAAAGCCGTGGCATTAGCCAAAGCCGCGGCATGAATGGGTTCAGGGGAAGTAGCATTGGTAATCAGAGGGTCATCTTTCAAGCTTTCAGCCTTATCCGAAGGCAAGGTGTCATCAATGAAAGCTAAAACAGTTTCATCAATAGCATACTCATCCGAGATGATAACATCACAAACATTAGCATCAACAAATGATTTATCACACAAATCCTCAACCAAAGGTTCATCACCTTCATCCTCAATAATAGGAGCATCAAGACTAAGAGGAATAGAGTTTACCTCCCCATGAAGGGGGTCAGCCGAGGACAAGGGAGTACCTTGACATGAGGTAGATTCCGAGGCCACCTCCTCCACCTCCTTAGGAAGAGTCTTGTCTTTGAGGCGTGTGGACGATTTGGTTGGAGCCTTTGGAGTCTTCTTCTTCGCTTTTGCCTTCCCTTTAGGCATCGGAACACAAGGGAGAGCCAAGAAGGACCTCCCCTTAAGTCATAAACCTTCGGAGAAACAACAATGGTGATAACCGCACTATTCACCCCGAAATAGAATGAGGAAGACGAGTACGGACGAAAATAGCAACCAGTCCGATGATGAAACTTTTTAGAGAAAGTTAATCACCGGAGCAAGGGGAAGCTAGAACTGAAGCCCGTTCGGAAAAACACCCACCGGAAGTAGGAGCAAACTCCGTTGACCTATTCTCGTGAATAGTAACACCGAGCGCAAGGTAAGAGAACCAGACCAGAAAAGCTCCAAAAAGATCTCAAAAGGTAGAGGATTTACTCCCCCAGACGAGAGGAAGTGTAAATAAGCTACCAAACGAGCTCAAAAAGGAAGAAATGGCGGAGAAGAAAGATCTTTGCGCAAGAAAGTTGAAGTTTTTTCCGAGAAGCGTAAGGCTTGAGAGAGAGTCTCTCAACGGAAAAAAATTTTCAGGCACAGGCGCTGGTTTCAAAATATCAAGGGATGATAGCCTAATTACTAAAATACACTGTATTTATGCTAAAAGTGCCCTATTTTCGTTGAAAACGCTAAATCATAGAGATAAAGCTAAGTATTTGTGACACTCATATCTTGCTGTGTGTTTATCCGTTTGCAGCGTATTATATCTCGTTGGATAGATAGATCGGAGCTCTAAAGATATTGTTCCAAATTAATTTACAATGCATTATTTAAAAGTTACAGATTAACCATATATTCACAAATGTTTCTGATTTCATTCCGAACTCGTGTAGAATTTGATGCGATCATATCTTGCTCTATTTTGTGCCGTTGAAAGCGTGTAATATCTCATTGGAAAGATCTTACCGAGTTCTAAAACTTGTCGTGAGGCGCTGGTTTCGAAATATCAAGGGATGATTGCGTAATTACTAAAATACACTGTATTTACGCTAAAAGTGCTCTATTTTCGCTGAAAACGCTAAATCATAGAGATAAGGCTAAGTATTTGTGACACTCATATCTTGTTGTGTGTTTATCCATTTGGAGCGTATTATATATCGTTGGAAAGATAGATTGGGGCTCTAAAGCTATTGTTCCAACGTCATTTACAATGCATTAATTAAAAGTTACAGATTAACCATACATTCACAAATGTTTCTGATTTCACTCCGAACTTGTGTAGAATGTGATGCGATCATATCATGCTCTATTTTGTGCCATTGAAAGCGTTTAATATCTCGTTGGAAAGATCTTACCGAGTTCTAAAACTTTTCTTCAGGCGCTGGTTTCATAATATCAAGGGATGATTGCCTAATTACTAACATACACTGTATTTACGCTAAAAGTGCTCTATTTTCGCTGAAAACGCTAAATCATAGAGATAAGGCTAAGTATTTGTGACACTCATATCTTGCTCTATGTTTATCCGTTTGGAGCGTATTATATCTCGTTGGAAAGATAGATCAGGGCTCTAAAGCTATTGTTCCAACTTCATTTACAATGCATTAATTAAAAGTTACAGATTAACCATACATTCACAAATGTTTCTGATTTCACTCCGAACTCGTGTAGAATTTTATGCGATCATATCTTGCTCTATTTTGTGCCGTTGAAAGCGTTTAATATCTCGTTGGAAAGATCTTACCGAGTTCTAAAACTTGTTTTCAGGCGATGGTTTCAAAATATCAAGGGATGATTGCCTAATTACTAAAATACACTGTATTTACGCTAAAAGTGCTCTATTTTTTCTGAAAACGCTAAATCATAAAGATAAGGCTAAGTATTTGTGACACTCATATCTTGCTGTGTGTTTATCTGTTTGGATCGTATTATATCTAGTTGGAAAGATAGATCGGAGCTCTAAAGCTATTGTTCCATTTTCATTTACAATGCATTAATTAAAATTTACATATTAACGATATATTCACAAATGTTTCTGATTTCACTCCGAACTCGTGTTGAATTTGATGCGATCATATCTTGCTCTATTTTGTGCCGTTGAAAGCGTTTAATATCTCGTTGGAAATATCATACCGAGGTCTAAAACTTGTCTTCAGGCGCTGGTTTCAAAATATCAATCGATGATTGCCTAATTACTAAAATACACTGTATTTACGCTAAAAGTGCTCTATTTTCGCTGAAAACGCTAAATCATAGAGATAAGGCTAAGTATTTGTGACACTCATATCTTGTTGTGTGTTTATCGATTTAGAGCATATTATATCTCGTTGGAAAGATAGATCTGGGCTCTAAAGCTATTGTTCCAACTTCATTTACAATGCATTAATTAAAAGTTACAGATTAACCATATATTCACAAATGTTTCTGATTTCACTCCGAACTCGTGTAGAATTTGATGCGATCATATCTCTCTATTTTGCGTCGTTGAAAGCGTTTAATATCTCGTTGGAAAGATCTTACCGAGTTCTAAAACTTGTCTTCAGGCGCTGGTTTCAATTTTTTGGGTGAACTGTATGTATATTAAGAAAGAAACACCCAAGAAAAAAGGGGTTCAAGAATGTACAGACAAACAGGAAACAAAAATTCAAGTTGTCCACAACATGGAGTCATGGACAACCCAAAAACAGCAAAACAGCCTGCCAAAAAACGCAACTACCCACCTCACACGGAGAGGGAGAAGCACAAAAACAGCCAAACAAGCCAGCCCAAACAGCACAACAAGCAAAAAACCTCCACCAAAACAGAAGTGAAGGTTACGCAAAAGCTTACAACTTTACAAGCTCAAACGGGTAAATACTATACAAAATCTTGTAAGTGATATTTTAGATTCTAGCAAAAACATCATCTTCTCTTGGAGTCAAACCATCAAAGCAAGTAGCGTTCCGGGTTCTCCGTATCCAGTAAACGGCGTAGCAAAAAGCGATCCTGGCAGCCTTTGCTTTGATTCCCGAGCCCTTCCTCTCTTTCTTGATCCAATGCAACGAGCTATGCAAGGTGCCCATCCTCCTAGGAAGCTGCAGCCACATCTTGACTTTTTGCCAAACATTACCTGCAAAAACACACGCAAAAAATAGGTGTGGTACCGATTCGGGACCACCCTTACAAAGAGGGCAAATGTAAACAACATCCAGCCTATGCAAATTGTCAAAAGTAGCTAACCTGTTGCGAAAAGCTAACCAAACCGTGAAGGAGAATTTGGGGGGGGGGTATAGCTTTTCCAAATGAAGGACATCCAACTATGAGCATCCCCCTTAATCCAAAGCAAGTCATACACTTTGGCCGAGGAAAGCTTACCATTGGTAGAAATAGTCTCAAGGTAACCAATGGCAGCTTGGGTATTATCAAATTTAGCCACAATTTGGTCTCTAATCAAGGCAATCTTCTTAATAAGTTGGGAGTCTCTTGGGTGAGGTGTAAACTCCCAAACACCTCTACCATTTAGATAGACCCCATGGATCCATCTCACCCAAAGGTTATCCTTTTTTAAATGGATATCCCAAAGGGTTTTAGCAAGGAGGGCAGAATTCCAAACAAGAGTATCATGAATACCAAGACCTCCTTCCTCCTTAGGGAGGCAAACATTAGCCCACGCAACACGGGCATACTTACATCCCCAAAGGAATATACGACAGATAGAAGTGATTCTATCAAGTACAGCCTTAGGATTCGGGAGTGCTTGCAGCCAAAAGGAATGGATCCCTTGGATAACAGATTTAATGAGTTCCACTCTTCCGGCATAGGAGAGAGTTTTAGTATTCCAAGCAGTGATGTAGTTAGTAATAGAATCCAACAAAGGAGAGAGTTTTAGTATTCCAAGCAGTGATGTAGTTAGTAATAGAATCCAACAAAGGAGCATACTAAGCAACATCAATCTTAGTATCCAACAAAGGAGCATACTGAGCAGTGATTCTACCAAGTACCTCACAGGGAAGGAACCCTCCTTAAAATCAATCATATTCAGGATATAGTTCAGCTCATAATCAGCCAGGCCACCAAGAAAAATGTTAGATTTGTCAAAGTTAACTTTGAGCCCAGAAACCTTTCCAAACTCATCTAAGGCATCAATAAGGACTTTAATAGAGGGAAAGTCCCCTCTAGAAAAGAGCATAAGATCATCAGCGTATGCCACATGAGAGATTTTAAGTTTAGCGCATTTAGGATGGAATTTAAAGGCTGTGACCTTAGTTCTGCAATGGAGTAGCCTAGAAAGGTACTCAAGGAAAATAACAAACAGAAGAGGAGACATGGGGTCTCCCTGCCGAAGCCCCCTTTTACCCATGAAATTACCATGGAGAATTCCATTAATCGAGATAGAAAAGGAAGGTGTAGAAACACATTCCATAATCCACTTAACAAATCTGTTAGGGAAACCAATAGCAAGAAGAACTTTCTCCAAGAAATCCCAAGAAATGGTATCATAAGCCTTCCTAAGATCCACCTTAATCATAGATCTAGGAGACATATGCTTCCTAGAATAGCCTTTAATAAGCTCTTGAGCCAAGAAGACATTGTCAAACATAAGTCTCCCATCAACAAAAGCCCCTTGAGAGGGATCAATAAGATCAGGAAGGCAAGGGATCATACGGGCAGCAATGATCTTAGTAATGGTTTTGTAAATGACATTAGTGCACGCAATGGGCCTAAAGTCAGCGGCAGTAGGCTCATGAGAGGTTTTAGGAATTTGAGCAATAACCGTATGGTTAAGCTGCTTTAGGAGCTTTCCAGAGTTAAAGAAACCTCTCACGGCAAGTGTAACATCATGCCCAACAACATTCCAGTTTTGCTTAAAGAAAGCAGAAGTATAGCCATCAGGTCCAGGGGATTTGTTGTCCCCAATATCAAACATGGCGTTCTTAATTTCATCATTTGAAATGGGGGCAAGCAGACCAGGCACCTTAGAATCATCCAAGCAAGTGCCCGAGAGGATAATGTCAGGATCAATATCCAGATTAGGCCGGGAGGTACCAAAAAGATTGGTATAGAATCTAACCAGCTCAGAAGCCACAAGGTTCAAGGAGGTGGTGGAATCACCATTATCTAACTTAATAGATGTAATGGAGTTTCTAGCCACATTCTTTTTAACAATAGAGTGAAAGTATTTAGTGCCACGGTCACTAAGTATCAAGTGGTTAGCTTTAGCCTTTTGTCTGAAGAAATCTTCCTCAGCCCTCTTAAGATTCAAAGCAATATTTTTTGCCGAGGCAACCTCAAGTTTGATAGTCTCATCAAGAGGAGAAAGGAGTTGAAGAGCATGGAGCCTCTTATATTCCTTTTTAGCCTCCTTAGCTTTATCAGAAATATGACCAAAGGCATTGAAATTAAGCTCCTTAAGAGGTTTTTAAGCCTCTTAAGCTTACGGGCCAGTCTAAATTGAGGTGTTCCATACATCTCTTGGAACCAATGAGTGTTTAAAATGTTGGTAAAAGCCTCGTGTCTAATCCATATGTTGAAGAATTTAAACGGCCTAGAACCAACAAGAGAGTTATTGCCAATAGTAACAAGAACTGCATAATGGTCAAACTCCACTTCCATTTCAAAGAAGTGAGCTTTACAAGTAATATTAGAGGTGGACCAGCAGGAGTTCATAAGAACTCTATCAAGTTTAGCCCAAAGAGAGCCCCTATTCCAAGTGAGAAACTCCCCGGTGGAAGGAGAGTCAAAAAGGTTAGCTTGAACCTTGAAATCATTAAGATGCTGAATGTAATAAGCCGAAGGGGGGGTAGGGCCAACCCTTTCACTAGGGCTGCCCACACAATTAAAATCCCCCATAACAATCCAAGGAAGTTTGATATTGGGTTCAAAGTTAGCAATATGCTCCCAAAGGTTCCTCCTCTCCACCACCGTATAGAGAGCATAGATGAAAGTCACAAAAAAGGTATTTTGTGTAACCTTGCATCTAATCTCACAATGGAGGTGTTGGACATCAACCTCGAAAATGTTAAGACTCACGAAGTTGGGGTTCCAAATGAGGGCAATTCTGCCCCCCTCAATCTTATCAAAGTTGGTAATAGAGTGCCAATTAGGCCATCTAGTAGTCATCAACTTATCAAAGTTAGAGATAGACATTTTGGTTTCAAGAAGGCAGCACACATGAACTTTATTCTCACGGATATAAGATGCAATAGAATTTTGCTTTGAGGTACGCGTCTTATTAAGACCTCTAATATTCCAAGAGGACACAAACATTAAAAACGTTTAGTGAACCTCCTTCCCCCATCATTTCGAACACCAAAACCTTTCGGCTTAGGCTTAGAGGCAGCCCTAGGTGTATACCTGTCCAAGAAAAGGAAATAAAACTTTTCCATAAAGATGTGGGAAACCTCATAGCCCTCATCCGTGGGCTGAATCCCGGGGAGGGATTTTAAACAGCCTTTGGTAAAGTTGATGCCTTTCATCAAGTGGTTAGAGGTGGTTCCCAAATAATCATCAAGTCTAACAAAGTCTTCTTTAACATCTTCAATATGCATAAGATGTATCCAAGGTTTCTCATTAGGGTGGAGGTCCACTTTGACCACCACATCATCAAGGTAGGCATCCCGGATATCAAAGACAATTCGGGAGGATTCATTGGTGAACTTTCTAAGGTCTTTGACCTTTAGAGCATTCCCTTGCAAGTTACCATTCTCAAATTGATGGTTAAGGTAGTGTCTAAACACTCCTTTAAGGAACTTAGAAGAGTAGGTGTAACCCTTTTCACAAACTTTAATCCCGGGGAGCTCTTCCAAACAAGTCTTAGTGAATTGTATCCCGGGGGCGTTAGCCTCCACAATTCTAAGATTATGGTTGAGCTTAACAGTAGGTACATCAATCTCCTTTTGGTGTTTAAGTTTGATGATAGGATGGTGGGGGTCCACGGCATCCAAATTAACCACTACCTCATCAATGAAAGTGTCAACAAAGGAAGTTCTAATGGTACGGACTGTTTTATCAACATGAGGATCCACCTCACGAGGAGGGGGGTCAATTCCATTTTCCTCTTCCTCATCAACATATTTGTGAGGCCCTCTTCTTAGCCTAGTCACCCTAAAGAAGGGGTGGTCTTTCTTTTTCTCCTCAGAAACCATACAATTTTCGGTTTCCAAAGGGATATGTTCCTTTCCTTCCCTTTTGTTGGAAGTAAGGGTGTTACCCCCTTTGGAGTCATCATTGGCAGTCAAGGCAGCCCTTTTATCTTCTCTATCCTTCTTTTCAATTTCAGCCAAGACCTTGCAAGTGAAGGCATGGTGGCCGAAAGTTTTGCAATGAAAACAGTAGTTAGGATAAGTCTCATATTTCACAAATTGTGTGTGAAATTTCCCATTTGGCAGTTTAATCTTAAGCTCAAGGGGAGGGGGTTTGGAGGCATCAATCTCAATTAAGACCCGAGCAAAGTGGGATCTCACTTTTTCTTGTGTAACCCTATCCGTGGCCAAGGGAACACCCACACGAGAGGCAATTTCGCTTATGATATCTTCCTCCCAAAGCCTCATAGGTAAGTGTGGAAATTGCACCCAATAGGGAGTTTAAGGAACTCCCCACTATCCATAGAGAAGTCCTCCGAGAGAGGTTTCAAAGGGAAAGATTTCCCAAGGATAGTGTGAGATCCACCCAAGAGGACTTTGGATCTATCCTCATCATTATGAAACTTAAAGATCACTCATCCTTTGTCATGGGATCTAGCTTGACAAGGCACATTCCATTTGTTCATCATGTCATGAATAGCCTTAAACCCGGGAAATCTCCCATCAAAGTAAGCAACGAGGCAAAAGCCCCAAATTTCAAGATATGATCGCATCAAATTCTACACGAGTTCAGAGTGAACTCAGAAACATTTGTGAATATATGGTTAATCTGTAAGTTATAATTAATGCATTGTAAATGAAGTTGGAACAATATCTTTAGAGCTTCGATCTATCTTTCCAACGAGATATAAAACGCTCCAAACGGAGAAACACACAACTAGATATGAGTGTCACAAATACATAGCCTTATCTCTATGATTTAGCGTTTTCTGCGAAAATAGAGCACTTTTAGCGTAAATACAGTGTATTTTAGTAAATAGGCAATCATCCCTTGATATTGTGAAACCGGATCCTGAAGAAAAGTTTTAGAAATCGGTAAGATCTTTCAAACGAGATATTAAACGCTTTCAACGGCACAAAATAGAGCAAGATATGATCGCATCAAATTCTACACGAGTTCAGAGTGAAATCAGAAACATTTGTGAATATATGGTTAATCTGTAAGTTTTAATTGATGCATTGTAAGTGAAGTTGGAACAATAAATTTAGAGCTCCGATCTATCCTTCCAACGAGATATAATACGCTCCAAACGGATAAACACGCAGCAAGATATGAGTGTCACAAATACATAGCATTATCTCTATGATTTATCGTTTTCAGCGAAAATAGAGCACTTTTAGCGTAAATGCAGTGTATTTTACATGCAGGGAGGATTGCCTAATTACTAAAATACACTGTATTTACGCTAAAAGTGCTCTATTTTCGCTGAAAACGCTAAATCATAGAGATAATAAGGCTGAGTATTTGTGACACTCGTATCTTGATGTGTGTTTATCCGTTTGGTGCGTATTATATATCGTTAGAAAGATAGATAGGAGCTCTAAAGCTATTGTTCCAACTTCATTTACAATGCATTAATTAAAAGTTACATATTAACCATATATTCACAAATGTTTCTGATTTCACTCCGAACTCGTGTAGAATTTGATGCGATCATATCTTGCTCTAATTTTTGCCGTTGAAAGCGTTTAATATCTCGTTGGAAATATCTTACCGAGTTCTAAAACTTGTCTTCAGGCACTGGTTTCAATATATCAAGGGATGATTGCCTATATACTAAAATACACTGTATTTTCGCTAAAGCTGCTCTATTTTCGCTGAAAACGCTAAATCATAGAGATAAGGCTAAGTATTTGTGACACTCATATCTTGCTGTGTTTTTATCCGGTTGGAGCGTATTATATCTCGTTGGAAAGATACATCGGAACTCTAAAGCTATTGTTCCAACTTCATTTACAATGCATTAATTAAAAGTTACAGATTAACCATATATTCACAAATGTTTCTGATTTCACTCCGAACTCATGTCGAATTTGATGCGATCATATCTTGCTCTATTTTGTGCCGTTGAAAGCGTTTAATATCTCGTTGGAAAGATCTTACTGAGTTCTAAAACTTGTCTTCAGGCGCTGGTTTCAAAATATCAAGGGATGATTGCGTGATTACTAAAATACACTGTATTTACGCTAAAAGTGCTCTATTTTCGCTGAAAACGCTAAATCATAGAGATTAGTCTAGTATTTGTGACACTCATATCTTGCTCTGGGTTTATCCGTTTGGAGCGTATTATATCTCGTTGAAAAGATAGA